>JARHVA010002230.1:2440000-2592500 GCA_037957365.1 Torreya grandis
AAATTTTATTGTAACCTATAATTTATAATGGAGAACCATGCCCCATTATTGAAGCACTTAAAGAATTTGAACCAATGGAAAATTGAGAGTGACCAGGTCCCAATTTGAGTATATAATCAATATCTTCATATGGAAATATGCTTTATTCCAACTCTTATAAATGAGTAGTTGTACCCAATGTACTAAAAAATGTGTAACCATGATAGGCTTACTATAATTTATGATAAAGTCATTGAGTGTCACTAGACTCAAATGTTAATCACCCACACAAATTTGAATCACACCACTATAAGAAGATCTAGATTTTATTTTTCATGATCGAAATATAATGAAGAATATTAATTCCACCATTGTGATTGCATTGATCATAGACTTGAATTGAAGTGAATATTTTTGCTTTAGAATTTGAAAATGTGCATGAAAAAGTATCATGCCTTTTTCCACTTTGAAACCTTAACTTTTACAACTTTAAAACTTTAAATCTTTGAATATGTTTGATCATTAATAAATATCATTCCCAATTTGAATATGTTCCAATAATATAGAATGCTATGCATCTATATGCTCAATTAAAATTATATTTTCAACCTATAATTTTAATCATGTAACTATTTTGCATATACATTCAAGTATGTATAATTTTGGGTTTTGAGTTTTTTAAAAGTGAGTGCATGTGCCAGTGGTTAATTTATTAATTTAACTTAAATATTTAAAATAATAAACTCTATTATAATTTTTTTTGCATTAACTTTCATAGTTTAAAACCTATAATTTGTATTTTTAAAACTTGTATTCTATATCTTTGAACCTATGTTATGTCCCAAAACTAATTTTTATTTTCTCATGGAGACTTGGATATCTAAGATAAGATCACTTTGATGCCCTCCTTTTGAGATAAGGGATGTATCCTGTTGGATGAATATTTTGTCACCAGCTAACTGATGGGAAAAATAGGTCTCTTCAACCACAACATAGGGAGATTGGTCAGCCAAATGTGTAGGTTTACCACATCAAAAGGGGACAAATCTCTCCTTTCATCAAGGGGAGGTTCCCTATAAATATGAGGAGCTATATACTATATATATAAGCAAAAAATAACACTCAGGGGTAAGACTACACCATCCATCTCTCTTTTTTTAGAGATGATGTTCACAGACAAAGGAGAAATCTTGGTGATAATACTGAAGGCACTTCTCTTCTTTCAAAAGTGGTCTTGCAGCAGGGCGTAGGAGTTCTTTCTGGTGGGTAACCAATAGGTAACAAGGGTGTAGTAACCAGTAGAATGAGGTGTAGCACAAAGTCCTCACCTCAGCTATCCAAAGAGTGAAATACGAAGGATAATGGGGGAACAAAGTTGTCCTAAGATCCTTTACATAGAAAGAAACTAAAAAAACACACACTAAAGACAACTGTGATAGCACAAAGTCTTTCCACAATTGGTTTCAGGACACCTTCTTGATTACATCCACTAGTTCTACTTGTAAAATTAAATAAATAAGAAAGCTCTTAGGAAATAGACATAAGAACAATTTCCTAGAATTACACAAGCTATAACAGCACAAAGTCTACAAGTAACTTGCTTTCTCATTCAAATAAAGTAATATGATCAACAATCTGAGCTCAAAGTCTTAGTAGTCACCTCTCAATTTGGGCAGCATTTTTCTTCTTTAATGAAGACATCTCCTTTGCATAAAACAAGAGATTACAATATATGGTATCCAAGAAAGGCTTTGCACTTTCTTTCATGGAATGGTCCATGCTGCATTCAATGCATTGAATGCATTTTTAGTTCTATTGATGGACCATGCTTGGAACAGTATATCAGCCTTAACTGTGGCATGCCAATTTGTCTCATATGTCTCCTCCAAAGTATAGGTCACTTGGTCCTTTCCTCCTTAGTTGCACAACTGTCCACTTTGCCTTTACTTCATGGAAGAAAAAAAGGTTGCATCCTTGATTTGGTGTGCTCAAAAGTCTACTTAGTGGACTGTTTCACCTACTAGAAATAACTCCCTCATAGATATTTATGATCTTTTTGTATTTTTCTCTCATGCCTATAGAAATATGAGCTCTTAGGCTCTCTTTTCATCTAGTTGCTTGGTTTATTTTTCAAGTTTCATGCCATATTCAAAAATTAATGGATATTCCATTACCTTAAATTTGACATCTGTGGGGACGTCAATGATTGCTGGTTTTTTGAACCATATTGAACCATGAACCTTTGAACCTTTGAAATTTCATTGGTTCAATAGTTCAATGGTTCAAGCAATCTTTATCAATTCCTTGGTTCCATCACTTTCTTGGTTCAATTGCTTTCTTGCTCTTTGGTTGAACCATCCATTTGAATTGGTCACTGGAATCATCTGTGTTCTTCCTTTGCTTGGGGTTGTCTTTGAACCTTTGAACCTTTAAACCATTGAACCATTTTGGTTCAAGGTTTAATGGTTCAATATCTTTCTCAGAATCCCTTATTTTTGGCTAAGTCTTTGGAAGCCTTGAAATTCTTTTAGCTTTATGTCTTTCAGACACCCCGAAGGGAAGGTGTCCCTTTGGGCCTTTGAGAAAGGTCCATTTTCCTAGTGTCAAGAGTCCCTTGCAAGGGTACTTACCCTTTAGGTTCCTTCAGGCGGTCTTTAGTTTAATTCCTTTGGGTTAATTCTTTCAGGTTAATTCTTTCAGACAAAATGTCTAAAGGAATTCCTTCAGACATTTTGTCCGAAGGAAACCCTTCCTTTGATTTGTCTACTTTTCTTCAAGCTTTTCCTTTTCCTTTCAGGAAAATTACTTCAAACAAAAGTATGAAGGAATTCCTTTAGACATTTTGTCTGAAGGATTTGCCTTAGTCATTTTTCCATAGAAAATCTTTCTAAAAGAATTCTTTCAGTTCCTTTACTTAGTAATTTCCTTGGACAAAAAGTCTGAAGGAAATCTTTCCTTTCAGGATTAGTCACTTTTTGATCTTTAAACCAATGTTCCCTACCCTCTGTAAGGGCACCTACCTTTAGTTCACTACCCTCTACAAGGGAACTTGTTCCTTTGGCTTTGGGGCAGTCCTTTGAACTGATCGATTGAACTGACTGATTGAACCAACTTTTGTTCAATGGTTTAACGGTTCAATCTTATATTTGAAGCCTTCTTTTCTTTTATGTCCTTCGAAGCCATTCAACCTGTTGAACTTTGAACTTCTGAAGAAGTGCTTAACTCTTTAAGCTTGCTGATGTCATTAAACCTTTGAACCCATTGAACCTTTGAACCTTTTTGGAAGTGGGGTTTAATGGTTTAATGGTTCAATCCTTATTTTGAAGCTTGTTGATGAACATTTTTGGTTGAACCAAGGCATTGAACCAATCTTGAAGTTGCCTAAGTGCTAGAAACTTTCTCCTTTGAGAGATATCACCTGTTGAAGCCTTTAAACTTGTTGAACCTGCTAGTCCCTTAACTACAAAAGCTTGAATAATGAAGAATTTGATTGCTCAAAACAATTTTTAAAAAGGGAAGATAGGATTTTGGCCTGTAAGACCAAAATAATTCATATGTTGTCCCAAAAATGAGTGATAGATTTTTGGGAACAACAGCTAGCTCTAGTTGGGGAACTTCCTTCAGTTAGAAACTTGAAACAGTTGAGGGGAGTAGAAACTAGAATCATCAATGCCTTTAAGTATGCCATTGGGCTATGGAGTCATGCTACCCAAAAATAAAGGTGTCAAAAAATGAAAATGAACAACACAAAATAGAACTAAAGACTATACATATATACATATGTACAAGTGAACTTATCTAATACTTCAAGAATTGAAGTACTTCAGATGCTGCCCATTGTGAGGTAGAGAAAATGGCGTGCCATCTTGATACTTCAACAAGAAACTATTTTCACCATTAAGCTAATGGATAGTAAATGGGCCTCTCCAAAGGGAATCAAATTTTCCATGCAATCCCTTTGGTTCTCTTCTCTTGTCCCACAATAGGACTTGATATCCAATCTATAAATCATGGTCTTTTACTTGCTGGTCAAAGAGATTCTTCACCAAAGTTTGATGTGTAGCAATTCGGTCTACCACCATAGTTTGTTGCTCATCTAGCTCAGTCAATCACATGATCCTCTTATCGATGGAGCTTTTGTATGTTTGATCTTCAACTACCTTAGCCAATTTTAATGTTGGTAGTTCCAGGGTGATTGGTATCTCAACATTAAGACCATAAAGAAGTTAGAAAGGGGACATACCAATTACCCTCTTGGGTCTAATTCTATCTACCCATAAAGTATCAACCAATGCTTTATGCCATGTTCATTGGTTGTCATCCACCAGCTTCCTGATGATAGTCACTAGGTTCTTGTTTCTTGATTTAGCTTAGTTATTCCCTTGTGAAAAATAATTAGAAGAATGGGAGAGGGTAATCCCATAGTAAAAGCAAAATTGAGTAATCTCCTTGGAAGAGAAACAAGTTGTGTTGTCTGTGACAATCTTGGTTGGGACCCCAAACATGGAAATAATGTTCTCCTTGAGGAAATTGCACACTAATTCTAAATTAGCATGCTTGGTTGGAATAGTTTCCACCGACTTGGTGAAGTAATCTATGGCTATGAGGGCATAATCATGTCCAACACTTGAAGATGGGTTTATAGCACCAATGAAATTGATTCCCCATTACTGAAATGGCTCTTCTATCACCACTGGCTTAAGAGGTAGAGTAGCTAATTTAAGTCTTCCAATGAATTGTTGGCATAGTTCACGTTTTCGTACCCATTTGTATACATCTTGAAAGAGAGTTGGCCAGTACTACCTGGCTCACAAAATTTTATGGGCAGTTACAGCAATTGTGGGCAGTTACAGCAACAAAAAAATGTCCCCCACAAGTTAGATTATAGGACTTCAAAAGTTGGTTCTGCTGCTCTTTATCCATGTAGTGAAAGAAAACTCCATCAAGGCTCCTCTTATATAGGCAGTTTGTCCCAGAAGACAAAATTGGTAGCTTTCAACTTGACAGTCCTCCTTTCTTTATGAGATAGGTAGGTAGGACACTCACCACAAGTAAGGAAATGAGAAATATTTGAATACCACTCATTCGTGGTGGAGACAAAGAGGACTATTGGTGTGTCTTTAATTTCTTCTTCTCTATTCTCTATTTCTTCTAGTCTATTGTCAGCAATCAACTGGCATAGGCCCTTTCCCCACACCAGCTTCATTGGTTTGATGACTAGATCAAACTCCTAGATTTTAGCAATCCAGTTGCCTCTTTTCATTCCAAACTCCTGTTGAGTTAATATGGATTTGACTATGGTGTAAGGAACTAGGGCAGTAGTGTGTGAATTCAGGATGTAAAAGTATAAATGCTTCACTACCTTTACCACTGCATAAACATGCTTCTCCATGTTTGAGTATTTCATCTCATGAGCTTTGAGAGGATAACTCATGAAAGAAATGGGAGATTCTATACCTTCTTTGTTCTATTGAACCAAAATTGTTGAAAGTGTGTGTTCAAAAGCATAACTATATATGGTGAAATCCTTGGTATAATTTGGACAAACTAGAATTGGGGCATGGGCAATAATTGTCCTAATATCTTGAAATGCCAAGTTGCCTTCTTCAGTATAGATGAAAGTGGCCTTTCCCTTCATCATGTTTACAATATGGTGAGTCTTCTCAGTGAACTCAGGGATAAATCTTCATAAAAAATTCACTTTTTTGAAGAAAGAGTGAACTGCAGTCTTACTCATGGGCAGGGTAAGGTTTTGGATGGATTTGACTCTTTCTGAGTCAATATTTATGCCTTCTCAGGATATAATGTGTCCAAGAAGTTTCCCTTCTATTACTCCAAAAATAGACTTCTTGGGATTTAGAGAAATGCCATTCTAGCAGCATCATTCTAGCACTTATTGCAAATGGCACACATGATCCAGGAGATGCTTAGAAAATATGGTCAAGTCATCAAGATATACTACAATAAACTTACCTATTTCATCTTTGAAAGCAAGGTCCATTGCTCTCTGGAAAGTGGTGCCAGCATTTATCAGGCCAAAAGGCATTCTTTGATAGGTAAAGGTGCCCTAAGGTGTGGTGAAGGTAGTCTTATGATGGTCTATTTCACCAACTTCAACTTGATTGTACCCTGAGAAGCCGTCCAGCATTGATAACATTTTTGAATCAGTCACTATTTGAAGCACTTGGTCCATCATGGGGAGAGGATAGTTATCCTTTAAGGATGACTGATTCAAATTCTTGAAATCTACGTAGAGGTGAATTTCACCATTCTTATTCCTCACAAGTACTATGTTAGCAATCCATGTGGAATGATGAATTGGGAAAATTATCCTAGCATTCAACATTTTCTATATTTTAGATAGAATAATTCTTGATATTTTCAGATTGTACTGCCTAGATTTTTAGTTATAGGGCACTGAATCACTCTTGAGAGGAATTTCATGGTGAATTTCTTCAGGTCTGAGTGACTTCAGATCATCATAGGAGTATGCTAGGACATCCATGTACTGGCAAAGTAGAGTAGTGAACTTGAACTTCTCTTTCTGAGTGCATCACTTCCTGATGTTCACCATCTTGGGATTTTCTTTGGTACCTAGATTTATTTGATCAAACTCCTAGGAGGAGCTTGAATCCGTTTATTATTATTTGATGAACCTGTCATGTTTGTCAAACAACTTCTCAAGGGAAACCAATCCTTTGGGAATTTTATTATCTTTAAGTTTCAAGAATTCTTGACCTACATCTGCACTTGATTTAGGGGATGGTTCAAGCTTCTGAGGCTCACTGCCTTCAAAATGAAGCGTTTCAAAGCTATCTTTTTGCTCCAAGAAGGCAATGATTTGGTTGTAACTAATGAATACTTGCCAATTATTGTTATTGTCAGGCACACTTAGTAGAAATACCAATTCAACAGTGTACTTATCTCCTTTAAAATCAAGGTGAGGGACCAAAAGAGTTGCCAAAATAGCCAATGCATCAGCTTTATCATTGAATTCCCTAGGTATGGCAGAGATGCTAAAAGCATCAAAGCTTTCAATTTGATCCTAGACTAGATTTGGTAGTGGCACAATCTCTCATTTTTGGTTTGATACAAGTTCCTTACCTAATAAACCACTAGTTCAGTATCTCCTTTAGCATGGAGTTTGATGCATTTGTCTTGAGCAGTGTTCAATCCAAGTAGTAGAGATTCATACTCAGTTGTGTTGTTTGTGTTTCTGAGATAAAACTTGTATGATGAAAGAAAAATATCTTCTTGAAGAGATATCAACACAATCCTAGCTCTTGAATTGGTAGAGGAGTAGTTTTCATCAAATTATAGAATCCATACCTCATTAGACATTGATTTTCTCTTAGATTCTTCTTCGTTTGGAGGGAGAGATCCTTCTACACTCACACTATGCTCTATCTTGTCTTCTACTTTTCTGGCTGAACTAATTTTCAGACTATCATTTTCAAAAATTTCATCAATTGAAACATGAACATCCTCTATGGTCAAGAAATAATTACCCATGCTTGAAGACTCAAATAGAATTTGAGCTTCAGGCACTAATGTTTGGGTGACCACATATTTTGATTCCTTCTTAAGGAGCAATCTAAGCATAACTCCTTTGACTAGGATCCTCACCTTAGACAAGTCCATGCTCAATTCTCCACCAACATCCTTGCAGAAATTTTTCTCAAGGATGTCGTATGATACTGGGACATCAGCCACTAGGACAGTCATCTTGATTCTCTTGTCTAGGAATGTTGTAAATACAAATTGGGCATCCTTGATTTGTCCCAGTAGTGGCACTTGTTTGTTCTCCATGGAGAAACATCTCCCAAATGTCTTGGTTAGTGTGAGACCAAGGGATTCCACCACTTTGGTAGGCATGACATTGTCAGATGCACCAAAATCTATGATGCAATTGTTTAATTGGTGTCCATTAATCAGCAAGGAGACATAAAATGGTTTAGTCCTCTCGGGAGCAGTAGGAGGAGTAATGACAAGGTTATTATTGGTGGATGGGTTCTTGGGAGGATCATGAGTTACCTTTGGAATTGCTTATCCTACAAGGATGGCTTAATTCTTTATACATTGAACCAACTTGTCTAACTGCTCAAGGTTGGACACTAGGAATTCAAATTTAGATATTTAAATTCTGGTTTTCTTTATATGATCAATTATGTCAAATGTTTGAAATGAACTAGGAATAGAGGATGGGAGTTCATCCTTTTGGTATTTGGGAGGGGGAGGATTGATCTATGAATTTGAAGTAGAAGGCGTAGATATGTTTGATGTACTTACCTTTTTTGCAATCACCAGGTCCTTTAGCTAGCAAGGTAGAGTAGTTCCCCGCTTAGCAATTGAAATTATTGGTTGAGGTCATTCCTCTATTTTTTATTTATCAGCTTGTTGGGCTGACTGATTCTTAGACTAGGTGAATACAACATATGATCCATCAACTGCTTTACCTTCACTTCTCAGTTCATCTTGGTAATTTAGGAAACCAATGTTGGAGTCACCAGTTAATTCTTCTTCTCCTTTTGTGAAGAGATTAGCATCATCTTTAGTTTTCAACTCAAGTCAGAAGGAGAATCTGATTCTACTTTAAGATATCTGACTACTGAATTGGTTGGAGGTGCTTAATAGCAAGGTTCCCCATGGGGGAGGAAGGCAATTTGGCTACCCTTGATTTTTGGTAGCATTGCCTTGGTATGACTGATTGGGGAATGTCCTCCTTGGTACATCTCTATATGAATGGGATATGACATCCCTTACACCATTTGTTTTCTAAGAGCTAGCAATTTATTTGCCAATTTTTGCACCATTGGATCAGTGGTGACTGTAGGTGAGTATTCAGAAGATGAAGAGGATTTACCTTTGTTAGGATCTCTCCTTATCTTTCCTACCAAGATAAGATCATCTTCTACCTTAGTAGCCAAATTTTGAGCAACAGTAAGTTCTATGTGGCCAACTCATCTCAGTAGAAAGTTCACTTCAGGTAGTTGTGAGTTGATGAAGAAGTATTTAAGGTTTTTAGGTGTTGGTTGAGCGATTATAGGAATCTAGTTCCTCAACTTGTCAAACTTGGCAATGAAATCCCTCATAAATTCATGAGGTTCCTTATTCATCTATGTGAGCTGGGACAGCAAGGCATGTGCATCTTCTACAAGCTTGAACCTGGCTTCAAATTTAGCTTTAAGAGTATCCCAATCAGTCACTGACCAAGCCTGTAGATGGTAGAACTAGTCTGCAGTATCACCTTGTAGTGTTTCCACAAATAGCCTGACTGCTATGTCTTCATATTTCACACCTATCATGCCACAGGCTATGCTGAAGGCTACATTATGTTCATTAGGATAAACTCACCCATCGCTAAATAATTTAGGGAAAATTTTCCTTGAACTGCATGGTAGCTCATGTAGAGGTGGAGTAAGATTGAGTGGACCAAAAGAGTTACCCCAGGGGCCTTAAGCTACCATGATTTGATTATGGATAGTGGGGATGAAAAATCTAGGTGGAGTATGTATAGGCAAAGCCCTGATAGTAGTAGAAAAAGAAGCTTTACCTTGTGTTGGTGACCTAGTATGGGTAGGAGGAACACTCCTAGATCATTGAACTTGAAGTTGTGGAGGGAACAAAGCCAAATTGCCCTGCTATACGAACTCAAAGACAGGGTCAACAACACCTCAAACTCTCTAGCTTCTAGTATAGCATGGAGTTGCTATATTGTAGAATAAAAATGGAAAATAATTAGTCCTACTTCAATTTGAAGCTTGAGGCTTCAAAATGCTTGTTCTTTCCCCAACGGAGTCAACAAAAAATTGTTGGGTGAATATTTTGTCACCAGCTAACTGATGGGCAAAATAAGTCTCTTCAACCACAACAAAGGGAGATTGGTCAGCCAAATGTGTAGGTTTACCACATCAAAAGGGGACAAATCTCTCCTCTCATCAAGGGGAGGTTACCTATAAATATGAGGAGCTATATACTATATATATAAGCAAAAAATAACACTCAGGGGTAGGACTACACCATCCATCTCTCTTTTTTCAAAGATGATGTTCACAAATAAATGAGAAATCTTGGTGATAATACCAAAGGCACTTCTCTTCTTTTAGAAGTGGTCTTATAGCAGGGCGCAGGAGTTCTTTCTATTGGGTAACCAACAGCTAACAAGGGCGCAGTAACTAGTAGAATGAGGTGTAGCACAAAGTCTTCACCTTAGCTATCCAAAGAGTGAAATACGAAGGATAATGGGGGCACAAAGTTGTCCCAAGATCCTTTACACAAAAATAAACTAAAAACACACACACTAAAGACAATTTTGATAGCATAAAGTCTTTCCACAATTGGTTTCAGGACACCTTCCTAATTACATCCACTAGTTCTACTTGTTAAATTAAATAAATAAGAAAGCTCTTAGGAAATAGACAAGAACAATTTCCTAGAATAACACAACCTATATCAACACAAAGTCTGCAAGTAACTTGCTTTCTCATTCAATTAAAGTAATAGGATCAACAATCTGAGCTCAAAGTCTCAATAGTCACCTCTCAATTTGGGCATAGTTTTTCTTCTATAATGAGAGATCTCCTTTACATAAAATAAGAGATTATAATATATGGCAACCAAGAAAGGCTTAGTGCTTTCTTCCATGGAACGGCCCATGCTACATTCAATGCATTGAATGCATTTTTAGTTCTATCTAGGGACCATGCTTGGAACAGTGTATCAACCTTAACTGTGGCATGTGAATTCATCTCATATGTCTCCTCTAAAGTATAGGTAACCTGGTCCTTTCCTCCTTAGTTGCGCAGCTATCCACTTTGCCTTTACTTCATGGAAGCAAAACAAGCCACGTCCTTGATTTGGTGTACTCAAAAGTCTACTTGGTGGACTGTTTCACCTACTGGAAATAACTCCCTCATATATATTTATTATCTTTTTGTATTGTTCTCTCTTCCTTGTAGCAATATGAGCTCTCGGGTTCTCTTTTCAGCCGGTTGCTTGGTTTATTTTTCAATTTTCGTGCCATATTAAAAAATTAACAGATATTCCATTACCTTAAATTTTATGTCCACAGGGATGTTAATGGTTGTTGGTTGTTTGAACCATATTGAACCATGAACCTTTTAACCTTTGAAAGTTCATTGGTTCAATAATTCAATGGTTCAGGCGGTCTTTATTTGTTCCTTGATTCCATCACTTTTTTGGTTCAATCACTTTCTTGCTCTTTGGTTGAACCATCCCTTTGACCTAGTCACTGGAATCATCCATGTTCTTCCTTTACTTGGGGATGTCTTTGACTCTTTGAACCTTTGAACCATTGAACCATTTTGGTTCAAGGTTCAACGATTCAATGTCTTTCTCAGAATCCCTTATTTTTGGCTAAGTCTTTGGAAGCCTTGAAATTCCTTCAGCTCTATGTCTTTGGGACACCTCGAAGGGAAGGTGTCCCTTCGAGCCTTTGAGAAATGTCAATTTTCTTGGTGTTGAGAGTCCCTCACAAGGGTACCTGCCCTTTGGGGTCATTCGGGTGGTCTTTGGCTTAATTCCTTTGGGTTAATTCTTTTGGGTTATTTCTTTTAGACAAAATGTTTGAAGGAAACCCTTCCTTTGATTTGTCCACTTTTCTTCAGGCTTTTCCTTTTCCTTTCAGGTGAATTCCTTTAGACAAAAGTCTGAAGGAATTCTTTTGGACATTTTGTCCAAAGGATTTGCCTTAGTCATTTTTTTGTAGAAAATCTTTTCAAAGGAATTCTTTCAATTCCTTTACTTAGTAATTTCCTCAGATAAAAAATTTGAAGGAAATCTTCCCTTTCAAGCTTAGTCACTTTTTGATCTTTGAACCAATGTTCCCTACCCTCTGTAAGGGCACCTAGCTTTAGTTCGCTACCCTCCATAAGGGCACTTGTTCCTTTGACTTTAGGGTAGTCCTTTGAACTGACTGATTGAACCAAATTTAGTTCAATGGTTCAATCTTGTGTTTGAAGCCTTCTTTTCTTCTAAGTCCTTCGAAGTTGTTGAACCCATTAAACTTTGAACTTCTAAAGAAGCGCTTAACTTTTTAAGCCTGCCAATGTCATTGAACCTTTGAACCCATTGAATCATTAAACCTTTTTGTAAGTGGGGTTTAATGGTTCAATGGTTCAATCCTTCCTTTGAAGCTTGTCGATGAACATTTTTAGTTGAACCAAGGTGTTGAACCAATCTTGAAGTTGCCTAAGTGCTAGAAACTTGCTCCTTTGAGAGAGATCACCTATTGAATCCTTTGAACCTATTGAACCTACTAGTCCCTTAACTAAAAAATCTTGAAGAATGAAGAATTTGAATGCTCAAAACAATTTTTGAAAAGGGGAGAGAGGATTTTGGCTTGCAGGACCAAAATAGTTCATATGTTGTCCCAAAAATGAGTGACAAATTTTTGGGAACAACATAGCCTACAAGTCACTTATCTCAAAATAAGAGTTAATGCATCATGTGATAAGCATGTATATATCATATTGAATTTGAGGCACACAAGTGTCATGTCTAGATAGATATATCATTAAAGTATGTAATAAATTAACCACCTATAAAAGTTCATGATATGTTTCATGACACCACTAATACAACACAAAATCGCAACACATAGTAATGTCACATAAACATCATGCAATGCCATACAATAAGGCCAAGAGACCAATATAAGGAAAATTTCTAAATGTCAAATAACAAAATATTACACACATAAGATCAAGATATATAATAAATGGGTATGTTCAAACATCTCACAAGTAAATAATACACACATATGACCAAATCCCACAAGTAATGGACATGTTCAAATGTTGCACAAGAAAATATTTCACCCAAAGGGCCAAGATCCACCAAAATTGGACATGTTTAAAGTATCACATACCAATATGTGTGTGTGTGTGTGTGTGTGTGTGTGTGTGTGTGTGTGTGTGTGTGTGTGTGTGTGTGTGTGTGTGTGTGTGTGTGTGTGTGTGTGTGTGTGTGTGTGTGTGTGTGTTCAATAAATTTTCATAATAGGGCCAATGTCCATATAAAATAAACAATAATTGTTAATCCTAATGTGAAATAAAGTAAACAACATCAAATACACATATAACAAGTGAAAGCTAGTCTATTCCATTCATATGGATCAATGTTATATTGTTATCAAAGTAGCATATCGATGCAAAAAGATGTAAAATATGAGTGATTAATAAAAATAAAATTGTAATATATGTATCTAAATATTGCATTTAAGGTCATATATATACATGTTATTGTGTAACCTATAGATTTAGATTCCCCCAATATAACCATGGCCACTAGGTAGAATGGAGTTTAACATCTAATAATGCATGCATTATGTATGTCCTTACATCACACTCATATGCCTCATGAAATGTATGTGTTTATAAAAAAATAAATATGTGATCTAATACGTAAGTGATAAATAACATATACAAAAAAGTAACTCACATCTTATATCATGATCAAGGCTTGATTTTTGAATATTTTTTTGTATGTATTTGATTTCTTTTTTGTATTTATATATATTTGATGAGTGTTTTTATTTAAATAATAACTTGTTCCATAGGGATTTCTCATAGAGTTACTACATTACATATATAATTACCTTCTAAATTCTATGTTAAACCATCCATTGGGATGGGATGTCATTATGTAGGTCTTGTGTTGTTAGAAGTGTCATACCAATCTATTGTATAGTTAGATTCAAGATCATAATTGTTTATTTGATATTGTAAATTTATAATGTTGTTTCAAGAATTTTTGGTATCTTTGTATTTAAATCCCATTGCAACTAATGTTTTATTTAATTTTTTGATATCTTTTATGTTTCTAAATGAGTTATATCATGTACTTTTGTTGAGTTTAATTTTTTTGTTCTATTTTATTGGATGCATATTGTATCAACATTATAACCATTGTAGATTCATGTTCAAATATGATAGATTCATGATCTTTATCTAATGTTTCCCTCATTTCTCTCAATGTGGTCAATATGAAATGTAATTGAACAAGTTTTTGTCTTGAGAATTATAAGAAGATCAATGGATCTAATATAGAAGTTAGGCCAAATAATATTACACAAATTTTATTTTTCATACCCAAAATATTTAAAAAGTATCATACTACATATAATGACCTTGTGAAAAGAGGCAACTTCCACGTCTTTACATTTCTTACCATCAATGTTGTGAATCAAAGGTTATAGATAGGATGAATGCATTTTATTTACCTCCTTTGGATCCAAACTAACCTTATTTGGTGTATCTTGCTTATTTTTTGTAATAAATCCTTTAATTTAATATGTTTATTTCTTTATTTCTATTTATTTTTATAATTTGCCTTTTTTGCCTACTCTTATAATGACTTGTTATTTATGTATCCTTTCTTTTTCATCATGTACTATTGGTAATATTTTTTGTCCTACTAATTTCAATTACAATTTTTATGTTTGATCTTTGAGTAACCTATCATTTTGATGGTGTGCCATTTGTAACTATTATTTTTCAACGTGCTCTTATTCTTGAATAGATGGTATATTAATTATAACATTTTAAATCTTGAGAGTATTTTAAATATTGTCTTCATGTGATGTAACCCTTAAACATAAAGCTTGAATTCAATCTTATTATTATTGTGAATTAATGATGAAACAATTATTAACATTGAAATAATGGTGACTACCTTGAATGATAGCTTTTATTTTATCCTTAGAATATGATACATCCATAATAGTGCTTGATTTATCCATTTTTACTAAATTCTCTAGATATGTTCCCACTATCATTTGTGTGAATAGAGTATGTAAAAAGTATTCTATGGAATCAATAGGATTGATATTGAGCTTATGCAACTTGTCATCTTTTGGATCTTCCATGTCATCATCACCACTATCATACCAATATATAATTATGTAATTAGGATCTTCAAAATTAGTTAAAAGAGGGAGATCTTATATTATTTCCTCTTTTTGAATAGTGATTGTTAATGATTTCTATGTATATTTTTGAATAATTATAATTGGTTCTTGATCATATTATTTGTTTGAGTCACCCACCTCATATGTCTACATACAATCAAGTGTGAATGGTTATGTAGGTTGTATAATAAAATGAGCTTCAAAATGTGATTGATTCATTTTTTAGTATTTGAAAGGTACATAATCTACTAAAAGAGAATATTCATATCCCTCATATATAAACTTGACACATATATTGAATGTATAAGATACAACATCCATGGATTGAATCTAAGGTCACCCCAAAATTAAATTGTGGTGAAGTTGGTTAGGCATAACTTGAAATATAGTAGGCATAATTTTTAGGCCTACTAGTAAGTCCAATTTGATGACTCCAATTATCTAACATGGGGTATTATAAAATCCCCTAATGATTTGTCTTTACTTTTTAATATTGTTCATATAAATGCCTAATTTTTGTATGACAACAGAGTTTAAAATTTTCACTTCTAAACCATCATCAACTAAACACATGTGATTAGCTCTCCATATAACTGAACCTAAATGAATAGTGGAAGGTGTAGAATATTTTTTGATCATGTAGTACCTTAGTTTTATACACTTGGAAAACTCAGACCTTGGTTATTCCTCTTAGTTCTACACTCTCTTTTATTATTAAAACTTCACATCTACCCTGTCTTATTCCCTTTGGCATTTTCTTAATCCAAATAATATTATATTTATGACACATACATTTTATCTTTCCCATAATGCTAAAAATGTACTTGTATTAAACCTTTAAAAGTTATAAACGTGTACCTATTTTGATACTCCCTAGATATTAGCCTCTAGGACATATAGTAGTGTTGATATTACTATCATACCATGATGCAAGTATCCAATGCCCTAAAGTCATCTAAATTGAAAATGAAATTTATTTCAATGGTCAGCCTAAGTGCTTTAATTTGAATTATATCTTAATGGGATTGATATAAATATGAGATCAACCCCCATTCATTCCTCACATAGAAGATACCATAGAGATTAAAACATGTCAAAAATCAATCTATCAAGCATTAAATTGATCAAATATTTCCTATTTCCATTCCATTCATAGGTACAACACATATACAAGTCTAAAATATTAAAGGAATATCCTAAGTTCTTGATTTTCTAAGTTACAAGTTAGGTCACTATTTTACTTACTTTACACACATCACATGATTCACACACAAGCCAACATGTAGGGGAAAACTAAATCAATTTAAGGCCCTCTCTATAGTATTATCTATGTAGGTAGTGCCATTTGATAGTAGGGACATTCAGGTAAGCTCAACATTAACTCAACACCATGTGTGCACTAACCCATTTTCCCTAATGTCACTTTGAAGATGAAAAGGTAGTGTTTTACCATTTCACATGGAATGACTATCCATGACCCATATATAAATACACCTTAAAAAAGGTGAAGCCAAACAAATAAGCATCCAATTGGTCATATCCTATTTCATCATATATTTCATATAGGACACTATTATCAGACTCAATTAGTAGCATTGATGCAACTGTCCAAGGTTGACGTAACTATCCAAATAGTCAGAGGCACCAAATCTAGAATCTGATAACTATTTTAGAATTATCTTCCCACCTAATTTTAGATTGTTCTAGATTTATAACTAAATTATCATCAAAACAAGCTAAGTAATTATCATCTTTGTCATTTATATATCTGTCCTATTTGTACTTTCCATATTTAGACTATATAAACATATTAAATTGAGTGTATTATTATATATTAGTTTAGGATTTAATTAGATAACTATAGATTTGATTATCAACTTTGTACCATTTAATTTTATATTCTTAACCCTAAGCTATAAATTGAAAACAACATATATTTCATTTTAGGGTTAAAAATATGGTGAATTTGATCTTTGAACATACAAATCCTAGGTTATCTAGGGTTTTTTGATATTTTTGTGATTGAACTATAAATTGTTGTAAATTATACAATCATGATTCCCATGGATAGTTATGTTAACTATTTCATGGTCCAATACCTTATAGTGGTTCTTACTTTTTATATGTCATGCCTAATTAACACATGCCAATATGTAATGGTTTCAAAACTTGCATTCCTACCCATTCCTTCATATTCTAATAAGAGCATTTCAAATAAAAATAAACAATCAATCCCTTTCAAAATTCCTTTTTCAAGACAATAGAATCAAAATCTAAGGAATATGACATTATTGATCAATTGAATAATACATATGTTAATATTTTAATCCTTGAAGTTATAAATCAATCTAATGTTTATAAGGATTTATTATATGAATCATTATGTGCAACACAAGTCCCAAGAAATATTGAGCTTACTCATTTTACATATATTATGCAAGATCTTAATAATAATAACAATCTAATCACCTTTGATCCTAAATATTTACCATCCAAATATGTTTTAAGCCAAAAGTTTCCTTTGTTCATACAAGTAACAATAAAAAAAATAAAGGTATCAAAAAAGTGCTCATTGATAATGGAATAAACCTAAACATTTGTAGCATGTAATTCATAAAAATCATGGATGTTAACCAAAATATTATAAAAAAATAGATATGCAAATTCAAAGGTTTGGAAAATAATAAAGTGCTTTACTTGGTCAAATTCATTAAACATTGCTTTGAGTCCCCATACATTACCCACTATGTGCCAAATTATGAAAAATGATTTGAACTATAACATTTTATTAGGATGGACTTGGATACATAAAATGAATGCAGTTCCTTTTACATTGCATGCATGCTTAAAATTTTGGCATCGGGGAATATTTTAAACATTACCACCAAATCTTAATCCATTCAATCATTGTGCACTGTTCCCACAATCATAAACCAACATACTCTAAATGTGAGCCTAAAATTAACACACTAGTATAAGAACCTAATCAGGCTATATTATCTAAGGTATTGAAAAGATAATTTACATGCTTACCTAGGTCCCCAAATTCATTACTCCTATAGTTACTAGAGTGTCATCTTATATTCTTCTTCATCTTATTGAGGTTGACATGAGTTGACCTCTAAAAAAAAAGATATGATATGATTGCTTATTGTGATTATCATCAAGGACTAGGTCATTCTAAAAACCTTTACTTTACCTTGAAACACAAGATTCAAGATCTTATCAATGATCAAAAGCTTAGATTTGAGGATCCTCTAAAGGAACTCAGTTCCCCACAACTCAAAAATAATCCCACCAACAAGATTTGACAATTACCTTATACATGGGTGGTACTTATTATTCCCATAACCATATTTATCCCAAAAAATAAAAAACCACTTGTAATATAAAGCATTTACAATAGCTTGATTTTAACTTATAAGACTTGAAAAATAAGTTTACTTAAAAAAAATCCTTGGGTAACATAATAATAACAATTTTATTGTAGTCCTAAAGTGATTAAAGCATAGTTTTGGGTTATGCCTACCACATTTACATATGCATTTACACTCAGAACTCTTTGGATATACTAATTGGAAGCAATTATTGACCCAAATTAATGAGGTAACTCCTTTTTTCATGAAGTAAAATTAACATATATTCCAAATTATAACACTAGATGTTCTACTACACATGCAAAATGTGAAGAGGAAAATGTTATGTACCTTTTCAACCTATCCAATCATGATGCAAATAATGTAAAATATCCAACTTAAGGTTCAAAGGCATTGAATGGGGGAGATATATATGATCATCCATTGGATAGGATCATAGCTTAGTCTCTCAAAAAACTTCTAAAAATAACAAAAAAATCAAAAACATACAAAAATACAAAAACACTATCGGTACTTACCTATTCTATTGGATCCTTGGCATCCATATGTTAATTTCATATTGTTGGACCACATACTCTATTATTCCTACATACACATACATGTCACACTTCTACATTAGGCATGATACATGCATACACAAATACATGATACACTCTTATTTTGGATGTTGGGCTTTTCCTCTACTCATGTCATATGGACATTGGGTTAATCCACTTCTTTGATCTTGATACACATAGGTTATATGATTCAATTATCAATCTACACTATCATGTTTGATCTTAAATATCTACTTACACATGACAATTATCCATGATTATATATTACATAAGATAATTCATATGGTATGTACTTGACATACTTTTCTAACACATTGGATCCATAGGTTAGCATGACATGTTTATTTTGGTTGTGCACTTCCTTGAGTGTCTTGTCTTGATTGTTAGAACATTTGAATATGTTCCTTTTATTATAGCCCCCATGCCATTGTATGATTTCATTGACATTTGTATATTTCATTATTTTTTGTATGGAAATTTAAATATGGCATCCTTGCTATCATGGAATTTCAACTAAGTCATGTCCCTTTGATTGTGTGACATTTGAACATGTTCCTTATTTGTGTTCTCTTTCGATCATTTCTTGTTGACTTTCATTTGAGTGATTTTGTGTGTTTTCTTGTTGAGATTGTACTACTACTATCTAGACATTTACATGATATTTATAATTCATCTTAGGCCTACATATTATCACATTATTTCTATGTGTTTTAATGATACATCTACCTATATATGTTCCTTTTATATGTTTCATGGTTCCATTCACAAATTTTAAACTTGTCTTACCCTTTTGAGGTGAGGTAACTCACAATTCTTATTTTTCCATACTATCAAATGGGGGGGGGGACATATTATTGGGGGGATGTTTGGGAAACATGTTATCCACACTTAGCACAATTATCAAATCTAATGGAGGCATGTTTTGGAAGCATGTTCTCCATGATCATTCATTATTTGGTACATATACTAGTTTTCAGATTCAATGGGGGCATGTAATATGGACATGGATTGCACACATTCATATATTTAAGATTAAATGGGGTAATGATTTAGAATCATTTCCTATACACTCATTTAGTATATGGTACTTAAATCAGTTCACAAATTTAGTGGGTGCATGTTCTCCACACCTATTCAGTATTCAACATCTCCAGCTTACAATGGGGGCATGTTTTGGAAACATGTCCTCCATATTGGTGCTTATATCAGTTTTCATATTTATTCATATATAGTTGGGACATTATTTATAAGTATGTCCTCCATACTTACATAGATATGTGAATTAACCAAAACATACAGTTATATGATTGAGATTCACAATTGTGGAAAAATTATATACATTGGTACCATTATTATACATAGTTTTAGCATGAGACATATCTAAGGTGAATATTATATAAAACATGTGACCAATATTTCAAAATCTAAATCGGTTTCATATTATAAAACCATTACACTTATTGATACCCCATGGACTTTTATAGACCATATTGAACCAATCTACTGCAGTAGTTAGTTCACCTTTTGGTATGGTTGAGGTTATCAAATCACTCAATATTTACAATTTTTCAAGTTGGACTTGATCATCTAGCCTCACCAGGTTATAAGTATCATTAGGTCTCATGGTTGAGCTAATCTAAGCTTCTAGGTGGGAAATCACTTTTTTTATAAAGTTCAGGGCATGTGCCTCTCTCTCTCTCTACCTATGTGTGTGTGTGCACTTTAAATATATATATATATATATATATATATATATATATATATATATATCTTAATCTCAATTTTAGAGCTTTATAATAATACATTTTTTGTAAAACAACTTGACAATAGGCAAGACTATTGCATTGACACAAAGGTGTAATCCTAAACCTTGTTCTTTCATTTCAATCTATTTTAAGTATTTTTAACACAAATAATATGCATTGATTTTACAATATAACATGATCTTGGTTTAAGTTTTATCACTATCAAAATCACTCAAATTCAACTCAAGTGAATACAATGTGTGCATACATACCTAGGTACTTATTCGATTCCTTTAAACTAGAAATTTCATTATTAGATTAGGGGGAATGTAGTTGTTATTTTATGATTATGTATCACCTCAGTATTTTACAATTAGAAAACTTAGACCTTAGTTATTCCTCTTATTTATACACTCTCCTAGATTCTATAAGCCTTGCATCTACTCTATCTTGTGCCCTTTGGCATATCTCTTATTCTGACTAGTATTATATTAATGACACATACATTCTATTTTGCCCAAAATTCTTAAAATGTACTTATCTTACACCTCTACAATTTTTCAACCTTTACCTATTTTGATACTCCCTCGACACTAATGTCTAGGATAAATAGTAGTGTTGATGTTACTATCCCACCCCGATGCAAGTATCTGGTGCCCTAAAGTCATCTAATTTGTAAATGAAATGTATTTCAATGGTCAGCCTAAGTGCTTTAATGTGAGTTATTTCTCAATAGGATTGGTATAAATATAATATCTTCCCTCATTCATTCCTTACCTTAAAAATACCAAAGTGACCAAGGAACTTATCAAAAATCACTTTATCAATCATTCAATTGATCAAAGCTTCCTTATTTCCATACTAGTCATAGGTACAAGATATCTATATATTTGAAGTACTGAAGGAGCAATCCAAGAGCTAAATTTTCTATGTTACAAGCTAGATCATTATTGTAAAAAATTCATGATTCACACACAAGCCAACGTATAGGGCATAACTACATTAGTCTGAGACCCTCTTTGAATTATTGACTATGTAGGTAGTGTCCTTTAACTATGGGGTTGTTAGGGTCATATCAATACCATGTGCCCACTAGCTCATTTTTTCTCCAAGGTTACATTGAATATGGAAAGCAAGGGTTTTTTCCATTTCATAAGGATTGATTGTCCATGAACCAAATATAAATGCACCAAAGTGAAGACAAAGCCAAATCCAAAAGCATCTAGGTGGTTGTATCCTATTTGACTAGATATTCCATACAATTCAATATCATCAAACTTAGATAATAACATTGACACAACCGTTCAGGGTTGACATAATTGTCCACATATCTATATGATCCAAATCTAGAATTTGAAAACTATTCTATAACTATCTTACCAACTCCTTTTAGTATGTTCCAGATCTAAAACTGCATCAGAACAAGTTACGTACTTTTATTCTTTATCATTTTTATATATAGCCTAGTTGTACTTTCCATATTTATATTATCTCAGCATAATAAATTTAGTGTATGCTTATATCTGAGTTTAGCATTTAACTAGTCTATTATAGATTTGATTATCACCCTATTGCCATTTCATTTCTTGATTCTTAACCTTAAGATATAAAGTGAAAAAAAACACATATTTTATTTTAGGGTTAAACATAAGGCCTTATTCTATGATTTATTTAGGAGGTAAATATTCATTATTAAATGTGATGATATTGTTTACATCCTTGAATAAAATCATCATAGAAACAAATGATGTTGGTTGATTATCACTAGGAAGAGTTGTGTAATCCAAAGCATCACATAAGATATCTTTATAAAATGTTGATATTTTTAATAATCCCAAAATACAAATTTTAGCAGGGTATTCCTGAGTTGATTGATCATACCATAACCCTCAAATTATTTCTCTTGTATTTTAGGAAGCATTGGGGGTTGTGGAGGAGCATGTTGACCACTTTCATTTGGACATGACAAGTGAGGTATTTATCCTCGTCTAGTGTTAAAAACATGGACATCTAAATATAACATGAGCCTTAGGTGAATAATAGGAAATTGGATATGGTTAATATAATCTTGAGGCTGAGGAGTAGGCAAAACAAATTGAGTCATTCATGCCCTTTTATGCTTAGTAGTGATAGGTAATAACTCAGATTGTATATTGCAATAATAGTGTTGAGAAATGCTAGAGATTATAAATTGTATAATTTTTAGATGTGATTAATGCATATATATAATGAATAATATCTTGAAAAGATAGACAACATGTAATAATGAACCTTAAGGAATGGAAGAAAAATACATTCATGATTACTAGAATTTAGTTTTGAAACATAGAAACTATGCAACAAGGTTGTAAGGTGTAACTAGGTAAATATGAGTTGCTTTGTAGGTTATCAAATATATTGATCCCACTCATAAATAGTGAACACACTATGGGATATTCCATTGTTCCCATAACCACACTGTCTTGCCTCATGGGGTATATTGAGAGTAACTTCTCGAGGCTAATTGTTTATAGGTACACTTCAAGAATAAATAGTCAAAGGCTTCATATAGTTGAAAATAAAACCTTATGCATTTTTATATATTTTGAGGTAAGTGGAAACTAAAAACCATGAATAGAGTTGTCTAATGGCTGGAGTATTTGGTAACTAACCCTCACACCATGGATCAGGTAGAACAAATGACTGCTTTTACTATAAAATAACCACTATGAGTTTTGGAACCATTTGAACATAGTTAAAACAAAGAAAAATAAAGCTAAAATTGAAAAATGAAATCAAAAAACAAATGGTCAAAAATAATAATTCAAGTTAAACAGTATGTTTTACCCTATTTTTATTAAAAATATAGATTTTTAATGTGTTCTATAGATGTATAACTAGAAATATTAGAATATTAAAGACATATAGTATTCAACTACTTTGATTTTGATACATTGCTAAATATGGAAAGTTTATATTTTAGGAAAACACTGAAATGGGAAAGATTCTATTTTGGAAAGTTGTTAAATAGTTAATATGAAGTTTTTGATATGGGAAAGTTTCTATTTTGGAAATTTTATAAATTTCTAAATAGTCAACAAGATCATGTATTTAATGTCTTTACTTGAAAGATTTGTTCATTGAATGTCCCATAATTTGATGATAGTCACAAAATGCATTACCATTTTAGTTCCTTGGTTTAAGTCTATTTGGATCAAGATTTTGTGTCGGAAGGAGTTTGATAAGGTTACACTCAATCAACTTATTCAGGATCGCATGGGAAGGTGACAGTAACTATGAAAACTAGCTTTTTGGTGGAGTTGTCAATTACATTTGGTTCATAGGTTGCAATACTATAATGAATGTAGTCTTCACGTCATTCTTATTATAATCTATCTTGACCTTATAATTTGGTTTTCTTTGAAACTTCATTGTTTAAGTAGTTGTAGGAGTTGAAGTATACTTAAATTTGTTCAAAATAATTAGATTAACTTATTTGTCCCTTACTATATGACATAACTCATCAAATGATTTGAATCAATTGAATGTGATTTATTCGTTTCGTGGAGTGGTGGTAGAAAAAAAATTTAACTATTTTGTAGTTCATTAATAGCCATATCATTTATCATCTTGGCTATCATGGTCTTGCAAAGAATCACATAGTCCTTGATTAGTTCTTTAGATTCTTGCTTTAGCATAGCAATTTATGCATACGATAAGTTCTCATCGTTGTTGATTGAAAAATGTGCTAAGAATTGGTTGGCCAAGGATTGAATAATCTTTTAGATTGAAGAGGAAGATCATAAAACCATCTCAATGCATAGTCTTTAAGACTTAGAAATAACTTGGTCAATATCTTATTATTATATGTATAGTTAAAACAAGCTACATTGAATGATCTAAGATGTTGCTTAAGATCATTTTACCTTCGTATAATGGAGTTTTAGAGTAATGAATCCTATAGGTAAAGGGTAGATCACTATCTCAATAGCTAATGCATTGTGGAGTAAGGCATGTGAATCCATGGTATGGCTATCTCTCGATGCACCTTGCTTTAATTAGAACACCTTAATATGTAGAGCTTTAACAACTTGCTCAAGTGAATATACATTAGGTGAGGTTAACAATGGGATGTGTGTAGCCATCATGGATGGGGTGAAGGTTACCAATGTATGAATAGGCATCAAAATTTGTTGAAAGCCTTATGATTCCCCCAAATTTTTGGTGGATATCACATAGGTCACAAAAGGTGTTTAGCATGGGAATAATACTAGTTATAGTGGTTCAAATACATGATATGTAGGAACTAGCTCAAAATGATTGGCTAATAATAGTAAATGGATATTATAGAGATACTTGTGATTTAGTGAGCTTATCTTATTGTATGGCCTTAGAAGCTAGGATCAATTTACATTCTATTTAGTTCTTTAAGACTTTGATAGAGTTCTTCAAAAAAATTGGATAAGAATTCAACTTGGTCAGGGAATGAGGTATTAATTTGATCTAGGACTTCATAAGTATCTTGATCATCATGTTCATTTTTATTATTTTGATTATCATGTTCCAATGGAAGCATATCAACATAGTCTTAATCTATTTTCACATAATCATGAATAATTGCATCATCAAAAGAAGATTAACATTCATTTAGTCCATTTTAATTGTAGTAATAGGAATCTAAGTATGTTTTATATGGGCCCCACTTAATTTATCACTCTATCTTAGAGGTACAAGAAAGCTAGCCTTCTTGGATAGCATAGGATGGGATCATGCTGGGATGAAAAGATTAGTTATCTTTTGTATGGGAAAAATAATAAATTAGATCTAAAATTATAAGGGAAAACATAGGGTTTTTTAACTATTTGATATGTGTATAAGTTCACCATTATGTTTTACCCTAATTTAGATTAATGGGTAAGATTAAACTAATTAAGATAGAACTTGGAAACATAATTTAGATTAATAGATATGGTATTCAAGCGTATAATCTAATTGAAAATAATGTCTCGGAGGTACAAGAGAGCTAACCTTCTTGGGTGCCATAGGAAGGGATCATGCTAGGATGAAAAGATTAGTTATTTTTTATATGGAAAAAATAAGAAATTAGATCTAAAACCCTAAAGGAAAACCTAGGGTTTTTCAATGTTTGATATGTGTATGGGTTCACTAATATGTCTTACCCTAATTTAGATTAATGGATAAGATTAATATAATTAAGATATAAAACTTTGAAACATAATTTAGATTAATAGATATGGAATTCAAACATATAATCTAATTGAAAATAATTGACAATTGATTCTTTTGATTTGATAAAGGCATATGCCAAATATGGCAAGTACTAAAGAGATCACTATACTTATCATTTCTAGTTGACTATTAGACTATGAGAATATTCTAAAAGTAAAAATTGGGGATCATAAGCATATCTCTGGTTCATTCAGTTCATGAAATGATCTCCTTCTTGTGTTGGGTCAGTTTCATAGGATTGAACCAATATTGTCAGTCAATACTGACTTGTTAGTCAGTACCAACCCATGCAGAAGTGCATCACAATGATTACATAGCCATTTATGATTGTCTTTAATTTTTTGTGTTTGCAATCCTAAACCTTGATAATGTGCGAATATTTAAAAATTAGCCTCTTTTGTCTTGAAACCCTAGATGTGTTTATGAGGGCTAGAAACTTGTAAAAATGAGGGAAGTGTAATGGGCTAAGTTGACCCTAATCACCCTTTTCTGATGATTGGCCATTGCGTAATTATCTAATATTCCAAGGAGGGAAATTAAGTCATACTTAGTTCTCCCACCTAATGTGATTTTGTAATTATGCTCCTTTGTTATTTGAATGTAGCTAATGATTGGCTTTGGTACTTGACAATGTTTTCTTTGACATGGCTTTTGAGTGCTTCAAACATGTCTTATGACTGCTCATAGTGATACATATGCAAATTGGGAAGAAAAGGGTAAATTTGCTTAATGTGTAATAGTGTATAGATGTGACATAGATATATGGCAGATGGATTTGAAATGAGATCTTGAATTATTTATATATGGACCATTTTGAATTTTCATCATGCCATCAACATGTTAGGTTAATAGGTCAACCTTAAAGATGGGTTTGATTTTATAAAATAATCGTTGTTGGAAGCAAGATAGTTTTAACTAGTGAGGTCATTACTTAATGGTGGTAACAACAATAACTCAGAGAATTGACCTTGTACAGGGATACTGCTTTGAGAGTTTGGAGATGTTTGTGCAGGATATTTAGTAGGTTTAAAGCAGACAGTAAGATTCCTATACATGTTTGATAATAGAATGGAAAAGTTGAATCATACAATAACACACACGTGTGAGAGGATGATGAATTTAAATCTTTTTTGAATACTCAAGCCATATGTAATAAATGTGTGTCAAGTTTGCCATCATCAAATAATAAAGTCCAGATTTTAATATTTACATCAGCATAATTAAATGGCTTTGGATTTACCATTGAATGAACTCTTCTTGAATTGTTATGTCTTCTAAGGTCGATTGTGACATTATATTATTTTATGAGTCTTAGTATATAACTATGTTTAAGTGACTTTACTTAAAGAACTTTATAATATAATCTTTTTTAAATTTTAGCGGTATTAATGTTAGGGCATGAATTCGTAGTGGCCGCTTTGTTATTGTAATCAATTGATATATGCATGCGTTCAAATTTTTTTAATACAAAAGTACTTGACTTATTCGATTCACTATATCTCTAAGTGGAATTGACTTTTAAGATAGATGGTACGGCAAGCAGGAGCTACTAAACGCATTAATTTACCATGTAATGTAGTCCCATTAGCAATGCATTAATTTAATTAAAAATTTAAAGTGTCATGCTTAAGGCATATAAAAATTGAAACGGAAGAACAGTAAAGGAATTGAAGATGATAAACATTTGTGCTATATACTATTAATATTGATTTCTTGAAAGAGAGGCACTCCAAACAATTTGGGAGGGCTCCTAGAATTCTCATTGTGGTGAATAAATAATACGCTTCGCAGACGGATGATCTCTGACGATAGCAGTGAGTTCTTTTTCCTTAACCTCTGGTTCTCCTCAGCAAGTGCTCTTGTTGAACACATCTCCATATCCATCTCCTCATCTGCTGCTGCTTTTGATGATAATGATAATGAAACGACCTCCTGCTCCTGCTCCTGCTCCTGACAGGTAAAGCGCAGCTTTCTTCTCTGAATATGGCAAAGAAGATGGTGATGACCCTTCTTGAATAACTCATTTCTAAACTCGTATCTTCCCCTCGCTATCTTTCGGAATCCCTGCCAATGACAAGTCTATTATTAGTATTAGTAATTAGTGAGTTGGAATGAAGATGTAATGTAAGAGTAGAGTAGAGTAGTTACATAAGTGTTGAGTTGTCTAACAAAGCTGGAGAAATTGTTATGGTTGAAATAGTGTGGAAGGAGATGAGTGGACAAGTCTTTGGGTCTCCATACTACAAACGTGGTCTTCTCCGCTCCCCATGAAATGATGTTATCAGTGGATTCATCATCTACTAAGCGGTATGTTTTCACCAGGAAAGGCGCTGCTACTAACTTTAACCTTCCATCACCCATCTTCACTCATTTCCACTCACATCTCCAATACAATTTAAAAACTACTCTCCTCTCACTTCCTAATTTCCATCATCCACGGAAGCTTCTATCTAAACGTTTGGTGGCAAACTTAATCAACGTACCCTCAGCCACTATTGTCAAATACTGATTTGACTTATTTCTGTGTCCTCCAAGTCAATTTCCATTATCATCTATTTCTTACTATGCATTAATTTGTACGATGTTTGGTGCATTAAAAATTCTCTCCTAATCTTCGCGATAAGATGAAGATTAGATGCACCCAATCCTAGAATAAGAACAAAAAGTCTTGTGATTAGACGAAGGGTTGTTGGGACAAGATGGATCTTACATTGCACGAACATTAATTAAAATAAAAAAGTGCTTATTGATTAAATGAAGTTCAATGATGAAGCCATTTACTTTTATCTCCATTAATAATGGCTAATTAATAAATGTAACACCAAACATAGATCCATAGAAATGATATATTTAATGTAAAATGTTATATCTGTTTTAAGAATGTGAATTTGGAAACATGTATTCAGAATTATAATGATTATCATTTTAATATTTGGATTTAATTTAAAAAATATTATCAAGAATGTATAATTAATTTTTGGTAAATATTTGGAATGAAAAATTCAGTTCTCATAAAGTGTCAGCGATCAACATATAGTTTTTCAAGTTTACTTATTTAAATTTACTCTTTACTTTCATATCCTTAGTTTGTGTGTTATGATTAATGTGTATTTGAAATAGTTGAATCTTTAATCTAAAGTGTTAAGAAAATTAGATCGATGTTTTACATTAAAGTTTAGGTGGCTAGTGTTTACTAACTACTTTTTTAACAACCAAATTTCATATGGTAGAATTATAGAATCACTCATAACCTTGTAATATCAAAATATACTCCCCATGCAACAAGAATATAATGAATGTTAGATATCTAATCAATAGTTTTTGAATCTATAAATGTATCACACCATTTGTCTATTTATAAGTGTCTTTGAGTTCAAACTTGACATTATTGGCATGTGTGCGGACTTCCCAATTGCTAGAAATAGAAGAATTGGGAAGGGAGGAATGCCCCCCTCCATTTAAAAGAGGAGAAAAAGTGTGGTGAGATCTTACAGTACTATCCAAACAAGCGGACCAGAGACATAAAGAGATGAAACAAAGCCTATCATATATAAACTTGAGAAGTGGGTTTTATGCTTCAATACTCAACTAGAGCTTTAGTATCAATGTAGAAAAAATTATAAAACTAAAATTAATCAACATGAAATAAACATCAATTACAAATTTTAAAATACTATATTTTATTCCACTTTGAGGTGTGTGCTTAGCAAGGTTATAGAGGTGGTATGGACATGTATTTCAAAGTATAACATATAAAGGATACTATTGATCTAGCTATTTTGGACTATAAATAATGATTCTAGGACCCTAAAAAATTAGTTTTTTACATAGACATAGGTGACCAAAAAATAATAAATCACATATATAAAAATTAAATGCAGCATGATACCTTTTTTGTCCCCAGTATGTACATTGAAATCCCCATGATTCCATTCTAACATCAAAATATTTAAATAGGTGGGGTGGAGTCAAACCCTATATGTCATCAAGGGACAAGTTTTCATGCTCTATAGTAAATATGAATAATTAGGTCACTAGACATATGAGATTTGAAGTTGGATCTTCATATTCATCTAGAAAGAAGCCTTCAATCCCATAACTATTGTGAATACTATATTATAACATAACATAATTATCTCCTTTAAGATATGAGAAGATTATATGGAGCATAACAAGACTCTTATTTAAAGAAGAAGAAAAATTTCTCCTATAAGACAATATTACAAATATTATATATTGTATATTTTCTCCTATATGAATTCAAGTGATATCAAATATAGTACATAAATTATTAAAGTTGTTATAACATTGATTCATTAGTCTATAAAAATATAGAAAAAATATGACATCTTTTCTAAATAAATACTCTAAGTATGCACATCATATAGACCATGAACACTTATTAAAGGCACCATCATACTAGATGCATGATAAGGATTTGATTAAAATATAAAACTAAATAAAAAATATTAAGTAATGGATGTTTACTTGTATTGGTTTTTTGTAATGGTGTATTATGTTTCATTATGTTTCAAAATGTCACATAATTTAATATTAAATTAGGCTTATTATAATTATTTATATATATATATATATATATAAAGTGAAGATGCATTTAATATTTTTATAATAATGTATTAAAAGGGAAATGTATATATTCTTACAACACAACATATTGACATAGTGATAAATTTGTTTGATATTAATTCAAAAAGCATTTTATTAATTTCATTAATGATTGATACAATATTTCTATTTTTTCACACCATTTAAAAGAAAGAAATGTATTTAAACAAATTTTTGCCTTCCTTTATTTTTCATTCTTTGAAATACCCAATGAAATACTGAATTTTGATGTCATTGGCACCCTAATATAATTGGATTCGTATAATCTTTAAAAAAAAAAAAAAAAAATCGTTTCCTTTTAAATTCTCGTGAACAATTTTTTTATTTTTTATTTTTATTTTTTAAAATTGAAATATCCTTTCTTCACCTTTTCAAGAGAAAAATCAATAGTATAATATTAATACATTTTATATATAATAAATAACATAAATGTGGAAACACTTAAATTTTTTATTCCTATTTTAATTAATACACATGGATACTTCTCCTTGAAATCCTCTATGAAATTTAACATGTCAAGAATTATTAATTCATTATCTATTTTTAGATTGTACATTACATAGAAGTCTTCAAGTATTGAAGGAACAAATTTATAAGGAGACATATGACATCTGAATACTTCAAATTGTATACTTGGAAGATCACCCTTTTTTTTATTATTTTTTTCATAATATAAAAAATGTATCCATAGTTATTATGTTTTTTTTTTTTTAAATTATTATTTTTTAATTAAAAATATATAAGTTGTTTAATATTTTATAATGATTGATCATATTTTAGCTATCAATTTAGATTCCTAAAAAATATAATCATGATCATTAAAAACATCAACCATTTTAGAAATAATATTATTTATAAGTTTAACATTCTAACAATAAATATTCATGCTAATGGAACTTTATATCTTAATAAATAAAAAATACCATCTCTAAAAACTTTATATCTTACCTTCATGATCTACGAAATGTACCACTTTCAAATGTAAATTGAAAGCATTATCAAATGTTCCCAAATATCTTGAAGGAATGGAAATAATCTTTCATTATTATTAAAATTGGGATATTATACAACTCTTCTGACTCATTAAAATTTTATCTTACTCTTAATATTTATCATTTTTTTTTTTTTAAATTTTTTAACAATTTTTATAAATTCAAATTTATCAAATGATATGCTTACCATCACATCTTAATAAATGACATTTTATAAATAATTTAATTTTATTTAATATAATTTTTATATATAAAATAAATAATCCCTTTTCTTTTCACATTTTTATCAATAAAATTAATTTATCAAATTATTTTTCATGAAATATCATTTATTAAATAGTGAGAATGTATTTTCTATATACTAATTTTAATTTTACCAAAATTTCCTTGAGAATTTACTCAATATGTTCCTTGATACCTATCAAAATATTTTGACCATCTCTAAGATGAAAAGGATCATTGGAGCATCCTTCATTAATAATTCATTATTTAAGAAAGGAATAAATTTATCAACTCCCCTAGGTTTAAGATTTATGGTCTTGATTTAGGTAGTTATTATTTTTTTGGGGTCACTTGTTTGAGATAACATTATTGTGTCAGCCTTTCATGTAATTTTTGACTTCTTGGAGAAATTATTATTACATCTTTAAATAAACTTTTATATTTTTAGTTTTATTTATTACAAATTTTTGTGTAATTTTTGTTTTTTTCATTCTAATAAATGTGAGGAAAATTATTATCATATCTTTAAATAAAAATTAAAACTTTATATTTTTAATTATATTCATTACAAAATCATTTATTTTAAATGGATATACAATGTACATATTTAAGTGATGGTAGTATGAGGATTTTTATGCATTTGTTCATGTTTTTCCTAAAATAACAAATTTGAGGTTAACTATTATTGCATCTTTAAACAAAAATTAAAGATTTACATTTTTAATTCTATTCATTACAAAATCATTTATTTTAAATGGATGTATAGTGTACATATTTAATTGATGGTAGCATGAGGATTTTTATGTATTTGTTCATGGTTTTCCTACAATAACATCTATACTTTTAGCATGAAATTATTTATATTATTCAATCTTGAAATTTTACAATAAAATTATATGATATAAAAGATTCAAGTTTAATTGTGTTCATTCCTTTTTTTAGATTGATGCTTAGGGTTGAGGGGTCTTTGTCCCAATCAATTTTGATCAAATCTCTAATTATTTGAGACACAAATAGGAGCCCAGATCCCAAAGAGAATACCAATGAATGACCACAACTAGACCAAGAATACATCAATGACTACAACTGACCTAAGAATACTAATGATCAACCACTATCATCTCATGAAAACTTTATGATCAACCACATCTGACCTCCAATACCATATTAATATTTGATCCTAGGTGGTGCTTGAAACAACTAGGTTACTTTACCAACTTACCCACATCTCATTGGTAAATTTAATCTACATCTAAAACTTAATGGGGGTGGGCCTGGGTCTGTAATATTCATCGAATAATCTGTAGTTGAATCACCCCACTATGATCCACATGGGAAACATGAAGAATTTTGAACCCTACCTCAAAGTGTCCCTATGGCTATTTCAGAATGTAGGTGATCATTTGTCCCTAAGCCATGATGTATCATAGGATGCCCAACAGGTATTAAACTCAAAACCTAGGTAATTGAAGTCATTAATCCTATCCACTCAACCTAACCTTTGGGAATACAAAAATTTAATATACATCTAAAGATTAATGGGGTGGGCCTAGATCTGTAATGTCTACTGAATGATTTGTAACCAAATTACCCCATTCTGATCCACATGGAAAATATGGATAAGTTCAATTACTACCTCAAAGTGTCCCCATGGCTACTTCAAAATGTAGGTGAGCATCTGCAACTAAACCATGATGTGTCACAAGGTGTCCTATAGGAATTGAACTCAAAACCTAGGTAATTGAAGTCATTGATCTTATCCACTCAAGCTAACCCTTGGGGGTTAAATTTAATCTACATTTAAAGATTAATGGGGGTGGTTCTAGGTTCATAATGTCTACCAAATGATCTACAACCCAATTTATCAATTATGATCCACATGGAACACATGGATAAGTTTAAACCCTACCTCAAGGTGTCCCCATGGTCATTTCAAAATGTAGATGAGCGTCTATCCCTAAGATATGATGCATCACAAGATGCCCAACAAGAATTAAACCCAAGACCTAGGAAACCAAAGTCATTGATCCTATCCACTCAAGCTAACCCTTGGGGCTAAAAATGTAATCTATATTAAAATCTTAATAGGGGTGGGCTTGGGTCTGTAATGTCTTCCAAATGATTTGTAGCTAAATCACCCCATTATGATCCACATGGAACACATGGAGAAGTTTGACCCCTACCTTAAGGTGTCCCCATGGCTACTTTAGAATGTAGGTGAGCATCTATCCCTAAGCCATGACACGTCACAAGGTTCTCAACAAGAATTAAAATCGATACCTAGGAAATCAAAGTCATTAATAATATCCATTCAAGCTAATCCTTGGGGATAAAAATTTTAATCTACATCTTAAGTTTAATGGGGGTGGGCTTGGGTCTGTATTGTCCACCAAATGATTCATAACTGAATCACCCCACTATGATCCACATGGAATACATATAGAAGTTTGATCCCTACCTCAAAGTGTCCCCATGGCTACTTTAAAATGTAAGTGAACATCTTCCCCTAAGTTACGATGCATCATAGGGTGCCCACAAGGAATTGAACTTGAGACCTAGGTGGCTAAAGTCATTGATCCTATTCATTCGAGCTAACCCTTAGGGTTAAAATTTAATCTACATCTTAATCTTAATGGGGGTGGGCCTAAGTCCATAATGTCTATTGAATGATCCACAACCAAATCACCCCATTGTGATCCACACAAAACACATTGAGAAGTTCAAACCCTACTTGAAGGTGTCCCCATAATTGTTTAAAAATAATGGTGGGCATCTACCTCTAAGTTGTGATGTATCACGGGGTACCTAATAAGAATTAAAATTGAGACCTAGATGACTGAAGTCATTTATCCTATCCACTTGAGCTAACCCTTGGGGCTATTGTGTTCATTCTATTTTACTAGGCTTAAAATTATTATAATTCATATTTACAAAATAGAGTGAGCCCTCCCTATTATTTCATAATTCATAGTATCATTCTTATAATAAAAAATTATATATTATACGGGTAAAAATCATCATGCATATTTTTTAAAGAATATAATTTAGAAAAAAAATGTAATCAAATTTTTATCATCATAAAAGGAGGAGGCATTTAGGGTAAGTGCACAAAGTTGTGAGATAATTATGTGAACATTTTATATAATGCAATCATGTTATTAAATAATGTGATTACATTATTTAAATTATGGCTCAATAATTATCAAGCTATAACATGATCACATTATTAAATAATGCGATCATGATATTTAAAACAATAATATGACCATGTTATTATTTTAAATAATGTGATCACATTATCATTATTTTAATAATGTGATCACTTTATCATTGTTTTAAATAATGTAACCATAATAAATAAAAACCAAACCCGAATGCAAAAGACCTCATTTTGTATTTGATCTTTCTTTCTTTCCTATATATTTGCATTCTCTAGTCGTGTTTTGGGTCAATGAGGCTCAAACTTGTCATAATTCATCCCAAGAAGCTAATAATTGATGATGCTACCATGTAGAACAGGTAAGTGCTAAAAATATACACTTGTTAACCCTAAATTTTAGTAATTTTTTGTTATTTTCATTATTTAATTGGTAATTTATTTATTTTGAATAGCCCATCTTGCTAACTCTCATGTTATTTTTCCTAGCCCTCCTAACCCTCCATATAACCCTCTTATTCTTCCTCCTATCACTCTACCTAACCCTCTTATTCCTTAGCATAACCCTCCTCCTAACCCTCCTATAGTTCTAAAAAATCCCCTAGGCAGTTAGGAGAGGCTAGTTGAACACATTATGGAAAATAAAATTGAAATTGAAGAATTAATTGGGAAAATGAAGGATCCTACTTCCACCAAAGCCTAATGCACCTATCTAACCAATTCCCTAGAGACTTTATTGGGTCAAATTAACTCTATAATGATTCAAATTGATAGATGGGATTCATATTCAGATAGTTTTAGGGCTTATTATACTAACAAATTATTAGCATTTGAGGTTAAGAACAAAGACATATCAAAATCCTCCATTTTCAACTTATTCATTGATCCAAAAACTAATGCACCATTTTAGATAACTATTAAATGTTTTACAATCCATCATTACCAACATAATTTAATCATAAATTCTTTTTGGGATCAAGGGTGGATGGTGTTTGATTATCCATCATGTAACAACCATGAGGTCCTGTTGTATTTTTTGAGGAAACTCTATTGTGATTTTGTACTCAATGAGATTTAAAACTATTTTTATTATAGTGAGTTTTAGGGTTGAGGGAAAGGCTTTACCTAGGATCGACTAGACACACATTATGTGCTTAATCAACCTATAAGGATCTATATCCAAAATCCACTTGGGATTGATTCCCCTCTATGGTTCAGTAGGTCATGGATATTGACACTTTACATGCACTTAATTTGTTCATTGATACACTCATTCAACATATGATTAGGCTATCCTAAACCTATGTTAGATAAACACCACCTAGTGTGCATACCTAACCCAACCCTTATAGTTTTTGTGGAACAATATGCACTGGACCTTCTGATGATGATGGAATTAGTGGTTCAGAGGGCTTGGATAATATACTTATGAGTTTTTGGCATGCACATTTGGTGTGTAGACATTAACCACTACACAAATGTAAGTATATTTTATATAAATGTCATGTTAAACTTAAAATATATTTATAAATTTAATTTATCTAAAAACTAATTTACATATAAATCAAATAATATATATGTTATTTTTATGTCCCGGGTGTTTCTCTCAATTTCAATTTATTTTCTAGTTAAGGAAGAAGTAAGAAACTAAATGCAGGTATGGTAGAAAAACTTATCTATTTATGTGTGTGTGATCTAAATGACTATGAATATATCCTATTTTTCTTAGGAAGAATGTCCTATAGATAAGAAAGATGTAAATATAAGGGGTTGTTAGGTGGATAACAAGGTGGATTACCTAGCATGAGCTAGATCCAAGAAGTGTGAGCTTACTAGGAGGCTATCTATCCACTCTCTTAAAATAGTTAAGTTGAAAGGAATAAAGATGAAGTACTTGCATCAAATGATATAAAATATTGAAAGGGAATGTAAGAAGAAATAAATGCTTAATAAAGGAAATAAACTAATTATAGAAATAAGTGGGTCAATACTAATGCTAAATGGGTCAAGTCATGTTTAGAAAATAGGTGGGGTCTTTATGAACAAATAGAGAGATAGAAATTGGAATTCGATTGAGGGTAGGTAGGTGGAAATAACTTACTATTATTTCCTACCACAATGATCGTCAATAGTTAAGGTGGCCATTAGCGGTTGAGGTGATTGTCGTTGGTTGGGTAACCGTCGATGGTTAAAGGTGACCATCAATGATTAGGGTGACCATCAACAATTGTTGTGGGTTCTAAGGGTATTTATAAAAGGATTTTATAATGGATACAATAAGTTGTTAAAGGTATATTTATAGTTAAGGGGTCAGAGGGTAATAAGTAGAAGGGTGTGGTTTAGGGAAAGATGTTAGAAACTAAATAATTTGAACTTGAAACAAGAAATGTACTTAGCTTGTTTCTTGATGGCTGATGGTAGATTTAGAAGTAATTTTGATAGAGTAATGGTACTTTACCGAAAGAATAATTTTGGTAGAGGTTTGGGTCTCTGTCATAGTTGCTCACTTGCTGAAGGGAAGGCCTACAAAGAAGTTCTTGATTTTGGAAGTTCTTGATTTTGGAAGCTCTTGATGACTACTAGTTGAAAGGATGATTAATCCCTTTTTCACCTTCTACTCCTTTCTTTTGTAGGAAAAAGAGATGGAGGTGTAAGTTCTAGAAGGGTTGAAACTTATTACATAAATTTAATTCTTGATACATTAGATCGTTGCATGAATTAAATTATGATATGTTTAGGTTCTCACACAGACTATGTTTGAGTGTTTAGGTGGTGGGGATCTAACCATTAGTGGTCAAGGTGACTATTGGTAGTCAACGTGACCATCAATGATTGAGGGTTGAAGGTTAAGTAGGGTAAGAGGGTAAGAAAGTGAGTTAGGTTTAACTAGTTAGCTAAATTAACTTAGGGTCATGGTCAAAAGTTGGGTAATGGTCTAATCTAGGAGTGTTTTTGATATTTAGAACCATCATCCATGGATTTATAGTGTCTACATTTTGCCCATTTTTATTATGTAGTTTATGTTAGCCAGTTATAAATAAAAAATAGATTGCAGGTTAAAGGTTTGGTTGCCTCAATCATGGGAGGAGGTGTTCCCCCTAAAACTAGGAGTTGGTGAGGTGAAGTAGAATTAGGTGTAGGTTTGATAAGTGGTTATGTTGAGTCACAAGGTTTGTGATAAAAAGTTTGGGCATTTGAAGCACAAATATACACACAAAATGTGACTAAGTGTGATAGCCAAGATCACGCATTGATTGAGTTGCCATAGTTGGTAAAAATAAAAGGTTGGTTCTAGAAGGATTAGTGATAGGGTAATTAGACTACAACATTAGGCATAGCTAATTAGGTTATTCCTATCAAGCATCCTAGATAGGGTTACTATTTTCACAGGTATCTAAGGTAGGAAGTGCTCTCAAGAAAACACAAATGGTCTGGTATATACTAGGTGGTGTAAATTCAAATATTCAACATGGAAATATTGGTCAATATGATAAAAAAGGACAATGTAAGGTCATCTCAAATGTGTAATAGTTTTGGCTAGAATGGCCAACATCAAGGTGCATAGATTTGGTTGGTATGGTAAGCAAAGAAGGTAATCTCCAAAAGTGGGAACTAAGGTGTAGGTGCCAAAAGTTTGAAAAGTGGACATCCTAATCATCAAAGATTAGGGGTCCTAAGATCGACCATCGATACTCACCTTGACCATCAATGTTCAAGGGGAAACCCTAAAAGTGTGGAGGATAAAAAGTGAAAAAGGAAAGTCATTTTCACTTTTGAATATCTTGACTCCTATGTGTATCACTATGCTTGGAATTTTTTGTAAGAGTGTTGAAGAGGTGGTTATTGAGTGGTTGATAGTGAAATTTGTGTTGAGTTGACCAATGTTAGATTGAGGATACATGGAAAATAGGGGCATGAATATGTAGTAAGAGCCAAGTTCCCTCTTTGATGATGATCAAGGAATGAGGTAAGGGATGCATTTAATTGATAGATTAGATTAATTTTTGTAGGTTTGAGTCAAATTTTGTTGATTTATGATTAGTTTGGGAAGGTTTTGGGTTCGCCCTAGGTATTGAGGTTGGGTTTGGTGCTTTTTATTAAATTTGTGGGTGAAAATGAATTTTGAAGGGTAGGTTAGGTTGAGGGAGGGTAAGGTAGATAGTAGGTAGGTTTTTTGTAGGTTGAAATTAATTTTGAGTTGGTTTATGGATAGGATAAGGTTAGGACTTTTTGTTGGTGGTCACATGTAGTGACCATTAGTGGTCATACATGACCATCGATAGTTGTACCTAACTATCGATAGTCAAAGATCATAGGCCAAATAGGTAGCTAACTATCGGTACTCATAGTGACCATCGACAGTTGACCAAATGGCTAAGGTTGGTGGAAGAAAGGTTAAGGCAAGTGTTTTTGATAAAAATGTTAAGGCTAGTGTTTTTGAAAAAAGATTCAGGCTAAGGTAGCTAGGGTGGGGGGGTAGGTTTTAGAAAATAAGAGGTTGATGTAGTTTATGTAGGAGAAAATAGATGTTATTAGGTAGGTGAGTGAGGAAAAAAAAGGTGAATATTCATGAGTAGAGTAGTTTCTAGAAAAATTAAGTGTGTTTTCTAATGAATTTTATAGGTGCAAGATCAAATCCAAATGCGATATCAAGTCCTTAAGATCTTTGTGGAGATCCATTAAGAGATGAAAGATGATGATTGGGCACACATAGAGGAGGTGGGCCTCATATTGATGATGCATTACTAGTATGTGCCATAGGATATGGTGATGATTGTGGCTCTCATCAAGAGATGGGATCTAGCTATAAATACCTTTCTCTTATCGACTGGCAAGATGACTATCTTGCTAGAGGATATACATAGGATTACATGGTTGCTAATTCAGGGGAAGCTAATATATCACATTGAGAGAGAGGAAAGGGATGATCTAATGTAGAAACTATATGGTGATGATCATATATTTTCTAGGTGGCATGCTGGTGGGTTTAGCTACAAACCTTTATATTAGAGGTCTAGAGATGATCAAAGGTTGATGACCATGATGTTGATGGTAGTCTCATGTTTTACAATGACATATTTGATCAGTGAGAAGTTTTCATATCTATTATTGGGTGTATTGGTGGAGATGTTACTAGGTTAGATAGTTTTTAGGTGGGCAACTATTTTATTGGTTTAAATATATAGGGAGATGTGGGGGTTTAGAGAACATAGGAGGTATGGCATCAACATAGGGTTTGTGCTACATTACTAGGCCTATGAGCACATTTAGGTTCTAAGGTTGATGGGGTTGCAATGGGAGGGATATGCCTAAATGGAATTTAGGGTAGGTTTTATGTAGTGGAGGAGTGATTACATGCTCATAGGAGCTAGAGGAGGTATATAAGACATTGATTGGATCAAGGGAACACTAGAGACTTTGGTGGTTGGAGATGTAGTATGGAGGCCATATGTTAACTTTTTGAGGTGGGCCCACTATACTCAACACATTTTATTGATGCAAAGTTATAGATGGATTTTTGGGAGAAGAGAGGGTGAGACTAAGCTCATCCCTTTTGATAGGGTTTGTAGGCAGTTTAGCTTGGTATAGGGGATTCTAGGTCCATTACTAAGGTATAGGTGGGAGGATGCTATGTTTTTTCTTTCAGAGCCAAAGCTGGTAGAGATAGTTCTTGATCTCAAAAAACTACCTACTAAAGTAGAAATTAATGATGCAAGTTTTATTGATGGCTACGTGGTGTGGTATTAGGCCCTCTATGTAGTGATATATTTTAGATAGGATGATGGGGGTATGAAAGTTATGGATGTGGACCCATCTAGTAGGGGTCCATATGTATAAGTATAGGGAGGTGACCCTGATGAATAGGCAAGAGTGGTGCTAGCCACTACATAGGCACAAGTCATAACTTTATAGGGGTAGGTGGATATATTATAGGTTCAATTTTATACTTTACAGGGTTAACTAGACACTATGATGGGTGAGAGGGACTAATCTAGGACTTCACTAGCCTTGGTGACCCAAGAAAAGGACTCCCTGAGATATATTGGAAGAGGATCCATAACACCAGTAGAACCACCAAGTAGCATTTCCATGGCATGTTACTTATCCAAAATTGAGGAGTTATGTTATTATGAGGCCATGGCTCTGACACATTATCCAGAGCAGCCCTGATGGGGTGAGTATAGAGCCAACTTGATAGGTGGTGAAAGTATAGTGACCCTAGGTCAGTGGGACACTTCCATGGGTGGATAGGTACGCACCTCAGTGGGGTAGACACCAGGTAGTAGTGGTGCCCTAGGGGCATAGGTTATGATATGATATGTATAGGTGTAGTTGATTTTGATACTAGCCTACAAGCAAATGTAGTAAGATGTATTTGTTTTAGAGAGAGAGATGCACATTATTATATGTACTATTTGATTTTGATGAGACATGATGTATATGATGTGATTCTGATATATAGATGTTATGTTATGGTTCATGGTTCATGGTTTTGATGTTTCATGATTTATTATGATTATGATCATGAGATATAAACTCACTAGCTTAGGCATGTGATGATTATGGATGATGTGTATGACGAGTTATAGTTATGGTTATGATTATGATGATGTGATTCTTTGTTTCATATATGGTTATGATGTTTTGATTATGGTTATTGTTTATAGATATGTGATGTGGTTTATGATTATAGATGATTATGGTTTTTATTATATTTATGATCATGGATATGTGATGTGATTTATGATTATGGTTGATTATGTTTTTGATTGTGTAGTTATTTTGTTGATGATATCACATAAAGTAAGTTAGATAAAAAAAATTAGATGTGGGAAAAGAGATGAAAAATATGAGACATATGTCTAAATGAATACATGAACCAATTATGAAAGGATAATAAAAAGGCATGATGCTTCTTCATTGATAAGGACTAAAAAAACCAAATTTAGATTGGCTTAATGAACATAAGCCCTTTGAATGCTTTGCATTATCATGTGTTTTTTGTAAAAAGGTGCCTTGATCACATCATATCAAGTAAGATATGAATCCCTTGATTTATAGATGGTACAAAGGGGAGATAGATGATAGGTGGTGTGAAGGGGATTGTAACCTTCATGAGGGTGGGTTTTCCCCTTCTATAGGTGGCTTAACAACCATAATATACAAGTCCATGTTTTAAGGAAAGGTGTAGACTTATTGATGTGGGAAGTCTACTGATGGTATATATGAAATTTCATTGTAGCTTTCTTGGGATAATGTGTTCTAATTTTGATACAGGGTTTTTTGATTGTTTTGTTTTGATAGGTTTATGAAGTTGATCAATGAAATAAGATTTAGATGATTGATTTTGACAAAATTGACTTAGCCATCCTTCAAGGGAGTGGTCTAAGTTTGGATTTGTTTATTTTGGTAGTTGTCCTTCAAGGGAGGAGTCTATATTTTTTTATCAATTTAAATATTGGGAAACTATCCTTCAAGGGAATAGTTTGCATACTAGAGATATTTGACCCAAGTGATATTTAGGTATCTCAAATTATTTTAATGCTAGGTTAGACATGGATAAGTCTATATAGGCTTAGAGGTTTACCTTTATGGGGGAAAAACCTAAAGCACAAGAAAGTTAATGATATGTGAAAGGAGTGGTTTTGAGAGACAATGATAATGGGATTCCATTCGATTAGGGATGAAAAGTATCCATGAGAAGCATGCCATGGGAAGGTTTTTGGTACCCATATTTAGGATTAGGCTCTGACTGCGATGTTTAATCACATGGTTATATGTTGTAATCGATTGTCCTTAAAGGGAAGGGATAAAGGTGTGAGGAAAGTAAAAATATCATAAATCAAGGGATGAGCTTAAGTTAAACAAAAGGTGATTTTGATCCTTGTTTAATAATATAAAGGATGCATGTGTAAAGCATTGAGAGGCTTAGTTTTTGGTTTGCCTTGAAGAGAGGACAAATGATAAGCTCTTGATCCATACTTGTGGGTTATGATGTAGGGTCTAAACCAATTGAAGTCAAACTTACCTCATTTGCTTTTCTCTATATTGGTCACATGTTGGTTTTCCTTTAGGATGAGGTCTCTAATGTTAAATTCTCATTATTTCATGTACTTGTTATAGTCATTCCTGACTCACTCTTAATAGACATGAAGATGGTTAAGTGCATCTAGGTGGTGATCATCAAGTATCTCAAGTCATGCTAGATGCTCTTGATGATAGTCATTGTTAGAAATGATGTCTTGCAAGGATATGTAAAGAGAGGAATCTAGAATTTAAGAGGCAAGAATGCCTTTGCTCCAAAGACCAAAGAGAAAGGGGTGGCACCCATAGAGGTTAGAATGCTAGTGTGATAGGCTCACAAAGTGAAGGGGATGTGCAAGTTCTAATCCTTACCAAAATCATTGACCATTTTGGTTAAAATTTTGTTGAGGGTTTTTTTAGAGGCTTCCACCTATCCATTTGATTATGGAGGATAAGGTGAATAAAATCTTAAATTGATGCTAAATTCATCATAAAGACCTTGGAATTATTTGTTTTTGAAAGATTTTCTATTATCTATGATGATTTTATGGGGAACATTGAAATGGTAGATGATATGATGATTTATGAAGTTGACTATGTTGCCAACTTTGGTCAAGATGAGAGGAATAACCTCTACCCACTTGGTGAAATACTTGATGGTGGTGATGATGGAGTGGTGCCACTATGAAGAATGAGGATTGATTTCCCCAATGAGATCTAGTACCCATTGTGATAAGGGCCAAAATTCCTTGGATACTTGAAGGCCATGGGCTAATGCATAATGTAAATTAGTGTGTTATTAACATTTAACACACTTCTTTACATAATAAAAATATTCTTGGTTGAGGGTGGGCCAATAGTAGCCAAGGTGAAAGATACATTTAGTGATAGCTAGACCACTAAAGTATCCCCCATAGATTCCATCATGTGTTTCCTTAATATCATGGGAAGATTCAGGGCTATGTATGCAATGGAGAAGGAGGCCATCAAAACCATGTTTATATAGTATTCTCCTAGTATGGTATAATGAGAGGTACTCTAGACAAAGCCTCATCGAGCATTCCTAAAGAGGTTGGGAGGAATGATGCTGAGGTTGAGGTAGCCAAAATTTTGCTCGTATCAAATGTCTGATGAAGATTCCTCCACACTATAAATGGTAAGGAGGTCAGATTGGATATAAGTGGGTATGTTAAAATGATAAATAGTGACTAAGAGCTTATAATCCATAGGCACATATGGGAATTTAGAATTAAGGGAAGTCATTATATCTGTGAACTTATTGGTAGATAATGGAATAGATTGGATAAGGTAATAATCAAATGATGCTAAGAGTACATCTACTAGGCATTTGAACTATCACAAGACATCATTCTTACATTGGTAAGATCCATTGATCTGGTTAACCACAAATTAGGAATCACCAAAGACATTGATCATTTTAACTCCCAAGTCTAGAGTGGTTTAGAGACCTATTACTAGGGCTTCATAGTCAACCATATTATTGGTACACTCAAAATTAAGTTTGAAAGAAAGAGGAAGAGGTTCACCATCAAGGGGAATGAGAATAAATCCAACACCTCCACTGCACTAGCACTTTGAGTCATTGAAGATCATGAGACACTTAGCTATACACTAGTTTTGGTATGGTTTAGAGTGTATGTACTTGAGTGGGTCAGTATTGGTGATGATAAAGGTTTTGTGATTGAGGAGGTAATGAAAAAGTTTGGAAGTCACAAAGACTAGGGAAAGGCATAGTTTCTTAGCATGGGTGTTCCAAGTCTCATACTCTATGATTGTTCAACTTATATAGTAGACAACTTGCTCTTTATTTTGTTCATCATGGTAAGCAAGCATTGCCCCTAAGGAATGGTCAATGGAAGAGATATAAAGGTAGAAAGGTTAATCCTATTTAATAAGGGTAAGAATGGGTGGAGAAATAAGGTACTCTTTGAGTGAATCAAAGGCTTGTTGATAGTCCTTAGTCCACTTAAAATATGTATCTTTATTTAGAATATGGTGAATGGGTTGACATCTATCTGATAACTGAGATATGAAGCAATAAATATATTGGATCTTCCCTTATAGGCAATGGAGTTTCTTAAGGTGGGTTAGAGGTGGCATGTTGAGGATCACTCTGACTTTGGTAGGGTATACTTTTATTCATCGAAGAGAGATGATAAAGCTGAGAAGCTTCCTAGATAAGACCCTAAAAACACATTTATTAGGGTTGAGCCAGACATGGAAATGGATTAGTGCTCAAAGATAATTTTTAGAACATCTAAATGATCCTTATAATATTTGGATTTCACAAGGAGATCATATACATAGTCCTATATGATTTTGTGGATGATATCATGGAAGATGCAGTCATCACACGCTGGTAGGTTACTTTAACATTATTCAAATTAAATGGTATGACCCTGTAGTAGAAGGTTCCCCATGGGGTGATGAAAGAAGTCTTATGATAATCCTCAAGGGCAATCAAGATCTGATTATATCCCAAAAAAATGTCCATGAGAGATAACATCTCATGGCTAGCTATAGGATCAAAAAGTTGATCAATGTTAGGTAAAGAGAAGTCATCTTTTAGACAAGCAAGGTTGAGATCATGATATTTAACACAAAGGTGAAGTCCTCCTATGGGTTTGGTGATGGGGATGATATTGGAAACCCATTAGGGATAGTCAATGGGTTAGATGAAGTTGACAAACAAGAGGTATTGAAGCTCTTCTTTGAATAGAATGGTAATATGAGGATTCATCTTGCAAAGCTTTTGACTAATAGGCTTAGTGTCATGATGGATGATGATGTTGTGGAGAGTTATGGAAGGATTTATTCTAGACAGGTCTTGATAAAACCAAGAAAATGCTATCCTTTGGTCATGAAGTAAGGAAGGGTAATCCTATTGTTCTGAGAAATCTAAGGATTGACCAATATTTACAATGTGAAGGTTATCTTGAGTACCCAAGTTGACATTGATAGTGGATTAATTCAATATGGTCTAGTTCTCAAGAGGAAAGGATTTATGGATAAAAGAATCCCTTGCACTAATATATGTGAGAATAAAATCATTATCTTAACGTTAGATGGTGTGGATGGTAGGAGAATCATTTTCTACCATTTCAAGATGAATCAGAGGAAAGGTTTTAGTTTGGCCACCCTTTTGATAGGTTAGGGGGCCCAAACTAATGGTATTGACTAAAAAAAGTTAGAAGGGATGGTTTCAAAATCCTTAGACTTCATCTTAGATAGGTTGGTGAGGATGGAATGTCTTCCTCAATGATGGCAATGGGTTTGGGTAAATTGGTGGGTTCTTCTAGTTAGATGAACCTAAGGCAAAATAGCTCACAAGGTTTTTAGGTTTTGATCAAAGGCAACTCATGGGGTTCATGTTTATAATGGCTAAGGCTAAATCCCTTCTAGGCACACCTATGAAGGTAAATTTTTTCTAATTTTGATTTGTCTAAGTAGGAGAAGTTGAAGGTAAATGGTTAGGTAGAAGAGGTGGTGGAGGAAGCAAGAAGGGGATGATCAAGTCCCCTATAGATGAAATTGGTTTGGTGGTTGGGAAGACTAAAAATAATGATGGTTCTGATATTAAGATCATAACTAGGATTATGGTTGAGGTTCCCATAATCTTGAGGAGTAGGTAAGGCATCCAAGGCCAAAATATGATACTCTCCCAGTGAGAAACATTGGAATGTAGGTTCCAAAGAGTCCTTTATGGGGGTCTGAGATGAAGGGATGGATGAGCTAGTTGAAGCTTCATCGATGGTAGGAGTGAATTTATCATTAGTTAGTAATAAGGTGAATGAGTAAGGAATATGAACATCATTAGGTTGATATGTCATGTTGTAAGATGTGAAAGGACTAGGGTCATCTTGTATGGTGACAACCTGACCCTCATGTTCAAACTTGACACATCGATGCAAGGTGGACGAGACACAACTCATAGAGTGGATCCAAGGGTTTCTAAGTAAGACATTGTATCAAAACTCACCTTATATGATGTAGAAGAGATCTAGAAGCATGAAAAGTCCCAAGTGGATGTAGAAGATGACTATTCCCAAGGTTGTGGCTATAATATCATTGAAGGAATGGAGGATCATTGTGTTTTTTGACATGATATTCTTTAGTATCTAGATTTAGTTATAATCATGATAAGAGATAAAATTAATACTATCACCTATAAATCATCACCATTTTTATGTGGGTTTGATTGATGTATGCAGTGATGAAGAGAGGATGATCAGGATCTTCAGGATGAACAAAAGGTATTTCCAAATCATTAAATGTGACAGGGTGGAAAAATGAAGAGCTATGATAAAGGCTACAAGAAGCTGAAGGTCTTCAAATTGGACCTCTATAGATTATAGGGCCTATATCAATGCTTGACAGTGATGGGGAGAGGTGTTGATCAATTTCTATAGGATCATCTTCACTAGTATCTGGTGAAGTTGTTTTATAATGACTCATTGGATAAATTCAGAAGGGTTGGAGAGAGAGGTACCCAAAATGGATATTTTAGGTTTTGGTGAAGGTAAAGGTGCTTGAGTCTAGTTAGAAGGTTGAAGGGTGGAAGGATATGTCCATGGAATAAACACTTTGCCCTTTCCCTTATCCTTTTTCTAGGCCCAAGATCGGGTGACCATATGGATAGTGTGGATGAGGGGAAGCATTGGGCTAGAAGTCTACTTCAGTTCCTCCTCACTCTTGGATGAGAGTGTAGAAGTGGGTGAGTGTTGGATAGGTTAATTTGGTGGTTGGGTTGATAATGGGCTTAAGATAGGTTCATCTAATAATAGATCATCCTCATCCCTTAAGTTATGGATAAGTTCTTTGAGAGGTTTGTAGTTCTTTGTGTCATATCTTAGTGTCATGTGGTATGAGTAGATTAAATTGTTATTGAACCAAGATGGTTTAAGACTTGATGGGTCAAAGGGCTTGATAGGTGGTAGGTTTAAGGAATAATTTTATAAAAAACTTTTTAAAATGGTTGAATAATATTTGAACAAAGGTGTTAAGGGTGATGGGCTTTTAGTTTTTGGTGTGGGAGCTTTCTTAGAAGTAGACTTCACTATAGGGGTTGTAGGTGGTAGATTGGTTTTGGTAGGTGGGTTTGACTAGGGTTGCTTGGTGTTGGATGGTTTTGAGGTGGAAGGTTTAAAAGTGAAAGATTTGGAGGTGGATGATTAGGATGATGAAGGTTTGGAGATAGGTGGGTAGGTAGAGGTAGATAGCTTTGGAGGTGGATGATTAGGATGATGAATGTTTGGAGATATGTGGGTAGGTAGAGGTAGATAGTTTGGTTAGAAATGATGGGGAGTTTGATGATTTGGAGGTTGTAGGTAAAGGTAGAATAAAAGAAGGAAGTTTATGGGTTGGACTTCTTGATAGAAGGATGGGCTCTTAGGATGGAAAAAGGATGGGGCTCTAAGATAGAAGGTAAGAGGGAAGGGGGTGGTAGGGTTTTAGTTCTAGGTGGGAGTTTGGGTGGCTCCACCTTCTTGGTTGGTTTGGCTAAGTTTTTATTTGGTGAACTAGATGGGTTTAAATCCAACTTCAAAGATGGGTGGATAAGGTTAGGATTAGTAAGTATCCCTAGGTTCTTGATAGGTTTTATTAGAATGATGTAAAGCAATTTGATAATTTTGAATGGAGATGGTTTGAATGGTTCTTCCATAATTTTGGAGGGAGAGGTGTTTGATGAAGGGATTGAGGTGATGATAGGTTTAATGGTTGATTAAATTGAGGTTTAAGGTTCATTCTTGTTTTGATAGGGGAGCCCAAGATGGTGGCAAAAGGTGGATCAATCCAAATTGTGGTGGGAAGATAATTCTAGGCTTTAGATAAGTCTAGATAAGGGTTTGTAAGTTGGTTTGGTTACTTGGGTGTCAGATTCGAAGATTAGGCCCATAGGTTGGGGGTAAGGGGATGGTTTCTTCATCCTTGTCCTTGATGAAAGTTTCCAAGATTTGGGAAGATGCTTCCTCCATAAAAGGAGTAGATAAGGTGATCTCTCTTTGTGGAATGGTTTCCAAAGAGAGAGTGGGTAATTCCATGATGGGAGAGGAAGGTGTGATGGCAATGGTTGCTTCCTTAGGTATTTATATCAAAGGAGAGGTGGATAAGTCCATTATCTCATCAAGTAAAGGAAAATAGGTTGTTTATTCCTTTGTTTGGGTATCCAAAGGAATGTAGGGTGATTTCACCACTTCAATAAGTGGAGTGGAGAAAGAGGTAGTTGAGGTAGTGGTTTCTTTAATGATAGGTTCACTAATAATTACATTGACTATATGGACCCCACAAGTATGAGATGATTCTAGTTTATTGTCATCATGGTTGGTAGAAGGGGCATGATTGGGAAAAGGTTAATGAAAGATGTCAAGAGACTGATTCAGAGTTGCATTTGGATTGTCTAATGCAAGTTCTCCCTTATAAATCAAGTTTTGTACAATTGTTTTGAAGGTGTTACACCTACTAATGTCATGTCTATTGACCTGATGGAAATCACATAGATAATTGTCATTGTACCAACTAGGCACATGGTAAGAAGCATCAAATTGTTGTAGAGATTTGATGGGGGGAAGGTATATGATGTTGGCTTTGAGTAACTTATCCAAAATTGAAGCATATGATTCTCTTAGTAGAGTGTATTATTTTTGGGTAGCCTAGTTTTGATTTTGGGTTTATTGGTTGGAGCGAGAGGAGTTGATTTAGTTGGGTTGGTTGAGAACTAGAGGTGGAGTGATTTTAAGGAAAACCAAGTTTGCAGCTACCTTTAGTTTAGTGTTAGGGTAGTTAGATTGGTTGGTGGTTTTGGATGGGGAAGGGTCATTGGATTTGAATCTAGAGTTTTTATTTCTTAGTTTCATTTTCCCTTCATAAATGGATTTGATTTCTAGTTTATATGCCATTATGAAAGCCTCATCAAAGGTTCTAAAGGTTTGAACCTATAGAGTAGGGGAAATGTTTTTGGCACAAGATCGAGAGAAAAGTTTAATCAACTCAAGTTGGGGTAAAGAGAAAGAGAGTTGTTTGATAAGACCTCGATATCATGATATGAAATTGGCAATTGATTCATCATTAAATTGCCTGATGGAGTAAAGATTAATGATAGAGACCTTCTTAGATATATTTACTAAGAAGTGGTCTAAAAAGGTTTGAACGAGTTAGGAAAATTAAAAGATGGAGTGCTTAGTGATAACACTATACCAATCTAAGGCCAGTCTAGATAAAGACATAAGAAAGGTATAAAGGAGAAGAGCATCATCATAGGTAATCAAGTAAAAATAATGTTGAAATGCTCTTAAGTGTTATTGGGGGTCCTCCTTACTTTAAAATTTAGAAAATTTGGGTAGTTCGCATTGAGGAGGGTAAGGTTGGATAGAGATGAATGGGTGAATAGGTTCACTATATATTTGATCTTAAGATAAGAGGTTATGATCTCTAGAAATAGATGACATTAGGTTGGTCATTTTAGCCATCAACATTTTGAACAAATCTATTTGGGGTTGGGTAGTTCCATAATTGTATGGTAAGTTTTGCTAAGGTTGGGTGGATGTAATGTATGGATAATTGGTAGAATGTTTAAAAGATGCCACATGTTAGTATGTGGTCATTAAGGGTTGGGATGATGCCACATAAGGGTCAATGGGCGCAATAGGTTGGGTATAAGATGCCACATATGGGTTAATGGGTAAAAAATGTTGGGTGGAAGATGGAGCTATGCATCCTTGTAGATTAGGAACATAGTGTAGATAGGGTGTCATAGGTATTTGTTGAGGAGTTGATGTGGGTTGGTTCAGATGTATGATTAGATTTATATATTGGGGAATTGATATGGATTGGGTTGGAGATATGTGTAGGTTAATTGGTTGGGGGTGAGTGGTGACTCTGGTAGTGATAGGTGGAAGGGTAGAAGGTATAGAAAGAACCATATTTTGAAGTGGGGTGGAGATTGGTGGGTTGGAAGTGATAAGGGGGATAGTGTAAATATGGGTAGAATGTATCCCCATAGTGGATGGAGTATGGATAATAAGATATGAGGTTACTCCTATGTTGGAGGAGTTTTTGGTTGGTGTAGGGGGCATTTGGTTATTGGCTGGGTTGTTTGATTAAGTTTGAGTAGAGGTAGTGGATGGGTTATTGTTGGAGGAAGATGTTTGGGTGATCATAGTTTGGGTGAAGGTAGTGGAAACCATAAGATGGGGAGGCTTCCCATAAGATGGATCAGTAGGAGGAATTGAAGCAGGGGTGTGGTGAGACATGGTATTGAGGTAATGTTAGAGGGATACTGGGTTGTTATCAAGGAAGGTGGAAAATATGCATCACCTTGGACAACAATCTAAGGAATAGTAAGGGGGTAGAAGGATGAGGATAACCCTCAACATCTGATGTATACTCCATGGAGGAAGAAGAAGAGGGAGGTGGCTCTTAGTTGGTTTTCTTCCTTAACTATTGTGTACAAAAGACCATGTGAGAAATATAAAGAAATAAAAGAAATCTCACAACTCAAACAAAAAGCAAACAAAAGAAAAATATCTCAAGGCAATAAAAAACATATACTAGAGTGCATTTAAAATCTTAGGGTACCTTTTATCTCAGTTTTGGCTTATGGCTTAGTTGGAAAGTGTGAATCAAGTACTATAAAAGAAGTCTATAGTTGGTTTCAAGTGTTTAAGCATCTCGAAAGGATCTGTGTTGGAAATTGTTTTAGGAAATTAGGTGCTTAATTCCTAAGTAATAAAGGTCTAGAATATGGGGAGAATTTTGGTTTTATATAGTAGACTATAGGTTTGTACTAATTTGATCAATTTAACTTACATAGGAAAGAGAAGAAAAATAAAGATTAACTTCATTTTATGATGAAACTGATGATTTTGAGTTTGGAATTCGAGGAGCAAGTCTAGAATAGTGTTTGAATTATGGATTTGGTCTCTATTTTCTGATTGGATAGGAGTGTCAAAAATAAGACACCTTGGTGTCCAATGCTATAGTACTTTCCCAACATTGTTTTCTTGAAGCTAAATTTTTTTTGGGTTCTATTTGTCTACTTAGTATGACCTTTCATACCAAATTTTAGGTCTTAAAAGTCAATGGATCTTACTATAAGTTTGTTTCAATATTTCGTACTTATTTTAGTTTGCACACATGGAAACAATAAATAGAATCAAAGAAAAAAGGGGGAAAAAATTGGTTGTGGGAATAATGATGACACATTCAAGAACCCCTGCTATTTTTATTTTTTCCTACGTTAACTCTCAATCTAGGGTCTCAGATCGATGCCCTTAGGGAACATGCATAATTAATGTACATGATTGATGCAAGGATGAATTTTTCCTAGGCCCTTCCTTGATCAAGCATGGAAATCTATGTGTGATGTAGAGAAGCTAAGCTATACTATTGATTGATTTTATTATGTCTAATGTGCCAAAATAGTAAGTGTTAGATATAAAATGCCTTGTGTAGTCCTTTATTGATGAGAATTGTTATTTTGAATTTAGGAGTTTTATTCACATTTAGCTAACATTGGAAAACTTATGAATGAAGTAAAGAAGAGGGGTAACACTCATCCTATGAAAGAAACTAATAGTTAGAACCAAAATTGTGCTTGGACAATAGCACCAAAAACTAGACACCCTAGGTTTTAACACTATAGTCCTATTTAGGCACTATTGTCTAGGGGATATGAGACCTCAAGGGATGGCTCTATGTATAAAAGAGGTGTTTAGGCCTAAAAGGGTTAAGTCCTAAAAGCTACAAATGACTAGGAATAAGTAAAGAGATGTCTATGGAATGTAGTGAGATCAAGACAAGTTAGATAAAAGGACTTGGCTAAATGTCAATAAAAACTCATATTCTCTAGTCAGAGTCTCTTATGAAAGGACTATGAAAATACATAATATGTGTGTTTTCTTGAACAATTTAGGGTGTATACATTTCCCCCCTTTTAATCTAGTGATGCAATGAAATGAAGTAATAGAGTAAAAGAAAGAAGATGCATACCTGAACTTGCCTGTGTGAAGATAAGTTTTCTAAAAAGGGTCCAACTTTCTGGCTAGGGAAGTGGATGAAGAACTCAAATAATGCTTGGAAAAATAAGAAATCCCTATAATAAATGTCCCTTGTACTAAATCTAAATAATGCTTCGAGAAAGAAGGAATCCCTATAATAGATGCCCTTTTACTAAATTTGAATAGTGCCTAGAGAAAGAAGGAATCCCTATAATAGATGCCCCATATACTAAATATGAATAGTGTTAGAGAAAGAAGGAATCCTTGTAATAGATATCCCCTGTAATAAATCTAAATAATCTAAACTAGATTTTAGAAGAGCTCAAAGGCCCAAAACCAATGTCTATCCTTTGTCCCATACAAACTCTTGGGTCTGAGTCTGAGTAACTATGGACCAATTGATGTAAATAATCATATAGTCCAACCTAGTGACAACCTAAGTAATTATTACATGTAAACTAAAAATGATGGTAAAATATGTAAGAATAAGATGGTATCTCTTACAATCCTAATTTGTATAATCCTAGAAGATGGAGGATATAAACATTTGTGTCATGTCCCCAAATCTGATATGTGATGATGCATATGAAAAATCTACAAATCTATATAACCATATGTGATATGATCTATAGTGTCATGTCCCATGTGCAAAACTAGAGATTAAAGATAATGTGCTCTATATTATGCCTATAATTTACTATCTAGTCTATATTTGTGTCATGTTGTATGAAGTTATATGCATGATACATGTTGTAATATACATACCCATGAATTTGGTATCTGAATAGTTTTTATATCTATAAAATGAAAGTGTATCCCTCTCAATGTCCTAAGTAATGTTGAGTGACCCATTGAAATCTAAATCACTATATAATCTTGAGCTAAGTATTGCTAAGTGACCCATATAGTCTGAACCACTATATAATCTTGACCAATTTGAGTTGGTTAATGATAAGTGACCCATATAGTCTGAGCCACTATATAATCGTGACCAATCTAAGATAAGTAATGCTAATAATCTAAATATTAGATATTCAAAAGCCATGTTGAGTGAACCATGTAGTCTAAATCACTATATGTTTCAACCGATCTGAGCTGAATCTGATTATTTAAATGTTAGAGGTGTGAGAACCATGGTGTATCCATATATGAGAGTGGATAGGTGTAGGAATACGAATAGTAGAAATGATGCCCCCTTTTAGGGAGAGGTACAAAATCTAAGATAGAGGTGGTTGAGACAAAAGTAAAGATAAGTGGTAGATTGAAAAGGAACTTGGTTGGAATTTATTGAATAGATCAAAAGTCTATTATTGAATTGGTGAGATTGAAGATATCTTTGATTGATTAGGATTGAAGCTTGTATCTAGGTATAGTAGAGATATAGAAACATTCATGTCATGGTAGGAAAATTAGGTAGTAATTAATTGAATGGAGTGAAAGGTTAATTAATTAAATAGATTGGGTTGTTTGAATGTTTTGAACAAATTTTTGATTGGTGAGGACCAAGTTGTATGAAAGTTGAAACAAGTGTTTGATTGGTGAGGACCAATTTATGTATCTAGGTATAAGATAGGTGTATATATGTGTGTGACATGGTATGAAAATGATGTATTAAGAGAGTAAGGGTTATATGATGTTGAAGATATCATTTTCACAATTTTGAAGAATAAAATGATTTGTAAAATGGAGCTATAGAGCTCAAGTTATGGGCAAAATAGTATTTTTATTTGAATAAAAAAGTGGTTTGATATAGGAAAATTTGACTAAATCTTGATTCATTTATGCATTGACTAGATTAAGAATTAGAGCTCTAGAGTGGAAGACATGATAAGGAGACAAGTACATGTAACATGATTTGAACGATTGGTAGCCCAGATTGAGGTTGGTGGAGAGATTACCTTGGTAAGTAGCTAAACACATGTTTTAGGCTTGTTTAGGAACCTATTTTTCATGATTTTGAGTTTTTTTAAAGTATTTTAGGAAAGTTTGACTAGGTTCAGCACTCATATCCTATATCTAGCATTTTTGTCCAAGATCTAGTGTTACTATCTAGGTTTTAGCACTTCTATCCAACGTTGCTATCTTGTACATAGTATTGTTGTCTTAGAGGTTGGATTTTTGGTGCTGAAGCTTGGTTTAGATATTGTACTATTGTTTGGAATTTTTTTTTGGCATGGTGAACTGATGTAGTTACTATTTTCTAGGATTTTTGACTTGTAATATTTTGTTATTTATCTTTCCTTTTTAGTTGGACTAGTTGGATGATACATGTTATGTTCTATTGTTGTGCAGGATGAGGTACAAATGAGAGAGTTCCATAAAGACCAATTAATGGAGAATTTGAGGTTGTTGTCTTTATTAGCTAATGAGCATGTTGTTATGGACAAGGTGAGGTTGGGTCACATATGTGATCTTGGTATAATGCAGTGGGATATATATTTGATCACCATGATATGTGAGAGGTGGAATGCTAATACATATACATTCTAGCTTCCTATAGGGGAGATTACTATTACCTTAGAGGATGTGTATTAGATTCTACATTTTTTGATTAGTGGGCAATGAGTGTCTTTGTAAGATTACATGAGTGTGGATGCCATTGATCGTTCATCTAGATACTTTGTAGGGGTTCTCGTAGGAGTACATTAGAGAGGTAGTAATAGTGATATATTACTATTAGTTATTGTGAAGTCAAGTGTGATACATCTACAAAAGTGGTTGTCTATATTATTGGCTTCTTTTGTTACTATGGATGGTAGTGGAGTATCTATCACTTATAAGATGCATAGAGTGGTTCAGAGCATTAAGATGTATGGTACTATGTTTTCATGGGGGAGGACTATACTTGCCCATTTATACAAAAACTTATATATATTCACACAGATGTCAATCAATGGTGGTGTGGGTGTAGCCACTTTATTACATTGCTAGGTTTATGAGCACATAGTAGTTGTGCAACTGATTGGATTGGTGAGGGTGAGTTAGACATATCCATAGCCATTTTATGAGTGATGGATGAGTGATTTGGGTATCTGATCTCTTGCTATAGATCATTATAGGAGGTTCCTAAATACATTGGTGGCTGACAATATCAAATGGAGGCCCTATAGAGGATTTCCTATATGGCTAGAGGATGGAGTACAGTTGCAGTACATGAGAGTGAGTTGTTGGTTACATGATCATTGGTTTAGAGTTTATGAATGCTTTCAGTATGAATGCATGACTAGGAAGTTTGGAGTCTAATAAGATGTTCTTCTTGTAGCATGGGTATGGTTGAGGAGTGTATGGGTACCAGTCAGAGCAAGGGCTTATGGGAGACCTACTAAGGTTGAGTTAGCACCATTACCTGAGGATGATTAAGATGTGGTGATAGATATTCCTATTGTAAATGATGTGAGATGTACTAAGGGATATAATACATGGTGGGATAGGAATCTATGGGATCCATTATATCTTATAGATGGAGTGGATGTTCATGTATATGAGGATATAGAGTTGATCTAGATGATGGGAGGTAATTAGTGATTGGAGTTTACATTGTACCTATATTTATGCTTTATCTTGGATTTACATAAATGTATCTAATGTAATGTTTTACTTCTTATGTGTGTAGGTGGGGTGGGAGGTGTATAGCGTGAGGCACCTGCTAGGGTTAGTGGTGGGGATGATGTGTTCTAGGAGACTATCATTGAGTCTACACTATGTGAGCTTGCATGACATGTTCCTGATGATGTTATGGAAGAGGGTTTGATAGAGAAAGTGACCATTACAACTAGTGGTTATGCTCATTTATTTGATCAAGCTATTATAGCTATAGATGTATATGTTAAGGTAGTGATAGAGAGAGAGATGAGCTGAGGGCTAAGTGAGATAGGCATAGGATGCCTCCTTCTGATTATGGATCAGTGTGTTCAAAGATTATGGATGATTATATGGATCTTTAGTGGTGACATGTAGACTTGTATGAGGTGTATGGTCATTTTTTAGAGAGAGATAATTGGTGTAAGAGGCATTCAAGAGTTTGAGGAGGCACAGGGTCATCGAGTACTTGAAAGGATTATGGGAATAGTATTGGAGGAAAGAGTGAGACCAAGAGTGAGGGCATTACCCCTATTTTTGATTGACTATATTTTGATATGATATATACTTGAAAACTTGGTTATATATATGGATGTTGGTTTAATTTTGAACTTATGTGTATTTGTGTTATGGATTTTGGAATATATTGGTATTGTAATGTTTTGATTTTGAAATAGTTGATTTTACATTGATGTTGAATTCACATTTGCTTGGCAAATGGTACATGGGATATGTGACTTGATTATTTTGATATGTTTGGTAAGATATCATTTGGAATATGATTCGATTATTCATGATATGTTTGGATGTGTTGTTTAGGTTTGATTTGTGATTAAATGTAAAAAAAATTGTTGGTTTTTGTAATTGATAAGATTTGATTTGGTAATATCTAGACTTTAATAGTCTAGTTTTGGCTAGTAATGGCTATCTAAAATCAATAATGTTAGTTGTTAGTAGGTGGGGATGTAATATAACATGATGTGCATATTACTTCCCTAAGAGTGGCTCAAGAATACAAAGGTTAGCTTGACCTTTGGATCCATCATTGCCATACTAAGTGAATCTATAAACTAATGCTAAAATGAATGTATATTGTATCACACTATGCTATATCACTATCTTAACCCTGTCGGCCACATGAACAAGTACCCAAACTACTCATGCTATGTAGGAATGTGCTCTTTAGATGATACTATATGTTGTGAAGAAGGCTCATCTATTTATAAATAAATACCTTGTGGCTTCTATTGTGATGTATAGGAATGTGAAATATGTTGAGATAGAGCTGAAACCTATGCTGAGGCCTCATTTAATCTTAATCATAATGGGTTGTTACATGAAATAGGAACCTAAAAACTTAGTTGTAATGAATATCTCTCTAAAGTATCACTCTGTAATGTGGGTTCAACTTGTCTTAATTGTAGTGGATTTCTACATGAGATAAGACCCTAAAAACTTGATTGTAAGGAATATCTCTATGGAAAAATACTCTGTTACAGTGCCTATGACTCTAATAGATATGTATATGGAACTGTACTATGTATACCATAGACTACACTACTATATGCGGGCTACTTGTGCTATATTGGTTTCTAAACTTTTTGAATAGTGGGAATAGGAGATCTCCTATGAGATTTTATCCTAAACCTTGAATTATGCTCATGATGAGTGCTCGATGATTCCTATAAAGGAATGCCCTAGGATGACTTAGTCATGGAGGAATGATGTTTAGGGTTCCATAATGGGGGAAGTCTCTATGCCCCCTATGTGAATGCTATAATACCATCATAAACACATCTAGAAATGCAATCTTGGAGTACAAAATAGTTATCATCATTGTGTCTATGGATATGATGATAATTACAAAAGGGTCGATGTGGCTATCTATGTAAGAGATATGGATCTTTTCAGTGAATAGAAGGTAATGTGATAACCTCATATCTAGTAGTGATGATAAAATGATAGATGGGCTATCCCAATCTAAATCAAATTATAGTGGTGATTTTTGATAGTTCTCTATAGTGCATACTATAGGTTGTGTTATAAAAACTTGCTCTTTGTTCTTGATTGGTTACTTTTTTGGTTGTGGTCTCCTATCTTGTTTAAGATATGGTGGATGCTGAGTAATAGAAGTGGATTTGAAGGTTATACTATGAAGTATAAATTAATTTGATCAACTCAATTTGACTCAATTATTCCTAATTTCTTTTCCAAAGCTAGAACTATGTAACACAAATTTTTGAAACAAGGCTTTATCTGATATAGTATATTTTTGAGAAGAGGTTGATGAAGGCCCTTGATGAAGATATGTTGAATCTCTAGATATATTAGTTTATATATTAATATTAATAAATGAGCCTTGAATATTAAGATATACTCACTAACTGGCTCTAAAGAATTCTAATGTAATGTGGAAAGTTTCTCATAGGTAACATGAAGGCCCATGTTTATGATGTAGTTTCTGAGAAATGCCTCCTTTAAGTCATCATATGTGTGTAATGAACTGATATGGAGTAGATGAAAGAACAAATTATGTAATTCCCCCACTAATGTTTTCTAAAATAACTTAAGTATAATCAAAGGGCTTGCATGGGGTGACAAAGCCTTCCAAAAGGCTTGAAGATGTGCAAATGGATCTATAGTTCCATCAAAGTGAGGTAATGATGGTGTCTAGAAATGCTTAGGCAATGTAACTCTTATGAATGTCTTTGGAATAGGGTTATCATGTAAATCATTAGCATCCATCCAAGATTTATAAGCTTTGTTTTCCAAGGTAAGGAGATATATTTGGTGTTGTAGTTCACTGATTGCATGCATCAAAGAGATGATCTCTTGGGATGGTACATTAGCATCTTGAAGTGGTTCATTTAAGCATTGAATTTGATTGTTAATTTTAACCATGGGAATGTTACATTTAGAAATTAGATCATAAAGAGGGGGTGTGCTCACTTGAACCTTAGGATTAATGGTAAATTGGAATTTACTAGAGGGATGTGGGCTACCATTCTCTTTAGGTAAGGAGTGAGAACTGGGTTCTATTGTAGTGAGGGGTGGCTTGGGAGATTCATTGGTATATTTATGTTTTAGTGAATCATATTCTAATTTGGTAGAAGATGTGATATTAAAATTAACATGTGCATATTTTGACATATAATCAAGATTAAAAGTAAGAGCAATATTTTGACATACATGAGATTTGAGAGAAGGGTTAAAAGCATTAGATGGATTTCTTCTTCACTATATGCATAGTAGTCATCATTATTCCATGCATTATCACAATCTAAATTTTGTTCATTTGAAATAGTAGAATTTGAAGTTTCATTTTTGTATTCACTTTCAGTCTCATATTCATTTGCATGTTCACTATCATACTCATTATCACTTCAATCATTGCTAGGGAGAGGTGTAAGAAAAAAAGTTAATTCCTTTCTAATATGCAATAAGTTATCATTGGAATTTGGAATATCATGTGTATCTATTCTATCCATGAATGGAGTATATGAATTTTATTTATTTTCAACATGAGAAGTGAGAGTAGAGGAGATATCATTTGGGAGAGTAGAGTTAGGAAAATATAATGCATCATTTGAACTATGCTTTGGTAACTTAATTCTATTGAATTTCTATTGTTATATTTTTAACATAATAGTAGTAAAATGTAGAGAGAGATTAGGTTCACATGGAAGCAAATCATTACCAATAAGAGGTTCACATAGAAGTGCATGATTAATTTATGCATTTGGTGTATTGTGTCTAGAAGAATGAGGTGAGAAGTATCTTTCCCCTTTATCAAAATTATTTTCATTAGAAGAAGGAATAAAAGAGATGGGTTTAAGAGAAAAAGATTCATCTATTTGTGATTCACCCTCATCATTGTGTACATCATCATATCCTTCATTATAACAATAGTCATTATCTTCAGTATAAATGAAATCATTTTCTATAGTTTTAACTAATGTGCATTTTTGAAAATTTGTCCAGTCATTGTCATAATTGTAAGAAAATTTTAGAAATTGATCTATGGGATGAGAAGGAGGAATTGCCTTTGTGGAAATTTTATCACTAAAGAGAATTTTGAAAATTACTATGAAGAAAATAAATGCACAAAGAACTACTAACATTGAATATTGAAAATTACTTTTTATAACCCAAATAATTTGTAATAAATTTAAATTATTTTTATAAAAATTGTAAGGGAGGGAAATTTGAGGTTTGAGGACCTAGTTTGGAAATCTAGGGATTTGAACTAGGGTTTTTAGAATTTTTGAAAATTATGCAATAATTTTAAATTCTAAAAATTATTTGAAATAGGATAAATACACTAAAATTTATACAAAAATTAGAATTTTGGAAATTAAATTTTTTCACAACAAACTACTAATTTTTAAAATTTGAAATAATTTTTGACAAGGTAATTATTTTGAAAAAATTCTAAAATAGTTTTCTAAAATTATCAAGGAGGCAAGGATTGTTGTTTGATGACCTAGTTTTAAAATCTTGGGTTTTGAACTAGGGTTTTAGAATTTTTTATGCAATAATTTTAAATTATAAAAAATAGTTGTTGAATAAGATGAATGTACAAAAATTAATACAAAAATTAGAATTTAGACAATTAAATTTGGATAAGAAGGAAAAACCCTAAGTGTGGCTAGGGTTTTAGGTTTTATTTGAAGTAAGTCAAGTTCACCAAATGTTTTATTGTTTTAGGAAATTAGGTGCTTAATTCCTAAGTAATAAAGGTCTAAAATATGGGGAGAATTTTGGTTTTATGTAGTAAAATATAGGTTTATTCTAATTTGATCAACTTAATTTACATAGGAAAGAGAAGACAAATAAATATTAACTTGGCTAGTTTTATGTTGAAACTAATGATTCTGAGTCTAGAATTTGAGGAGTAGGTCTGGGACAATGTCTAAATTTTGCCTCTAGTCTGTATTTCTTGATTAGACAAGAACATAAAAAATAAGACACCCTGGTGTTTGACACTGTAGTCCTTTCTTAGGACTGTTGTCTTAAGGATTAATTTTTTTTGGGTTCTCTTTATCTGCTCATTATTACTTTGCATACCAAATTTTAGGTCCTAAAAGTTATTGGATCTCATTGTAAGTCTATTTAAATATGTAGTACCTGTATTAATTTACACACATAAAAACAACAAATATAATCAAAGCAAAAAGGGGGAAAATTAGGTTATGTGAATAATTATCACACAATCAAGAACCCCTACTATTTTGATTACTACCTACATTATCCCTCAAGTTAGGGTCTCAGATTCGATGTAGTTCTCCCTTAGGGAACATGCATAATCAATGTGCATGTTTGATGCAAGGATGAATTTTTCCTAAGACCTTCCTTGATAAAGAATGGAAATCTATGTGTGATGCAGAGAAGTTAAGCTATATTATTGACTAATTTTATTATGTCTAATGTGCCAAAATAGTAAGTGTTAGATATAAAATGCCTTGTGTAGTCCTTTATATAAGAGACTCATTATTTTAAATTTGGGAGATTTATTCACATTTGCACAACATTAGAAAACTTAGAAACATATCAAAGAAGAGGGGTAAGACTCATTCTATAGAATAAATTGATTTTTAGAACCAAAATTGTGCTTGCACAACATGGCAAAAAAATGGACACCCTAAGTTTTAGCATTGTAGTCCTATTTGGGTGTTGTTGTCTAGGGGGTGTAGGACCTAGGGGATGGGTCTAGGTCTAAAAGAGGTGCCTAGGCCTAAAATATTTAAGTATGGAAAGCTATAGATGATTTTTAATAAGTAAATAGATGTCTAGGGAATGTAGTAAGACCAAGACAAGTCAGATAAAAGGACCTGGCTAAATGTGAATAAAAACTCATATTCTCCAATCAAAGTCTCTTATAAAAAGACTATGAAAAGGCATAATATATGTGTTTACTTGACCAAGTTAGGGTGTATAAAATCTTAGGGTACCTTTTATCTCAGTTTTGGGTTATGCCTTAGTTGGAAAGTGTGAAGAAGAACTTGGTTTGTAGAATAGGTACTAGAAAAGAAGTCTATGGTTGGTTTCAGGTGTTTAAGGATCTCAAAAGGATCTATGTTGGAAATCAATAATGTGATTTGGTATTAGGGCCTACACCCTCACTTCACATACTATAATGATAAGGGTGTCAGTTATTTAACTAATATATACTGATTTATAGAGTTTAGACTTAACCAAAGAGTTGAGTTTTGGTTTCTCTTCTTGGTAATGTCGTCCAAGTAAGATAGCCAAAGGGTGAAGGTTATCTTCTAAGAGATGAAACCATAGCCAAGACTTATGTTAGTTTTAATTATGTTTTGATTGATTTAAGTGGTTTGGTATGGTGTGTGATAAATAAGTGAAGCTATGATTGAATTGCTTTGCATTTAATTTTAAATATGTGAGCTAAACATGCAAGCAATAAATGTATGCAAGGTTTATTTTATACCAAAAATAAGTTTTGATTTCTTTATATAAGCATAGAATAAGGAAGAAAAGGGAGCCTAGATGCTTCTAGGTCCCACTGTGTGCCATAGTGTTTATCTCAATTTCAATTTATTTTTTAGCTAAAGAAGTAAGAAACTAAATGCGGGTATGGTAGACGAACCTATTTTTTTATGCATGCATGATCCAAATGGTTGTGAAGAGATCATATTTATCTAGGGGAAAATGACCTGTAGATAAGAAAGAAGTAAAAAAAGGGGTTGTTAGGTGATAACAAGGTGGATTGCCTAGCATGAGCTAGATCTAAGAAGTGTGAACTTACTAGGATGTTGTCAATCTGCTCTTTTAGAATAGTTAAGTTAAAAGGAATAAAGATGAAATAATTGCATCAAATGATAGAAAATATTGAAAGGGAATGCAATAACAAATAAATTATTATTAAAGGAAATAAACTAATTATATAAATAAGCAAGTCAATACTAATGCTAAATGGGTTAAGTCAGGTCCAAAAAATAGGTGGGGGCTCTATGAATAAATAGAGAGATAGAAAGTGGAATTTAGTTGAGGGAACGTAGGTGGAAATAACATGTTGTTATTTCCTACCATAGTGATAGTTGGGGTTAAGGTGACTGTCAGTGGTTGTGGTGACCATTAGCTATTGGATAATCATTGATGGTTGAAGGTGATAGTTGGTGGTCAAGGTGACCATCGATGGTTGTTTTGGGTTCTAAGGGTATTTAAAAAAAGGTTGTAGAATGGATACAACAAGGTGACAAAGGTCTGTTTATAGTCAAGGGGTCAGAAGGTAATAAGAAGAAGGGTTTGGTTCAATTAATGATGTCAAAAACTAAATAATCTAAACTTGAAACAAGAAATGTACTTGGCTTATTGTTTAATGGTTGATGGTAGATTGAGAAACAATTTTGGCCTAATAATAGTACTTTGCTTGAATAATAATTTTTGTAGAGGTTTGGGTCTCTATCATAATTGCCGACTTGTTGAATGGAAGAACTATAAAGAAGTTATTGATGCTAAAATATCCTAATGAATATTGGTTGAATGGATGATCGATCCCTTTTTCACCTCCCACTCCTCTCTTTTATAGGAAAAATAAATGGAGGTGTAGGTTTTAGAAGGGGTGAAAATCATTACACAAATTTAATTCTTGATGCATTATCTTATTGCATGAATTAAATTATGATGTGTTTGGGTTCACACACAGACCAAGTTTGAGTGTTCAAGTGGTGGGGACTTGACTATCGATAGTCAGGGTGACTGTCAGTGGTCGAGGGTTGAAGGTTAAGTTGGGTAAGAGGGTAGGTTAGTGAGTTATGTTTAGCTAGTTATCTAAACTGACTTAGGGTCATGGTTAAAGGTTGGGTAATGGTTTGATCTAGGTGTGTTTTGACATCTAGAACCATCATGCATAGTTTTCTAGTGACTATACTAGAAGATGAGGGTGTCTTCATTGTTATAGTCGACATTTATAGCATTTGATTTTTGCATAAACATTATTTACATTTTTAAATCTAGATACTGGACCATCCACTACTGCATCTATCTCTATTAGGATGACACCTTTTGCTTATATAGAGGTAAAATTTTGAGTTAATATTATGGTCTATGTATATTTACCTTATAACTTTACAATTCAAGTCTATTCTTTGTTTATTAAAGTAGAAACTCTTGACATATATATCTTTGATTATTTATATAAAAGTAAGTGAGACTTTGTTTACATTTAGTTGATGTCTTAAGTAGATACTCCTCCATCGTCACGATCCGAGACAAATATAGACATTGTTTTTACAATGTCATATGCATAAGAACTAACATAGGTATATATTAACTTATAATTTTGAAATATAAAAATAAACTTATTTAATAATTTTACTACATACTTGGGGAAAATATAACTTATGTGAATATTTTATGTATTTAGGGTTATCCTATGACATCTGGTAGTCCCATTCAGATGATTAGTAGGGAAACTTTTCATTTTTATTCCCTATTTTAAATGACTATTTGAATAGATGAGCCTACCAATGACTTGTTTGATTGTCAAAAATAGATTGAGTAGGACTACAAGCTTGCAATAAGTGCATGTTTAAATGATTCTTTATTGTAGTTTCAAATTAATTTCTTAATAATTGGTTGAATCTATTTTATGATAATTTTGTAATAATACTTGTATTTGAATAGGTTCAGCTACAAGTGATTTATGAGTGTAGGACCCAAATTTATAACTTTGAGCAATCTAAGCCATTAGAGCGATCTCCATCTACCAACAAGGCATCCCAGGGAAAGTCTTCTTTAAGGAAGGTAAACAGAGGGAAGCTATTTGATGATTAGGATGTTTTACATTAGATGTGATTTTTGTTATTCCTATATGACAATTTATGCATTTTTATCATTGTATATGCATATATGACATTCACCTAATATTAGATACTATGTTGGTAGATGTAATTTTTTGCTTGCCTATCATGGCAATCTATGTATTATTGACATTCTACACTTGTGCATATGTGATTTTTTTAGAGGTTTCATATGAATTATGTTAATCTATCTAAATTATATTTAGTTTTAATTTAAAATATTATTGTATAGTGTTGTTTTGATCTTCTAAAATATTATATATCAGATCTCATATTTAATGGTGTACACAAATGAGGATTAAAAAATTGTTTTTTTCAATGCTATAAATCTCAGATCTCCCATATTTTTTTAAATTAAATTTTTTATTTGATTTTGTATAGTGGAAATGACTAATTACACACTTATCTATTTTGAATTTTTCATCGCTCACTTAAATTTTTTTAGTTGATCATTAACATAATTTGATTTCACTTAAAGGCCAGACCCAATCATGTTCAAACTTGTATAATGCAAAGACACAAAATCATTCATAAATCCTTGTAAATTTATCACTCAGATACCTATACCTACACGTTACCTAATCTTTCACCTTCACCTAGATATAATGCCTTTTTAACTATCTTTTCTTGAAACTAGGCCTACTACTTGTATGCCTTCTATGATTCTTGTTCCTTTATATTTTCCCTCACCTCTTGAGTAATCTATATCAATACCTCTTCTACACTCAACTCCTTTTGGTGACCATGTACATGGTATAATTCATCATCTTTATAGCTTTATCTTTGATAAAATTGAAAGATGAACTTATACATAACCTTGACTATAATGTCTTTAGTCTAATAAAAGGCAACCTTACTAACTTGAAATATAATAATCACTCATGAAACAATGATCCATCTTTAGCCAAAACCCTTTATCATCCCCTAATACGACCTAAGGCACAATTTTATCTTCTATGTTTAAGAAGCATATGAAATCATATTTATATTTTCTAAGATCATGAATAATTATTACCTCACTTATCTACTCTTGTTCTCAACTTGATTCAAAATCCATTCTCAAACAATCTTCTTTTAAACTAGTCAATTACTCATTAATTCAACTCTTAACTAATCACCAATCTCTCATATCTACTCTCCTTAATTTTAAAAATATTATTTAAGACACTTTGGATAGGTCTTATGAAAACTCAATGATTTATGTAGGTGTCAACTTATAATAAATCAACCAACTATAGGTCTCTAAGAGATTAAGCTCTCATTCTCAATTTCTATCTTTTTAAGTTTCTAGGTCTCTAGACTTAGTTATTGCTCCAATTGGTTAATTTATCAAAATATAATTTTTATCCCTTAAAAATTATATATCTATTAGTATTTTATCAACTATAACATGTTATCAAACTTACCCATGTTTATAGAACTCAAATCAACCAAAAACTCATCTTATCTTATGCATAACTTTCTAAAGAATGGTCTTCTACAAGTGTACATAAAAATAATCATATGTACCTATAATTTCAAACCTATTTTCAGCCAAATGATAATTTTAATAAGTTATAAGATCCATTCCCCAGCTTCTTATAATTTTTTAGACCTTATTTTTCAATTGTTTGAGTTTTAGAGGTGTTTTACTCATGAAATCCTTACTTCGGATTTACACAAAATTTTTGCAAGCTAAGAGTTTATCTAAGAATATTATAAATATAGATTATACATGTACTTGGTTTTTTATAATGGACTCTAACCCTTTAGTTCCTCACTCATTTAGAACCTTCAACACCTCACTCTTGACATTCTATTGCTTTCTAGGCCTATCCCTTAAAGGTGCTAGGCTTCCTACAATAGATCTTTGACAACTGATATGTGAAAACATCAAAGACCTATTATAGCATCCATATCACCTAGAACACTTAAAATACACTTTCATTAAAAAGTGGGTGAGAAAAGGGAGAGAGGAATGCAAAAACACTAACAACAAATATTGTTAATGTTTAAGTTATGGTTGTAGAACTGTAGTTCCAATGCTTCCTGAATGGAAACTGGTACTACCAACACATTCAAGGGGGAGGGGGAGGGTGGATAAAATTTATTACTAGGGTTTTTGGCCTCACATTAGGCATAATTAAAAAACCCACCACCTATTCTAGCCTCAAGAACGTCCTTTCTAATACAAATAATGTAATTTTTAGCCTAAATTCAAACATGCACAAAACAAAACTTGTAAGTCATTTTTGTGAACTATCAAATCCTTATCATGAATATTTAATACATATAATCTCACCATATATAAATTGAGTTTTAATTTTGAAAAAAATATGTTGGACAAGTTGTAGTGATAGGTCCAAAAATACAACCTTTTGGCATTGAATAGGCAACTTCTTGAGCTCCAACTACCATTTCTACCTATGAGACCTCCATGTGAGAATATATCACTTAAATATAATATATATAGGAAAATTACACATTATAACACAACCATAATGTTAAAATCCACCTATAAGTGCATTTTCACTACCATTCAAGAACAAGGAAACACTGATAACAAATGTTGTCAAAGTTTAAGTTATAGTTGTAGAACTATGGTTTTGATACTTCTTGATTAAAACCTAACATAAAAAACACATATAAGGGGTTATTTAATGTATATTACTAGGATTTTGGCCTCCAATTAGGCTTGATTGACAAACCCACCACCCAGTTTGGCCTCAAGAATGCCCTTCCTAATATAAGAAAAATGCAATTTTTAAGCTTAAGTTCAAACACATGTAAAACAAAACCTTTAAATCATTTCCATGAAATATTAGATCCATCCCCTACCTATTTAATTTACCAAATCACACCCTAGATCACTCATTTGGAACCTTTTAGAGAAATTTATTGGACAAGTTACAATGTCAGGTCCAAAAATACAACGTTTTGGCATTGGACAAGCAACTTCTCGAGCTCCAATTGCTATTTATACCACTGAGAGTTAGAAATGAGAATATACCACTTTTATTATGTCTAATTAGTTAAATTACATTTTATCACATTACCATGATGTTCAAATCCACTTAAAAGTGCATTTTCACTATCGTTCAGGAGCATAGAAATACTGATAAATATGTTGTAAAGTTTAAGTCATGGTTGGATAATTATGGTTCCAATCCTTCTTGACCAAAAATTGACACTTAAAAAACATATAGAGGATTTGATAATGTCTAGGGCTAGGTTCTTGGCCTCCCATCGGGCCTGATTGACAAACCCACCACCCATTTTGGCCTTAAGAATGCCCTTTCAAATACAAGAAAAATGCATTTTTTAAGCCTAAGTTCAAGCATGCGTAAAAAAAACTTGTAAGTCATTTAATTTAAATATCATATCCCTCTCTTACCTATTTAATCCCTCTAATTAAACCTTAGATAACTCAAGTGGAACCCTCGATAGAAATCCATTAGACAAGTTGCAATGATAGGTCTAAAAATGCAACTTTTTGGCATTAAAAAAATAACTTTTTGAGCTCTAACTACCATTTATGCCTCTAAGAAATACACCTAATAATATATCACTTTAATCACATATATATAGGTAAATTACACATTATCACATTGCCACAACATTTAAATCCACTCAAAAGTGCATTTTCACTACCATTTAGGAGCACATAACACTAACAAAATGGTAACAACCTTAAAGATATCTCCAACTAAGCTACAAAATGGTAACAACCTTAGGCTATGGGTATCTCGTAGTGAGGTTAAACCTCTAGAGAGGGTTGGTTCCATTGGATCTATCACCTAAACCAATATCTTTCTTGGAAAATATAGAGAAATTGATAATAATTCACAAATACATGTAAAAGAAGGTGATGTAACAATGTTTTGGACAATTATAATTGCACAAGAAACATTATCTTACACTTTAAATCCTATAAATATCACTTCACTCACTCTCTGATCAACTTTCACACAAGTATTTCATAAAAAGGCATGAACTAGATATTAATCTAACATGGGAGGGTAGATCTCAAGTCTTTTACACTTCCAAACCAATCAATAAACTACCTATGGTGCTTAAAATTACCTGTGAAAGTTATACAACACTTCATGAATGTGATAAAACATAGATAGAGGCAAAGGAAATCAAACATTCACTTAACCACATCAATGAATTCATGAAACACACTTCAATTCAGCTTGTAAATAGAAGAATTCAGTCTTTTATTTCATCAAATAGGTGTTGGAGTAAAAAAATTAGCATAGCCTAGGAATGTCAAAAGCATAAGAGTCCCTTTGATTGGGGAAGAAATGGGAGATATATAAGAAAAAGGGGAAGAGAGAGAGGGAAACAAGAAAATAGAAATCAATAAATGAGGCTCAACCACTTTTTGATCAATTAGTATTAATCCTACCTCTATAAATTAACTTTAATTATATCTACATATCTTTGAATCCATCTCATTAGATTAGAAACACACTAGAAGACAATAACTTTCTGAGATGAGTCATGATCCATTTAAAAGGGAAGAGTCCCCAAAGACTTTGAAACTTTATCGAATGTTCCACTGGCCTTTGTCAACCTCCAAACTCTCCATCTTCTTAATGAGATTACAATACCATGGTTCATCTTGATATGCTCTTTAATTATCATAGAGTCACTTAAACTCATTCACTAACATCCCTTCTCACATTCTTTTTCATAGTCATAACCTTACCATTACTCCAAATCCTGAACATAGGTCCATTATAAATGAAAATCCATGCACTTATTAGTTTTCATATAGCCATAATTCAATGAAGCTCCATAGGGTACTTAGTATTTTGATGATGAACAAGATGTAAGACTTACATTTGAGGGATTTTAAGAAGTTTAACTAAGCCTTAATGGCATCATATGACTTTAAAGTATTTATTTCTGGTAACCTAGATCATATTTTGATCTCACATTTATACAAATTCATGCTTGGGTGGTAAAATATTTTGATCTGATGTGTCTACCTATGTGGATTTTACTTAGGTTGCTTATTTCATTTTAAAATAATGACCGTCACCACTTCAAACATGTGTATTCATCCTATGCCCTCCTAGGACTTGATCAAATTTGATTCATTTATTTCCTTGGGAGTCTCTTGGATTTAACCTTCATCATTGGCCATCGATATTTAATCTATATTCAAGATTATGACACTTGGTAGCCCCATGTGCCTTTAGTGGACATGAATATTAGTCTTCATCTAGTTCAAAATCTCATACCATGTGGTGGCATTACATGCAATCTAGGCTTATTGAAATTTTAACCTTGATCCGTACCATCGATCTACTTCTACATGATTTAACACACACTATAGATATTTGTTCTGCTAGATAAATCATGTTCTATTAATTTATTTAGGATTCATCATGATCTAAACACCTGACACCATCACATTTATTCTCAGGATCCTCTGACCTTTTAACCTTGTGCTTGCCATTGATCTTTAACTATAGGATTAAATACATGCCATATATCTGCATTGACTTATTAACCTCACTATCACCCATGTACCATTGATATACTCATATGATCGAGTGAATATTTGACACTTGGTATCCCTGCATTCAATTTCAGCCTCTTTGAAGATTTTTTAAATCTAGACAACTATTTATTTTGGCTCTAATTTGATGTTTCCCAACACGTCCCATACCACTAAATCATATTTTAAAGGTGTATATCTTGAGATAGGAAATACATCAAGACACCAAACTTGTAGGGGATATTTATAGAAAAAAATATATCATTTTCATGTAATTATTCAACTTTGGTTGACTTCCCAAGTACATTTATCAAATACACAACCAAACTAACATGTTCATTCCTATATGACTTGTTATGATAGTCTAGTTCCTTAATATCACCAAATTCATACTTTAAGCTTGCTTAAAGTGTTTCAAAATCTTTCAAGTGACAAGTGATAGGGTCATGAAGTCTATCCTCTCCTTTCACCATTAGATCATTCACTCAACAAGAACCTTACTCAGCTTCTCACACCATATCTAGGAAAACATTTCTTATGTAGGCCAATTATATCAAACATTTCTAGTGACCTCCTAGAATTGCATGCTTTCTATACAAAAGAATAGTTGACTTTTTTGATCCATTGGGCATATAGAGTCACAAGTATTTCTTCTTAACTGATATGAAACTAATACAAGGCTACCCCCTTCCAGAAAACCTCCTCTTAAAGCAAAAAGGGCAATAAGAAAAAAAACTAACAATGTGCCCAAGGAACTTAGAATAAAACATAAAATCTAATCTAATATATACAAGGCTATAACTTACAATTACCTTCCTCCTAGATCAAATGGGAATATTTTAGAATCATTCCCTTATAATGGACTAGGATACAAAATACCTTGTTTTTTAGGAACCAAAGTTGGTGAACCAGGTTGCTTGATTTCTAATACTTTTAGAATGCTTTCTAGGGGATGAAATGGGACAAACATATATCCAATGTAGACAAAATCAATTATTGGTTAAATACTTGTTTGATGTTGCCCATCATTTTTGAGAAAGCCTTGCATGAAGACTTCGTTTAGGTTCTTGGGAAAAACTACATTTTGTTCACTTGGGGGCTCAAAAAGATCATATTCTTCCTTCCTTTCCTTATGGAAATTAGGAATAATTATGATTAGATCATCATGATCATAACTTTTTGGTATAATGACATGTATCTTATCCTCCTCAAACTCTTTAGTTATGGCATTGAACTACTACCATAACTATTTAAGATCTTCACTGGTATGTTTATCAAACTACATCACTTAAGCATTCAAGATGTCTCCTTCATCAACCTCACTCAAGATTTTATCTTGTTGTTAAAATATAAATGAGGTTTGATTTGACCAACCAAGGTCCAAAATATGACACTTGTCTTGCTCAAGGTTTGATTTGTCTTCCACTAGATCCAACATATCAGGGTTATCTGCATTTGACACCTCATCCTAAAGTGGACCAACCTTTAGTACCTAGTTTTGATCCTCTTTTTTTTCTATGTAGAATAGATAGTTAGTATTCCATTCAAGGTCTCCCCCATGCTCAAATTGAGGATTGTTTTCTTTAGGATCTAATTCATTAGTGTCAAATCCATGCCAAGAAAGCTAATCTAGACCTGATTTTTCATCCTCTAAATGAAGTGGGATGCCTATCATGATATATTCATCATAGAAACTTGTATTATCCTCTTTTGGCTCACCTATGACTGCAAGTTCCTCTTCTATCTTTTTTAAAATAGGTTATTTCTCTAAGAAGGATATGGTGGGAGGGTTAATAAATTCACCTTGCTTTTAGCTTAAAAGAGTGTCCTTTCAATTAGGTACCTTGAATGGTATCTTTGGTGGTTCTTAAAAGAAGGAGAAAAAGTCATGGAACTCTTTTATGACAAGCTCATTGAGTTGAGCTAACACCTCTTCCTTATTATCTTTAGCTAGTAACTCCTCCTTCTCTTTAACTAGTTATTAGGCCACCACAACTAACACCTCTTCCTTATTATTTATTTATTTTTGAATTGATTTACATGATGGAAATGTGCAAGATAAATCCACCTTATCTTCTTCTTGAATGGGAATAAGAGAAGGTGGTTTCACAAGAGAGGGTATGACATAGTCAAGGTCATTGGCATAGGAGAATATCCATGATGGGATGGCTTCATGTTCTTTAGCTAAATGGTCTTCATTTTCTCTCTATACAACATGACGTCCTTTGTAAAAGGAGATGGTTTCAAAATATTGAGTGGGAATGGGCTTAGGGGTAAGAAAAGGAAAACTAATTGATTTGGGTTTGACATACTTAAGGGTAGGAGAGGGGAATTGGGGTCTAGGGTTGGTTTATCTCATTCTTAATAATAATTGATAGTCATTTTCTTTCCTAGCTTGGTTTTGCCTAACCAAGCACTCTTATTGAATCCTTAACTCTTGCTCTTGAATAAAAACTTGGTGTTCAAGATTTTCTTGCTACCTAAAACACACTTCCACCTTATCAATCTCTCTCCATTATCTTTCAAAATCAAATCTTATCTCCCTAAGACTCTTTTCTATTTGACTAGAGAAAGACAAAATCTAAAAAGGATGATATACTAAATCTTGAGATTCACTTTGGGTGAATACATAAACATTACTAATTTGATATGAAGGATAAAAAAGCAAAGAACATGAATTTTGATTGAGTGATAATACATACAAAATAATGATGATTAAGAACTTAGACTACTTGTACTAGCTTATAAATACTTGGAGTCACCATTGGTCTTTATACACATGCCTCCAAAGGTTGATTGGATGAAAAGAACACCAAACCTCTTCACTCAATGGATAATGTAGTCCCATAGAGCATGCTAAAAACTATTATAACATTATTTTTCACCCTAAGAGAGATTTCTTTAGGATCTCTCCAACTAAGCTACAAAATGGGAACAACCTTAGGGTATGGGTATCTTATAGTGAGGTTGAATCTCTAGAGAGGGATGGTTCCCTTAGATCTATCACTTAAACTAATCTCTTGGTTGGAAAAGGGAGATAAATTGATAATAATTCATGAAAAAATGCAAAAGAAGGTGATGTACCAATGTTTTGAACACCTATAATTTCAAAAGACACACTATCAAACACTTTAAAGCCTGAAAATATCACTTCACTCATTATTTGATCAACTTTCACACAAGTATTTCACCAAAAGGCATAAAATAGATATCAACATAATATAAGAGGGTAGATCTCATGTCTTTTCCACTTTCAAACCAATCAACAAACTACCTATGGAAATTAAAATGAGTTTTGAAAGATATAAAACACTTCATTAAGGTGAGAAAACTTAGATAGAGGCAAAGGAAATTAGACATTCACTTAACCACATCAATGAAATCATGAAACACACTTTAATTTAGCTTACAAAGGAGGAATTTAGTCTTTTATTGCATCAAATAGGTATTGGAGTAAAATAATTAGCATATCTTGGGCATGCCAAAATCATAAGAGTCCCTTTCATTAGGGAATAAATGGGAGATATATAATAAAAATGGAAGAGATAGAGGGAAGAGAGTAGACAAAAATCAATAAATGAAGCCCAACCACTTTTTAATCGACTAATATTAATCTTACCTCTAAAAATTAACTTTTATTACCTCCAAATAGCATTCAAGTCCTCTCGTTAGCTTATAAATAAACTATAAGACAAAAACTTGTTGAGGATGATGAGTCATGATCCATTTAAAAGGGAAAGGTCCCTAAAGACTTTGAAACTTCATTGAATGCTCCACTTGCCTTTCTCAACCTCCAAACTTTCCATCTTTTTAATGAGCTTACAACACTATGCTTCATCTTGATATGCTATTTAAGTTATTATATATTCACTTGAACTCATTCACTAGCAACCCTTTTGACATTCTTTTCACTATCATAACCTTGCCATTACTCTAAATCCTAAACATAGGTCCACTATAGATGAAAACCAATCCTGTTATTCATTTTCATATAGACATAATTCATTGAAGCTCTACATGATACTTAGTCATTTTATCATGAACAAGACGTAAGACTTACATCTAATGGATTTTTAGAGGTTTAACTAAGCCTTAATAACATCATATAACTTTGCAGGGTTTACTTCTAGTAACCCAGATCATGTTTTGATCTCACAATTATAAATTTGCATGTTTAGGTGGTGAAATATTTTGATATGACATGTTTTCCTATGTGTCATTTCCTTAGGCTACTTATTTGATTTTCAAATGATGACCATCACTATTTGAGACATGCATCTTCATCCTATTCCCTTCTAGGACTTGATAAAATTTGATTCATCAATTTCCTTGGGAGTCTTTTGGATTTGACCTTAATTGTTGGTTGTTGATCTTTAATGTAAATTCAAGATTGTGACACTTGGTAGCCCCATGTGCCTTTAGTGGACACTATTGTCAATCTCTATTTGGTTCACACACTTACACCACATAGTAACCTTGTATGAAATCTAGTCTCATTTACTTTTTAACTTGATCCACACTATCTATCTACTTCTACATGGTTGAATGTGAACCATAGATATTTTATCTACTAGATCAAATATGATCCATTTATTTTCTCATCATTCACTATGATCAAGACACTTGGCACCATCATATTCATTATTAGGATCATCTGACCTTTTCACCTCATGCTCACCATTAATATTTAATTATAATATTAAATGTGTAACATAGATCTACATTGACTTATTGACCTCACTATCACCCATGTGTTGTTGATATACTGATCTGATCGAACAAGGCTTTAACACTTGGCAATCTTGCATTCAATTTTATCCTATTTGAAGATTTTTTGAATCTAAACAACTATTTCTTATGGCTTTAATTTAACATTTCCAAGCATATCCCACACTGCTAGATCATTTTTGAAGGCTTATATATTGAGATAAGAAATATATCAAGATACAAAACTTGTAGGGGATATTCATGACACAAAATATATCATTTTCATGTAGTTTTTCAACTTTGGTTGACTTCCCAAGTAAATTTATCAAATTCACAACCAAACTAACTTGTTCATTCATACATTATGTGATATGATAGTTTAGTTCCTTAAAATCAACAAATTCATACTTTAATCTTGCTTAAAGTGCTTCAAAAGCTTGCAAGTGACAAGTGATAGGGTCATGAAGTCTGTCCTCTCATTTCACCATTAGATCGTTCACTTAACAAGAACCTTGATCAACTTCTCACACCATATCTAGGAAAAAGTTTCTTATGTAGGCCAATTTTAGTTAATAGGAATATTTTCTTGTCCTCTCATCAAGCTTGATCAACAAACCCACCACCCATTCTAGCCTCAAGAATGCCCTTCCCAATACAAGAAAAATTCAATTTTTTAGACTAAATTTAAACACACATAAAAAAAACTTGTAATTAATTTACCCAAACCATTATATCCCTCCCCTAAATTTTTAATCCCTCTAATCATGCCTCAAATAAATTAGGTGGAACCTTATAGATCAATCCTTTGGAAAAATTATAGTGATGGGTCCAAAAATGTAACTTTTTGGCATTGAACAGACAACTTCTTGAGATCTACTATTGTTTCTACCTCTGGGACTTCCACATTAGAATATATTTATTAGATCATGTGTATATAGGAAAATTACACATTATCAAACTTCCATGAATTCTAATCCACCCATAAGTTCATTTTCATTAATATTTTGGAGCATAGAAACACTGGTAATAAATGTTATAAAAAAATTAAGTTATGATTACATAAATATGGTTATGATGCTTCCTGACTAAAAAATAACACTACCAACATGTAAAAGGGGTGGATAATGTCTATGACCAGGTTACTGGCATCTGATCATGCTCGATCAATAAACCCACCACCCATTCTAGCCTCAAGAATGCCCTTCCTAATACAACTAAAATACAATTTTTAGCCTAAGTTTAAACATACATAAAATAAAAATTTTAAGTAATTTATGTGAAATTTTAGATACATCCCATACCTCTTAGTCCCTCTAATCTCACCCTAGATTAGTCAAGTGGAACCTTTGAGAGCAATCCATTTGACAAGTTGTAGTGATGGGTCAAAAATGCAACTTTTTGACTTGAACAAGTAACTTCTTGAGATCCAACTTCCATTTCTACCTTTGAGACCTCCACCTAGGAATATATCTCTTCTATAAAATATATATATAAAAATTACATGTTATCACATTTACATGATGTTTAAATCCACCTAGAAGTGCATTTCCATTACCGTTTAGGAGCGTGGAAATGTTGATAATAAGTGTTGTCAAAGTTTAAGTTATGGTTGTATAACTATGGTTCTGATGCTTCCTGACCAAAAAATAACACTACCAACACATCTAGGTGGAAAATAATTTATATTACCAAGTTCTTGTCCTCCCATTAGGCCTGATTGATAAATCCAACACCCATTTTGGACTCAAGAGTGCCCTTCCCAATACAAGAAAAATGTAATTTTTAGCCTAAATTCAAACACCCATAAAATAAATTATTTAATTTATTTAAATTAAATATTATATCCCTCAAATACCTATTTAATCCCTATAATATCACCCTATATCATTTATTTGGAACCTTTGAGAGAAATTTGTTGGACAAGTTGCAGTGATGGGTCTAAAAATGTAACTTTCTGGCATTGAATAGGCAACTTTTTGAGCTCCAATTGAAATTTATACCTATGAGACCTCCATGTGAGAATATATAAATTATATGAAATATATATATAAAAATTACATGTTATCACTCTACCATGACATTCAAATATACTCTAAAATGCATTTTCACTACCATTCAGGAGTGCAAAAACACTAACAACAAATGTTGTCAAAGTTTAAGTTATGGTTGCATAATTATGGTTATGATGATTCATAACTAAAAAATAAAACTTAAAAATTATTTATATGGGTGGATAGTATATATATTATATTTTTTTACTTGCATTAGGCCCGATCGAGGTACCCATCACCCATTCTAGCCTCAAGAATGCCCTTCCCAATACAAGAAAAATGTAAATTTTTAGCTTAAGTTCAAACATGAGTAAAAAAACCTATAGGTAATTTTTGTAAGCCATAAAATACATACCATGACTATTTAATCCCTTTAATTTTACCTTAAATCACTCAGGTGGAACCATCAATAGTAATTTTTTAGACAAGTTATAGTGACGGATCCAAAAATACAACTTTTTGGTATGGAACAAGCAACTTCTTGAGCTCCAACTACCATTTATACCTCCAAGACCTCCACCTAGGAATACATAACTTATATAGCATATATATAGGTAAATTACACATTATCACACTACCAAAATGTTCAAATCCATCTACAAGTGTATTTTCACTACCATTTAGGAGTGTAAAAACATTGAATATAAATGTTGTCAAAGATTAAGTAGTGGTTGAAGAATTATGGTTCTAATGCTTCCTAACCAAAAAATGACACTAAAAACACATTCTTAGGGTGGATAATATATAAAACCAATTTATTGTCCTCTCATTAGGCCTGATTGACAAACCCACCACCCATTCTAGCTTCGAGAACATCCTTCCCAATACAAGAAAAATGCAAATTTTTAGCCTTATTTAAAATATGCATAAAATAAAATCTATACGTAATTTCCATAAACCATTAGATCCATCCCCTACCTATTTAATCCCTCTAATCTCACATTGTATCACTAAGGTGTAACCTCTAAGATCAATTTGTTGGACAAGTTGTAGTGACAGGTCCAAAAATGTAACTTTTTGGAATTGAATGGGAAATGTCTTGAGTTCCAATAGTCATTTATGCCTCTAGGACCTCCACTTAAGAATATATTGATTTTATCACATATAAATAGGAAAATTACATGTTATCACAATGCCACAACATTAAAATCCATCTAGAAGTGAATTTTCACTATCATTTAAGAACTTCTCGTAGCTTAAAGAATATAAAAAATTCTACTGACAATGCTGACCACATGAAGGTAGAATCTTATTTGGCACCACTAACCTAAAAAAAATTGTTAGTAAATAATTAAAAATTAAATTCATATAAGCTACCTAAAAAAACCATTTATTAAAATTTATTACATCTACATTTGAAAGTCAACATGCCTATGTATTTCAATCTAAAGAACCACTAGGATTTGTTCTAACCTTGATAGTATCAAGAATAGATTCATGATCTAACTCTTCAACTTCTCATAGTTTCCTATTTAATGGCCTCCCATGATATTTTTTAAATTGAATATTCATTAAAAGAATCAAATTTGAATAGTGTAGTATCTTTCTATGCATTTCAACTCTTCAAACAACCATTGATCTCAATTTTGTATAGGTTATCATTGAAACCAAGTTCTAATGACTATCATTGACCCAGTGGGATAGTGAATGTTTTCTCCATCTATAATTAGGGAATTTAATTTTTTATTTTTATTTACACACTAAAAAGTAATAATTAGTTCCCTCTTTATTACTCTGATTTGTAATAACTACAAAAACATGCCTTGTATCACAAAAACCCATTTTTTGTGATAATATGAAGATACGTAATGAGAATAAATTATACATAATGAAAATATTATACCCAATTGCACTATATTAGATACATGGTCAAAGTCATCTGATGATGTCATATTTTTAAGTTTCCATGTTATTGGAACCTGATATATGCTGATTGGAATTAGAATTTTGGAACTCCAATCATCCACCCACTCTTATGACTTGCACTAATTCTAAATAGAGTTCACATATGTAGAATAGAAACATGTCAAGTGTCTCATAAAAATAGTCCAAGAAGTTGAATTTGAGATAAAAATAAGTGGAGGTGATTTGAACCCATTAGAGTCATACAATCCTCATACTTTGCCAAGTGTTCTTCCTCTATTAACCATAAATGTCTATGAATAGTATAATTTTGTTGAGCATCATGACACATGTTATCATTACACCATTAAACCATGATTTTTGTATTTATCAAATGAACACCCTCTTCAAATTTTAACTCCTCCCTTAAAATAAATATTTTTACACATGCTCAAGCATTGTCATGCTCACCTTTTCCATGGCCAGCCTTGGTGAAGCTCTAAATATGTTCTAAACTAGTGTTAACATGCATCCTACTCAACTAATAAAGCATCTGTGCATTTTTAAATTGTGATGTGTAATTGTCTGACCAAATGTAATGTTGATTGAAATTAATGTTCCTCTAGATTAATTGTTCATAGAATTTTTGAAAATGACCTTGCACATACTCTGAATAATGTGATTGGTCATCTTTGATATAGAAATAATACTCCCTTAATATTCTCCATTGTCGTTTTATACTGTCAAGTACATGCATGAATATGGCAACTTGTGATGAGTTGTAATACTATAATCGAACTTCCATTTGGGGTTTGACTATGTAATTTTTAGTAACTTCAACTACTAAAACAATCAAATCAATTTGGAATCTATCCATGCTTATCTTGAAATTTTCATTTAACCATCTATCCCTATGTGTGTGTCGTGTATACTCATAAATAATTTTCTCCCTAAATTTGACCAAAAATTTAGAAATAAGTATCTCTATTGTAACAATATCACACCTTTTAGATTGTTTGCCATCTTTTACTTGATAATTCACTAATTTATATTTTTTAAAACCAATTAATTCTTATCCAATTGCATTTTTAATCTACTCATGGATACATTTTTAAAATTTTGGCAATTCACCACAAATGATGTAATTTCCATTTAAACATGATTTGTTATAAAATAATTGTCCATTTGGTCTTTTAAAAAAGATAGTTGGAATAAATTCCTTATTTAATTTTGGTGAAAATTTAATGCCAAACTCTTGAAAAATGTTTAGTATGAAAAGTATAAAGAATATGGAAAAAAACATCATAGTACATTGAAAATTCAACATGTTGCTTACAACAAGTGGTGCGTGTGTGATTTATTTGTACACAAAAATGTTTGGCCATCTTAAAATATATTTGAAAAATATAAATTTATGGATATTTTCCCAAAAAATTAGAGTATAATTATGTTTTATTCATATCCGATAAATGTTTCGATTGTAGTTCACAATTATGATAACCAACTCTTCTTTTCACTACATCTCTTGTATTTGGTAAAACTCTTGTATTGTCTTTCCAAAATTTCACAAGTAACTATTTGAGAGTATTGGATATACCCTTGTTCTTTCATGGAAGTATACTAGAGAATGCCTAGAGCTCATTGGTATTAGGTTCATTAATTTTTTCACGTCTTTCAATTGCATTCATTAATGTTTTTCTATTTATATTAAGTGTTTGGCTTGTTTTTTAAACCATTCATTTTTTCCCTATTTGGTCATTTACTGCATAAATTATAAGTATAAATTAGGCAACATTACAATCTTGGGTACATGATTTTGGGCCTATAGCATGATATTCATCATGTATATTTTCAATAATTCATTATTTTCATCATCTATATTAGATGTTATTAGTCCTAATGTGTTCATTATAGGTCTCATCTTAATCAATTTTATCAATGAAACAAATAATTGATATCTTTGACTATCATAATCCAAATTATGAAAGAAACTATCTCAAATTTATTGATCCAATATTCTTGAATGGTGATCAGACATTTTGTTATGCATTGGTTCTAAAATATTTTCATCGACTTCAAATAAGTACTTGTCTTTTTTAAGCACAATTCTTTGAGGTTTTATTAATGGTGGAATTTGTTGAGAGGGTGTTTCAAAATCATTATTACTTTCATTATTTAGAGGTGGGATGACATTTTATTCATTATTTATTTCCTCATTATATGTTCCAATGAAATTTTATTGATTTTTAATTTCATAATTATTTAATTACATCAAATTCTCTTTATTCATGGGGAGTGAAGCATCATACATAGACTCATCATCAACACAATAAAAAACTTGGAAATTTTGAATGCAAACTTCCAACATTTTCTAATCCATTATTGTCAATTTCAATATATTCATTTCATTATGGTCAATTTAAAAATTAATCAATTCAATATGGTCAATTTCATCATAGTTTAATTTATTATTATTAATTGGCTCATTATCTATGGCATTTGGTTCATCATGATTAGGGTTTGTACCTTATCTACTACAAAGATTTTGCATTTGTATCTCATGTTTCTCTCTCAAATATTTTAATTACTTCTATGTTTTGTTATTCAAAATCTTCCTCTTACTCAAACATGATTTATCACCCGTCAAGGACAATTGATAACTTTTCAATGGTGGGGTCAAAATTACATAGGTCCACTAGGTCCTACAGATAATGTTTGTGGGGACATAATTCTCAATTTAGGCTAAAAATAGATGTTCAAAAGTGATATTATTATATATTAATAATAATGTGATCACTTTATCCAATAATATGATTACATTATATAACATGATCATGTTATGAAATAATGTGATCATGTTATTCTTAATACTAGGTTCTACTTGAACATAGACATTGGGAACTGAGTTTTGTCTATATTAAGAATAATGTGATCATGTTATTAAAGAACATGATCATTTTATTATTAATACTTGGTTTGGGTTAAACATAAACATTGAGAAGTGATTTTTTTTTATATTAATAATAATGTGATTTCATTATTTAATAACATGATCATGTTATACTTAATATAGATTAGGGATTAGGGATTAAGGATTAAGGCATTAGTAAAAAGGGTTTAGGGATTTGGGAATTGGGTCATAGGGCTTACAATTTATGTTATACATTTTAGGTATTATGGATTAAGGCATTTAGGGTTTAGGTTTAAGGGTGTATATAAGGTCTAATCTCTCTATGCCATGTGAACCTAATTATTACTATAAAGGATGTTAATTAGGACTAAATCAAATGATAAATAAGAAAATTTTATGGTTTATAGATTAGGGTATAGTGTTTTGAGTTTATGGTTTAGGGATTAGGTTTTAATTTATATATGGTTTAGGGTAGATAGGGTCAATTGCAAAGATAATTCTTAGTCTAAATGATGTTAATTTGGGATAAAATGATTGGTTCAGGGTTTAAAGAGTTTATATTTATGGTTTAGAATTTAGGGATTAGGAAATTTAGGGATTAGGGTTTAGGGTATAGGTTTTAAGGTATATAAGGTAAATTATGAAGGTGATTGAGGAAAATTTGAGCTCCTTAAACCTAGATATGTGAGTAAAGAATGTGATTTTGGGCTCAATTATCCCCCACAACATCATATATTGAGCCAATTAAGTCAATTGTGGTTTAATGAGTGATGAAATTTTAACCAAGTTCATCCTTATGAACCTAATTTTACTATATATAAAGGATGTTAATTGGGAATAAATTTATTGGTTAAGGGTTTATGGTCTATAACTTAAAGGGTTTGGGATTTAGGGATAATGGCTTAGGGTTTAAGGTAAATGGTATATGGTTTAGGGTTTAAGTTAAATGGTAAAGGGTTTAGGGTTTAATGGTAAAGGGTTTAGGGTTTAACATATTGGATATAGGGTTTAATCAATTAGATAATTATAGAACATTCGAGCTGTTTATCCTATTTTTGAAAATTACCTTCATGTTTGCTTTTTTGATAAAAATAGGGTTAGTTAAGTCATACATATTGCATACATTATATAATTGATTGATCCATAAATTTAGTTTAGGGACTCAATTTCTCCCAAATCATGACCCTACTTGCATAAATAAACTAATTAGATAAATTCATGATAGAATTGAACTTATTTTTTCCCAAATCATATATTTATCTTGAAGGGTTTCAAATTAGACTCAAATGCCTCCTTGATTAACTAAATCAAATATTTGGTTAATTATATATGACATGACATTAGGGTTAAATTCACTCCAAATCACATTGAATCTATAATATAAAATAGGTTAATGTGGATCATTTTGACCCTAATTACCTCCATAATCGAACTAATCAACATTTACATTCATTAACTGATGACTTCAAGTTTGTTGAACTCAAAACCACATTCTATGCATGTAAAACTTGCATATAAATAAATAATGTTTATTTATTTCAATAGAGATAATGAAATTAGAGATAATAAACCCCAAAATCACATTTTATAATCATGAAATTAGGTTGAAAGGTCTCGAAATAGCCCCCATTTACTTCAGATGCAAAGCTAGATTGGTACTCCAAATGCTAAGTTTTGGCCATAGGTTTAAAAAATGCATTTTATGACATACCATGATAAAATTAGTTACATTTTAAGGCATATATATTTTTGGCATGTGTGGGCATTAACATATAGGGCTTAGGACATAGGTTTTAGGTTTTAGGGTGTATATAATGGCTAATCGCTCTATGCCATGTGAACCTAATTCTTATGATAAAGGATGTTAATTAGGTATAAATTTATTAGTAAATAAGGAAATTTTATGGTTTAAAATTTATGGTATAGTGTTTATGGTTTATGGTTTAGGCTTAGGTTTTAATGTATATATGGTTTATGGTACATAGGGTTGATCAAAAGGATAACTGAAGACAATTTGAATCACTTAGACCCATTTGTGACTATAATATGTATTTTTGGGTTGTCATTATACCCCATATCATCATGCACATTGAGTCAATTAGTCAAATGGGGTAATCAATCATGTGTTTTACACCAAATTAAGCCTTATGAACTTAATTCTTAGTCTAAATGGTGTTAATTTGGGCTAAAATGATTGTTCTAGGGTTTAAAGAGTTTGTATTTATGGTTTAGAGTTTAGGGATTAAGAAATTTAGGGATTAGGGTATATGTTTTAGGGTATATAATGTATAATCATGATGGTGGATGGGGTAAATTTTTGCTCCTTGAACCTAGACTATGAGTCAAGGTTTTTTTTAGTAGTGAATATTCATTATTTCATGAATATTCCATTTTTGGGATTTTAGTTTTGGTGATTTTTTAGGGTTAGAAAATGGGATCAAATTACTAAAATTTTGGGGATATATATTTGTTTGGGGTTCAGCTCACCAACCCTTTACAATAATATATAATATTACACTTAAATTTGTGAGATATATAAAGTAGATCCCTTGATGTCCTGACCTATACCAATCAAGGGAATAAGAAAAACTACAATTGAAGGAGCACATAACTAAACAAGAACACTAAATGAATAAAATGAATAAAAATGCAAAACAAAAAGCCAAACCAAATCATTGAATGGTAGAGCTAAATGCTTAAACTGAATGACATAGACTAATGACATAACCTAACAACACATTTGACTGACATAGTTAAATGCCCTAGTTTAATGACCTAGTTTAACGACCTAGCTGAATGACATAGCTAAATGACCCATCCAAATGACCTAGTCAAATGACATAGCTAGACAGTAATGCAAAGTAATAAAGTTGAATGACAGAGTCAAATGATAGTGTCAAACAAAAATGTTGGATGACAAAGTTGAATGGTAGTCCAAAATCTAATGACAAATGACAAGTCAGGTGACATAGATGAATGGTAAAATTGAAGGACAGTACTAGGTGGGGGAATTGGTGAACCAAAAGTGAACCTTTTCTATCAGATCATAATACCGAATGGGAGTATCAAATGGTAGATCCATAAAGCTTAGGCCATCATGGGATCTAGTGTAAATGGTAAAAGGATAGGCAACCATCCATATTATCTTATTTTAGAGAGCCAACCAAAAATTTCACACATTCACAATGTACTCAGCATCTAGGTATTTATTGTTTTTTAGTGTTTCATAAATTTGACTTCAACTATTTAATAATATTAAAATAATTTTACATTCAAAAGTCCCTAATATTATCTCATAAGATAGAATTAACTAGAATAACATATCACCCCTTAAATATTTTTTGATGATGACATGCCACCACTCAAAGATGCTCCTCTAGTTTTTAATGAAAATGATAATGATACTGAAGTGGTAGAAGAGATTGGACCATCTAACCAAACAAAAAGTTTAGTTAAAACCTCCACTCAGAAATATTCTCAAAGGAAGAGAAGTAGATGGATAATTGGAAAGTCCTTTAAGGTGGACTGGGTGACAAAATTTCCCTTCATAGAACCAATAGAGTCTAAAAATACTGATAATACTCCAAATGAATGTAGATGTACAATATGTAGTTGGAAACTAAGAAAAGAACACATAATGTAATTAAAATTAGACATGATTGAGAAACGTTATAGAAAAGTATGTGAGATAGTGAAGCACCCAAATGGAGTGATAACAAGAACACACAGGTGGAAAACTATAGTATAATGCATGCATTTAAGATATGCATGGTAGTATGAAAATGATAATAAATGTCAAAAAAATCTTGTGGAGAAAGGGGGAATAATTGAAGCAAATTTTGGAAAATTCAAGCAGTCCTATTTGAAGGTGAAATACATATAGTTCTCTACTATATACCATATTATAAAAAAGGTAGACCTATTTCTAACTTTTTAGATTATAAGATTTTGTTTCAACATAATGGATTTTTGGATATTTCAAAATCACATTGGTCAAATATTAGTGCTTAGGAAATGGAAAAATGTCTAGCAATGGATGAGATTGAAGATTTGAAATAAAGTGTTCAGAAATCACTATTTATCTCACCGTCTATCGATGAGGTCACATTAATTGACAACACAACCTAGGTTTGCATTCATGTGTATACTTTTGATATATATTCAAGGAAACCTCATCTACTAGTAGTTCACAAAATGATAGAAATTTTTAATGTTGAAAATCTTCACAAATTAGTTGTATTGAATTTGAAAGATAAAGCTGGAATGGATCATTATGCAATAGCTACAAAGCTAGTGTGTGTTGGGGACGATGGCTTATTAGTTATGTATGGGCATAGAAATGGTTTTTGTGTTCAAATGAAAATAAAAGTTATCCCATAAATGATTCTAATTCAATGCATGGCTCATAAGATGAATCTTACATACAAAATGGTTAGAAAATTTGCTAATGTGGCCAAAGTGGAGATCATTCATGACCTACATGATTATATGTCAAGCAATCCAAAAAGAATTTTACATTTTCAAAAAATTTCAATAAGAGTGACTGATGGTAATAAACTATTGAAAGATGTTGATACAAGGTGGATTTCTATGTATGAACCTGCTTGCCAAATTTTTGAAGAATATCCATCTTTAGTAGATTTTATGTATAAATGTCATAGAGAAATTGACAAGGCAAAATATTTGTTGTACCATTTAACAGGTTTGGAAGCACTACTCAATTTATGTAAAATTCTTCCAATGCTAAAGGAAATGAATTGTTTAATAAAATATGCTCAAGAGAGTTCCATTATATTATGGACTTCATACAACTAAGAAAACAAGTATGCCAATCTCTAGACATACTATACACTTCAAATGAAATGTTTCAAAGCCTTGTTTTTAGTAGTTAGAAACATTTGACCAATTTACAAAACCCTAACAATTATTTGAAGTTGAATATCAATGATCATGTTTGTGTCATTGTTAATGGAAAGGAGATTCCAATGCACACTTTCTACAAAAGACCTGATCTTTTGGGAGCTAAATCCAAAGAACTTCCCATAATACATATTATATATGACATTATTATATCTAAAACTTGGATGAAACTAGGTAGAGTTTCCAAAAAATTATCTATGGAGATCATAGATCATTTTCAAAGGGATGATTTGTTAGAGGTGATGGCAGTTGTCAATCACATTTTCTAGAATAGTAATAATAGTCAAAATATGGTTAGCAATTTATTTCAAAAATACATATGTTGTCTTGTAACGTATTTCTATAGATCTATAGAGGTGAATGGAGTAGAAATTAAAGATATTTTGGGAAATAATTTACTAACATCCTAGTCAACCCATTTTGTCATTACAATGTTTCAACAATATCATTTTCTAAGTGAACCAATAGAGAATGGGGCAATTAAAAGACCGTGGAAAAAACTTTATCCTAGTAGTATACCTCAAAAAAAGTCTAAGTGAATATTTTTGATTATATGAGCTCTATCAAACAATGATTTTGGGCTCAGTGGAAGATGAAACAATATTCAGTGCATTATCATTCATAAAGTCAAATCTTTGAAACAAATTGGATATAAATTTAGAAACCTATTTGAGATTATATGTTTCATGTTATGTAGTGGATATGTTTCCATATAAAAAGAGCTATGGAAACATGAAATTATCTAACTAAAATAAGAGATGTCAATAATAAAATGACAAATAAAGAGGATGTAAGTAATGACACTAAATATGGCACTGATATGGTAGATGCAAATGTCACTACCAATGATTAGGTTTGTGGAGGATTCTTTCAACTACCAGACCTTTAGAAATAGAGTTTCTGAAGTTCAAGTTTACATGTTTATCAAAAGATGTAATAATTATTGTACATTTTCTAAAATTCATTTCCTTGTTTTTTTATAAGTGTTGAATGTAAAAGATTAATATATTGTGATTATGTTAGGGGGAACACTATAGGATAATATGGTTCTTTATGTATTGATACATATTTTTTTATATATCTATTTTTTATTACATATGTGATATATTTATTGTGCCTTCATAGTACATAATGTGTGTCTTCAATGTGTTTGATGTTCTTATTATGTGTTTTATTTGGAATTATTGTAGTCTATTATGTGCCTTCAATTTACTCATGTTTTACTTTATCTAATTATTTCTAAGTAATTTTCACATGTTTATCATAACATGAAAAAAAATTATACATTTTCAATTGTTCAAAAAATATAATAACTATGTCAATTCCAAATCACTTTTATCACATACACACACATAGAGAGAGAGAGAGAGAGAGAGAGAGAGAGAGAGAGAGAGAGAGAGAGAGAGAGAGAGAGAGAGAGAGAGAGAGAGAGAGAGAGAGAGAGAGAGAGAGAGAGAGAGAGAGAGAGAGAGTATGCATTAATTATATATATACTATTTACTAATATATATATATAGGAGTATATACTTCACATATAATCCTATATACTACTATATATGCCCTATTTAGGTACTAGATAGGGCATATATAGTACCTCCTTATAGGATAGTGTAGGCTATCTACTCTTATGAATTAGATATCCTATATTTAAACCCTAATTACCTCTATAATTGAACTAATCAACATTTAGTTCATTATCTAATGACTTCAAATCACTTTCATCACACACACACACACACACACACACACACACACACACACACACACACACACACACACACACACACACACACACACACACACACACACACAGAGAGAGAGAGAGAGAGAGAGAGAGAGAGAGAGAGAGAGAGAGAGAGAGAGAGAGAGAGAGAGAGAGAGAGAGTATGCATTAATTATATATATATATATATTATTTACTACTATATATAGGAGTGTATAGTTCACATATAATCCTATATACTAATATATATGCCCTATTTAGGTACTAGATAGGGCATATATAGTACCTCCCTATAGGATAGTGTAGGTTATCTACTCCTATGAATTAGATATCCTATATTTAAAAAGTTGTCTAATTGTTTAGAGTCCTTAAAATTTATTCTTTTCAAAATAAAAGTGATCAAATAAAATATAACCTTTTCACAAATTTGTAAAGACCTTACCTTTTGTTCATACCAATATTCATATGAATAAAATTGATTTCATGAGTGTTTATCTATCTAAAAATCCTCATAACATTAAGCAATCCATTAACATATTCTATAGTTCTCGATCACAATCAATCATGCATATTTTCAACTTTGATGAATCCTCATTATTACTGACTATCATAATACTATCTCCAACATAGACCTATAACAAACATGAATGTTCTTTTCTAATGGCCTAAAACACATCTCAAATCATTATTTACTCAAGAAATAATATAAATATAAAAATTAAGAGATATTTCATAGAAAATAACTCATTTTTATCATAACATGCAATAACTATTATACATTTTTTGAAATGCATTTATGTGCTTCTTGCTAATTGATGACTACATAAGATTAATATATTATGATTATATTAGGTGGAACATTGTATAAAGGAATATGTTGACATTAATCCATTTATGTTGAGATGTAAGTTTCATAAGTGCATAAGAAATATCAAAAGGGGGCCTAACACCATTCAAGTTTACAATATCATAAAATTAAAATTAAAATTTTAATGTACGTGGATCATCTAGTAATTAAAACTCAATAAATTGATCACCATATCTACAAACTTGAAATTTGTCATTCATAATTTATATTTTAAAAGAAAACATTGTTTACAAATGTATAAAAGTTTAACTTCTTTCTCAACCACTTTCTCGATCACATCCTCTGTGCCACTGCTATCTTTTAATATCCTTACCATTTTAAAATCCAAATATGCAACATTAATACGTTCAATATTTTCCCTATCATCTTTTTCCAACATCTCCTATAGAAAGAAGACTTGGATTGGAAACTATCTTCTTCTTAAATAAGGCATCAGGATCCTATCCTTGCTACTTAATGATTTTTCATAGTGTGTTTTTCTATTTATTCAACATAACAAGCTTCTCCTTGAATTGAATGACAACTTATAAACTTTTTTATGAATTTTTTAGATGCACATTGAGGACCTCAACTTATTTTTTCAAGTTCTCATATTTTACCTACATTTAAAAATGTAATTTAATTAGATGTATATAAAATTAATAATGACATAAAATATGATTAAAATTAATAAACATTACCAAATATTTCTCCTTCTCTGTAATAATAATCACAACAAGGTTGATGTCTTTTGTCTATTTATTAAAATATGTCTAGTTTTGCATGCAAATTCTCTAACCTATTAAACATTATAGTCAACACATTATCATTGTAAGTATTAGTAACAGTAAATGACCCATATTTATCTTTGGCAAATAAGGTATCAATATTTGTGGGTTCCTATTGTACCAATGCAAACAAAAATTCTTGCTTAGAGTGGCTATGATAATAGGCATTTATTTATTTTATCAACACCTTCACCCAAACCTTCCACACACAATTTTTTTAGTTCATCAATTAATCCCTCCTAAAGACTATCGATAATACTATCTAATACTAAATTCTTTAGTGGAAAAGATGTAAGGGCATCATCAGACTTTACAACATTCTCTATTGGGGTGGGACTATCCAGTGAATTGCTTGAAGGTTCTTATTCAGAATTCATATGAACATGTGTTACTTCTCCTTGGATAAAATCATGTGGATTGAAATTAGTTCCAACATCAACACCACTTTCAAACCCTAGATATTCATCATCAAGTTCAATTTCTAGCAAAGAAGTCAATCCCTGTGCACTCGATAAACCTCTAACAAAGAAATAGGGGAATTGGGAACCTAATAATTATAGTGTTGTGGTTCATTGTGGTGGTGTTAATGGAAGAGCCTTCCCCATTTCATGAAATGCATTCAGGGGCAGAAGTTATGGCATAATGTTCCTCATAACTAGAGTATGGCCTGTAAAATGCAAGTTATTTTAGATAATAAATAAATTGAAAAAATAAAGTTATATGCAAAATTAAAATAAAAATATTAGTACTTATAGTTAGAGACAGTATATTCTCCAATGTATGTGGTGTATTATGAGTGATAACCATATTATGTAAACTTTTAGTTTAAAAAAAACAATAATCAAAATCCAAAAAATAGAAAAAATAAAATATGCACTATAAAATACCTTCCATAGAGGGTTGAGAAGGCATTGTAGATGTTACTATTTATTACAGTGATGGTTGTTCCACTATCTAAATTCTTGTCAAGTCAACTATAAGAATAAAACAAATAACTATAATAATTCACTTGAGTCTTGAAAATTAAAATCTCATTTGAAATTTTTAAATATAAAACCTACACATGAAGATGACACCAAAGAAACTCATGGATGTTTTATAAGTCAATAAGAACACATGAATGATTCTAAAGATTCTTCAACTATAATTGCATGTTGTCCTTTTGAGGTAGATTATTTTTGTGAGGCATGCATTCTTGCCTATAAGTTATAACAAATAAAGATTAAAAATTTATTAATATTTACCTTGTAACCATTTAACAAACAAATAAATATTAAACCCTAGAATCAAGATCAATAAATGAATAAATAAACTAACCTCTTGGTCATCTATAGACAAAGAGTTTGTCATCATTTTTGGATCTAGCACAGTTGGACCCTATCTTTTTTGGAGGTCAAAGAAGATCTCATAGTGCAATGCCAAAATAAAATTTTAACAAGAACTAGTGAAATTGGGATTGGTAGTAGCATAAATTAATTCAAGCCTTATTCTAGAGGAAATATAAGAGAACCACTCAAATTTATATTTGAAAATAGTATGAATAATTTAAAAATTTTCCCAATAGGGAATATCTACTGCTCTTCCCTATAATACTATTCTAGCTTGGAAAAAAAAAACCATTACTTTTTAAAAAGGGTGACTAATGACTTCTATATGGATGCCCCTCTTCTGACTATCTGAAAGGAAAGAGAAAAAGAGGATTTTAGATCAAAAAATTTGAAACTTGAATTTTTAATATAGAAAAAAATTTATAAGTGCATATCAATTCGATCGATGTGTACATCAATTTTTTTTGCCAAAAAATTCATGTCTTCATCTGTTAGTATTGATTTGGAACTCATTAGAGTTACATTATGAAATGGAAGACTTGTGAGATTATGAATATCTTGTGGTAAAGTACCAAATAAAATAATTATCCAATCCACTTGCAGGGTGAGTATCTTCTCATTAGGGTCATATAAATACATCAGTATTTTTAAAAGTATGGTGTCTATGTCATACTGTGGCATGTAGAGTAGGCCACTAAAGCTACATTCTTAAATCCAATCATTATATGCATCTAGTTATTCTATGAGTTTCAAAATGTCTAAGCATAGTAGGTTATTCAAAATTAATTTCATCTCCATGGTTGTATAATGAATTTTCTCTTTAGGGGGATGAGAAATCAATTTTATAAAATGTTAAAAATGAGGTTAGAGGCAATTATTTATAGCAAGGAAGGTGATCAAGTAATTAGATGGAAGACCAAATGTACAGTCACCGACCAACATGTCATTCAACAAGACCATTTAGTACCATCATTTGGATTAGTGGTTTGACCTAGCATATCAACTTAGTCATTTAGTCCAGATATTTAACCCAACCATTCAAACTCCATGATTCTATCTAAACATTAAGCCCAACCATTTAGCTTGATCATTTAGCCTAGATGTTTAACTCAACCATTCATCTTGATTATTTAAATTAGATATTAAATTCAACCATTCAACTCCACCCTTCATCTCAGCCATTTGGTTCATGCTTTTAGATCAAACATTTAGTTTAACCATTTGATTAATCCATTCAATTTAGTTATTCACTTCAATCATGTGATTGTGATGTTTGTGAAAAAAACATTAGTAGAGAATTCTCTATCACCTTCAGAGGAATAACCATGCCCATGAATCAAATTTATATATATTCACAAAATGTTTCTAATATATTTTCTAGTAGGACCTGTTAAAATGAACCCTGCTATGAGTAAAGAATGTGATTTTGGGCTCAGTTAGGCCCCACATCATCACAAATTAAGACATTTAAGTCAATTATGGTAATGAGTGATGTGATTTTGACCAAGTTCATCTCTATGAACCTAATTATTATTATATATAAGGGATTTTAATAGTGAATAAATTTATTTATTTAGGGTTTAGGGTCTATAATTTAAAGGGTTTGGGGTTTGAGGTTTGGGGTTTAAGGTAAATGGTACAATGTTTAGGGTTTAATTTAAATGGTACAAGGTTTAGGGTTTAATATATTAGATATAAGGTCTAATCACTAAGTTAATTGAAGAAAATTTGAGTTGCTTGTTCACCTATTTATGATAATTACTTTCATGTTTGCATTTCTGATAAAAGTAGGGTCAGTTAAGCCATACATGTTACATACATTATACAATTGATTGAGCCATAAATTTGGTTTAGGGGCTCAATTTTTCCCAAATCATGCCCCTAATTTCATAAATTGAATAATTATATTAATTCATGATAGAATCAAACTTAATTTTGCCCCAAATCATATCTTTCTCTTGAAGGGTTTCAAAGTGGCCTCAAATGCCTTCTCAATTAAATGAATAAAATCTTTGGTTAATTATATATGACATGACATTAGGGTTAATTTCACTTTAAATCACATTGAATATATAATTTAAAATAGGTTCATGTGGCTCATTCTAATCCTAATTACCTCCATAATTGAACTAATCGACATTTGCATTCATTAGCTAATGACTTCAAGTTTATTGATCTCAAAACCATATTCTATACATGTAGAACTTGAATATAAATAAATAATGGTTCTTTGATTCAATAAAGTTAATGAAACTTGAGCTGATCAACCCCCAAATCATATTTTATATTCATGCTATTAGGTTGAAGGGGCTTGAAATAGCCCTATTTTACTTCAAATGCACAGCTAGATTGGTACTCCAAAGGCTAAGATTTGGCCATAGGTTTAAAAAATGAATTTTATGACATATCATGATAAAATAAGTTATATCATAAATAGTATAATGAGTTACACATTAAAAAAAAAAATTAAGTAGTCAAATCAACATATTAAAATACGCATAAAAGTTTTGAAGTCTAATGTGATACCATGACACCATAATTCACTATCCAAGGTTACAGATATTTATCATATCACATGAAATAACACCACTATTAAGGATCTAAATAAAATATAAGATCATATATAAAATTTGAGATAAAGAGAAAATTTGGGTTTTTGGGTGTTATGAGTATAAAACACAATCGTGTTATTAACTAACATGATTACATTACTAACGTGGTTAAAAAAATGATGAAATTAATAATGTGATTGTGTTATTAAAATGATCACACTAGTTAAGTTTAAATTCAAAAATGGTGGATTTTGGCTCAAGAGTGGCTAAGGTACAACCAAGTCTGAGAGTTCTAATAAAAAACAAAATAAAATCAAATTTGATCACCAAATACACTATGAATTTTAACAATAAAATTCAAAAACTTAATACCATCATGACAAGCACGCTTTCCTTTTTCTAAAAATATGATTTTTATAAATTTTTGAATAGTTTAAGGTTTCAAACTATGTTGATTTATAACTATACATTTTTTATTCAATTGCATGCCATAAATATACATGCATATACATGGTCATGTAATTTTTTGTTAATCCAAGTTTAAAAAAATTTATATGGTCACAAACTAAGCCTAATTCTACACACAATAAAAAAACTATTTTTTCATTTTTTTTGAGGTGGTTAGGTGCACTGCACATATGACTATCCATGTTTTTGTTAGTTTTATGGATCTATTTACTTGAAAAAATTATAAAAAAAAGTATTCATTGAAAAAATATAGGTCACAAACTATAAAATCTTGTCTAAAAAATGTTGCTCAAAAATGGTGTATTGCATGATTGTCTATCTACTCTATTTTCTTAAAAAAATAGTTCATCTTCAAATTTTAGATGTTTAACCTAGTTATAATTAAATATTTTTTAAAAAAAATAGTGTTTTTGAAACTAGACTCAAAATTATACATTTCATGTTCTTATACCATCTTCAAATTTAGAGTGTAGATATCTCGAATTATTTACATAAATTCAAACTTTTGAAATTTCAAGAAAATCATGTACATGGACAGGCTCCTTTTTGTCCCCAAAATTTTTACACTTAACCTTTATGCATCTTGAAATCACATTTTAAAATTAAGACTAACACAATATCCAAATATATGATTTTTTATTATATTTTTTTCCTTTATATTTTAAATATTTGTTCTTAAATCATATAAGTTCTTCAATTCAATACAATGTAAATTATATATATACATTTACAGAATCAAATGAATTGTCTACAATAAATGGTACATATTATTTACATAGATTATCACCTAAATTATTTATTATCATTATATATCTCAAAATATTATAGCCTATCTCATACAAGTGAGAGTTTTTCTTATAAAAATTTCTATAAAAACAAAAACAAAATAAAATTTAATATATATATAAAAATAAAATACAATATAAAGATATGGATTAATAAAAAGATCATATTGATTTTTTTCCATGCATATTACCATTTGACATCTAATGAATGCGATGTATGATTAATCTTACGGTAGTAAATTATAAAAACGTCATTACTGCTTGGTGTCTCCTTATTAATTCTCTTTTGAAGTAATGAGAAAAATATCCTAAAATAATTATTTATTGTTTTGGTGAACCATTTTTAATAATCTCTACACAATTAGGTAGTTCCTTAGTGATAATGATGGATTATTTCATCTTGTAATTGTAATGTTTATTAAACTATTTTATGTATTGTTCAATTCTATGAATCAAATATTTTATGTTTTATATTTTTGGTTTGTTAATGGTTATGGATATGGAATTATTTTTTTAATGAAGCAATTTTAAATTAGATATTTAATGTCTTTGGTTTAACAATAATTTTGAAGTTTTAAGAGTTCCATGTGTTTGATAGAGCATGATTGTAAGTAATGTTTAATTTCTATTAAAAAAAATGTGTGTGTGTGTGTGTGAATTTGTATGAATAAATGTATGGTGTGTATTATATTTATAAATAATACAAGTGTTTTTATATAATTTTGTATTAGTTAGATATGTGACAATAAAGTCAAATGTTGGATTTTTTTGTGGTACAATTTATATCCCAATTTTTAATTGGGGATGTGGGGGAACACCCCCACTATTATCATTAGAGGGTTTGGGGAGGTGAAAATATTGTTTGGACCCTCTAACAAGAGTTTGGGAGTAGTGCCCTTGAAAAAAAAAATTTAAGGAATCAAATTCTACGAATTCTATTAGATTTTATTTTTAGAAGAAAAGTTCTAATGGCATTTTTACACTCTATTTTTAGGAGTAAGAATCCTAACGGTGATTTCCTAATTAGGTGTATCTATCTTTATGTATTTTTTAATGTAATATACACAATGATTTTATATATAATCTATTCATTTTGAACTAATAGAAGACTAATATCTTGTACTGTAGATGTTTCCTTGTTAAGGTTTTACCATGTAAATCTTATGTTTTGTCTCATATATGTTGAGCATTTTATCTATTTGATTATTATTTTTATTGCATTATACTATTTTTATATTGTTATAAAATGTGTGGTTTACTAATAAGTGGTATCAAAACAAGGTTAATCTTAGTTTGTAGCAACTATGTTTTGGATTTAGTTTTATTTTATATAACATCAAATGGTGAAAGTTACAAATGTCAATTTTGAGGTGGAGAAGTTTAATGAAAAGAACAACTTTAAATTGTGGAAACTCAAAGAACATGATGTGACGGTGAAAAAATGGATGCATAAATCCATAGACAAAAATTCAAATAAACCAATCATAATGACTGGGAAGAGATGGATATAAAATCTCTTAGTATAGTATGATTATGTTTATCACATGAGGTTCTTTTAAACATATGTGGATAAAAGACTGTGATAGGCTTATGGACCATATTAGAATGCCTATACATGAAAACATCTATAAAAAATCATATTTAATTAAAGAGTAAGTTGTATACATTGTAAATGAAATAAGGTATGAAAATTGTCAATCATTTAAATATTTTCAAAATTATGTTATGTTGTTTACTAGTATTGGTGTGAAGTGGACAATGAAGACAAGGTATTCACCTTGTTATGTGCTTTTCTAGATACTTAAGATAATATAGTAACTTATATTAGATTTATTACTAATGATGAGGTTGAATATGATTCTATTATGGGAGCATTGTTGGCTAAGGTGATGAGGAGAAGATATAGTCTAGAGACTTTAATGTCTCAAGCTATGGTTGCTAAGGGAAGATATAGATCAAGAGGGAAAATATTCATATGTATATTTAGATCTAAGTTAGAAGATAGGAAGTGTAAGGAAAAGTGTTGACACTACGGAAAAACATGGCATCTTAAGAAGGATTCCTAGAAGAGTAGAGAAGGTAAAAAGAAGGAATAATCCACCAAAGAAGCAAATTAGCTAGAAACAAGTGAAGGGATGAGTGATGAAGTTTTATATTTTTGTAATGTTTCCTCTTATCATCATGAATTATTATTTGATTCAAGTGATACACATCACATTTTTACACATATGAGTTCATTTTATTCTTACCAAACCTGACAAAATTTATATTCTTTTGAGAAATAATGTTTCTTGTAAGATTGAAGGGATTCATAACATTAAGGTAAAAATGTTTGATGGTATAGTAAGGACTCTAAGAAAAGTAATACATGTACCAAAACTTAACCAAAATTTTATTTCTTTGAGTGAATTGGTTTAATGTGGTTATAATTTCATAGGTCAAGGTGGAACTCTTAAGGTGTTAAGGGTGTGTTAGTTGTATTGAAGGCTTTAAAAGTTGTGAACCTTTACATATTACAAGGGAGTGCAAATATTAGTCAATTAGTTATGGTATCTAAAAAAATAAAATATCCTACTTGTCTATGACATCTACATTTATTCCACATGAGAAAGAAAGGGCTAAAGGTAGTGAAAAATCATGAGTTACTTCATAGTTTAAAATATTAAGATTTGGATTTATGCAAGCACTATGTTTTTAGAAAACTATGTAGATGGAAGTTTAATTCATTAAGTCATGTACATGAATGTATTATGGAATATATTCATTATCATGTGTGGTGTCTAGTACCTATAATTTCACATGGAGGATCATTATATTTTTTAGTTTTATATATGATTACTCTAGAAAATTATTGGTCTACTGTATGAAAATAAAGTTTGGTATTTTTAATGTATATAAGTAGTATAAAACTTTTATTGAGAATAAAATTGACAAGTCAATAAAATGTTGAAGAACATATAATTAAGGTAAGTTCACATCCTTGGAGTTTTAGAACTATTAAAAGGATGATAGGATTGAAAGGCATAAAAACACCAGCTATACACTACAGCAAAATGGGGTTGATGAATGCATGAATATGACTCTTTTAGAGAGAGCAAGTAGTATTCTCAACAATGTAACTTTGGACAAGTGTTTATGGGTAGAAGTATTTTGTACATGTTATCTAGTAAATCACTCACCATTGGTTGCAATAGAATGTAAGATTCCTAAATATGTATGGACAATTCATCCATGTTATTATCCATATTTTATATTTTTGGTTGTAATGCTTATGAACTTACTAATAAGAATTAACATTCAAAATAAGACCCAAGATCCAAGAATTACACCTTCGTTAGGTATGATGAAGGAGATGGTGTCAAGGGATATAAAGTGTGAGATCCCACTACCTAAAGAATCATCATTAATAGAGATGTATAGTTTTATGAATCATATTTTCTAAAATTAGATGAAAAAATGAAAGGAAAATAGGAACCTAGACATCAACATGTCAAGGTTAAAAGTGAGCCATTTTCAAATTATGAAAAAGAGGAAATTCAACCATTTTTTATGATGAAGATATTGAATATGTTGATGTTTCACAAAAACATAAGGAAACACCTCAGTAGGAAACACCTCCATAACTAGTATGGAGATCTACACAAGTCAAGCATCCCCATAGTAATAATAGTCCCAATATTTCAATTGCTTTTTATTTAAAATGATGGGGAACCTAGTTGTTATTAGTAAGCATTGGAAGATGTGAATAACACCAATTGTAAAATGGTGATAAAAGAGGAAATTGATGCCTTGGATAAAAAAATTCATGGGACCTATTAGAACTTCCAAAAGGTAGAAAACTCGTTGGTTGCTATTTTATTATGTTTGGTAAACTAGGGTTTAATTTCTAAATAATAAATGTGTTGGATTGAGGGGTAAAATATAGTCAAGTACAGTAAAACATATATTTATACAAATTTAACCAAATTAATTACATTTGGAAAATAAATGACTTATATGGGTAAAAGAGTCATTTGTAGGTTCTAGAATAGTCCAAAAATAATCAAGAATAGTCAAGAATAAGGATTCATTTCTAGATATGCAACTCAAATTTTCTTTGGATAGGAGCACTAGGATTAGATAGGAGCACTATGTTTGGATAGGAGTATTTGTCACTATTGTCTAGATAGGAGCACCCATCACTATTATTTGGATAGGAACATTCATCACTATTATTTGATTCTAATGCTATTGTCTATTTTGATTTTTTATTTTGGATTCTAGTGCAGTCTAGTTTTAGGGTCCTATAAGTGTCCTTATTTCTTTGTGATCACCTATCTATGCTAATATATGACATATTTTATTCTCAAACCCTAGGTCTACCTACACACATGAAACAACAAACATATCAAAATCCAAAAGGGAAAAAACTAGGTTAGTGGAAGTGTGATCACATGATCTAGAACCCCTACTATCTTGATTGTTGCCTATATTAACCCTCAAGCTCAGGTCTCTAATAAAATGTAGTTCTCCTTTAGCGAATGAGCATTATCAACATGCATGGTAGATGTAAGAATAAACTTTCACCTAGGCCCTTCCTTGATTAAGCATGCAAATCTATGTGTGATGTAGAATTTTGAGATATACTATCATTTGATTTTATTTATTTCATGTGACAAAGTAGTAAGTGCTAGATATAAAATGACTTGTGAAGTATTTTATATAAGGGACTTTTTATTTTGAAATTAGGATATTTATTAATGCTAGCTGACATCAAAAAGATAAATAAAACTTAAGGTAGAGGATAAGAAGGGTGTAGGACCCATAAAGAAATGAAAAATGATCATTGGACAATTTCATTGGAGAGGATAGGAACATCAAGCACTATAGTCCATCAGAATTCTATTGTCTAAGACTTAGAAAAATAGGCTAAGACTGACATAGGCCAAGTCTAGGGTCTTTGGGGCTATAGATTAGTTGACTAAGATAACATAAAGGTGAAAAATGTGATAAATAAGACCAAGAAATGCAAAACAAAGACATGACTAATACGAAAAAGGCTCATATTCTCCAATCAAAGTATCTTATGAAGAGGACTATGAAAAGACATGATATGTGTGGTTCCTTGACCAATTTAGGGTGTATACATTTCCTCCCCTTTTATTCTAGTGATGTAATGAAATGAAATTCTAGAGTAAAATAAAGAAGAATAAAATACATTCCTGAACCTACATGCATGGTGGTGAATGTGTTGCTAGGGTCCAACTCACTTCTTGGCTAGAGAAGTGGATGGAGAGCCGAATAGTGCCTAGAGAGAGAAGGAATCCATAAAGTGGATTCCCACTATACTAAATCTAAATGCAAAATCCATGTATCATGGAGGAGGGTAATGTTTTCCCCTTATGCTAACTTTGACTAAAGATGAGGAATGTTTGGAGGCCCAAACTAATGTCTATCCTCTATCCCACATAAACTCATATAATCTAGATGTATGTATAAAATTTATGTGCTATGAAGAGCAAAATCTATCATGCCCCCACTATGAATATCTAAACTAGAACTGATAAGTGCTCAGAGTCCCAAAACCAATGTCTATCCTCTGTCTCACACAGAAACATGTAGTATAGATTTGATTAATACAATGGACCAACCACTATAGATGGTCATGTGATCCAACCTAGTGAAAACCTAGGTATAACTAGGTGTAATATAAAAATATAGTCAATGTGTAAGAAGAGAATGGTATATATTGCCATTCCATCTGTATAATCCTATGTGATGAAGAACATGAACATATGTGTCATGCCCCCAAATTTGATATGTGAATGATACATCTACACAATCTAGTAATATGTATAACCACATATGATATGACATATCTTGCCATGCCTTATGTCTAAAATTGGAGACTCAAACACTTTGGTCTACACTATACTTATAGTCTATTATCCAATTTTGTAACTGTGTCATCCTGTATAAATTTGTATGTGTGAGACATGTAGCATGACATGCCCCTAAATCTGTTATTTGAGTTTGTATTTGTATTAAAATCAATGTGAATCCATATAATTTGAACCACTATATATGAAAAATCAATGTATATGTATCGAAATCAATATGAATCCATATAATCTGAACCACTATATCTAAATAGTCTATATATCTATAAACTAAAGGTATATATCTCTAAATGTTTTGAGTAATGTTGAGTAACCCACATAATCTAAGTCAGTGTCTATCTCAACCAATCTGAGTTGAATTTGATAATCTGAATGTTGGATGTGTAAGAACCATGATGTATCCACTTTTGAGAGTGGATGGGTATGTTGGGTAAGTGTAGAAATAGGAATAGTATGAATGATTCCCCCATTTTAGGGAGAGGGACGAAATCTATGATAGAGGAGGTTGATTCAAAAGTGATGACTAGTGGCTTAGTAATATAAACAAGGTTGGTATGTTATGCATAGATGGAAAGGTTGTTTGATTGATTATATTTTTTTGCTAAGAAAGGAACATGTTTTGATTGGTGATGATCAAGGCACATGTCTGGATATAAAATAAATATATAAATGTTTATGTCATAGTAGGTAGATAAGATAGTATGAGAGTGAACCTTGAGTGATGTCTAAGGTATCACTATCATGATTTTGTGGAAGGAAATGGTTTGAAAAATGGAGTTATGAGGTTTGAGTTATGGGAAAAATGGTATTTTATTTTTAATTAAAAATTTGGTTAACATAAGAAATCAGATTGATTCTTGATTCATTTGTGTATTGACTAGGTTGATATTTTGAGCTCTGGAGTAAGAAAAATGTTGAGGAGATGAGCACCTACTGTGACCTAGATTGAGGAGTTGGTACCCTAGGTTCAAGATAGTGGTGATGTGACCCTCATAAGCAAATCAAATGCTTGGTTTTTGTCAAATTTTAGGCCTATTTTGATGTTTTTGAGGGATTAAAAGTAGCTTAGGAAGTTTTTTATATTTTTGGTGCTCTTATCCTATAATCCAGTGCTCCTATCCTTTTGGGGTACTCCTATCCAGTGTTGTCCTTACTACAGTGTTATTATCTAAGAGGTAGAATTTTTCTATGATGTTGCTTTACTATTTACTATTGTGCTAGCTTGGATTTCAACTTGATATTATTGATTGATAAATGTGCTACTTCTGGTGATGTAAGGTGAGGTGTAGATGAGAGAGTTCTACAAGGGCCAAGTGATGGAGACATTAAGGCTGCTACCATTATTTATTGATGAGAGAGTGGTTATGGATAAGGGAAGGTTGGGTCACATGTGTGACCTACGTATAGTGTATTGAGACCAATAGCTAATGACTTCTTTATGTGAGAGGTAGAACATGGATACATGTACTTTCTAGATTCCTACATGGGAGATGACTATAACTTTGGAGGATGTGTATCATATACGATATTTATCACTTAGTGGGTGGTGAGTGATGATACAAGATGACATAGGTAATGATGTGATTGATCATGCATATTTATACTTTTTTGGTGTCCCCTTGAGTACACATCAAAGAGGTAGTGATAATGATGAGTTATTATTAGTCATTGTACAGTCTAATATTCTACACTTGTAGAAGTGGTTGGTTGTTTTGTTGGCATCTCTTATTGTTGTGGAAGGGATTGGAGTATCTATTATATATAAGATGCATAGGATTATATGTAGTGTAGAGGTATATGTAATTATACTCTCATGGGGGAGGACTATACTACACAAATATATAAGGACCTTTATAGGTTTACATAGGATTCATTTAATGACAGGGTGAACTTAGTGACCTTATTACATTATTGGGCCTTTGAGCATATAGTAGTTGTACAACTAATTAAATTATTGAGGGTAGAGTGGGCACCTAAAAATGCATTCAAGGAATAGTGTACAAGCATAATGGATATCCATTCCTATGAGATGGACTATTACAAGTGGGTTTTAGAGAGACTAGTGGCTGGTGACATCATATGGAAGCCTTATAGAGGATTTCCTAGGTAGGTAGAGGATGGGTTATAACTATGATACATGAGGGTTAGTTATTGGATACATGACCACTAAGTTGGAGTAAATGAGTGATTTTAGTATGTGTTACTAGATAGTTTAGGGTAACACAAGATGTGCCCTTAGTAACATGAGTGTGGGTGAAGAGTGCACGGGCATTTATGAGTGTAAGAGCTCATGTGAGGCATATTAAGGATAAAATCACACCATTACCTTTGGATCAAAGGGATATAGTCATAGGTATTCTTGATGTGGATGATGTTTGATGTAAAAATGCATATACCACATGGTGGGTTAGGCATTGCTACTCTTTATTGTACCCTATTGATGTAGGGGATGATCTAGAGTATGAGGATCCTGAGTCAATCCAAATGATGGGAGGTAAGTAGTGATTATATTTGATCTATGTATAAATTTTTGCTTTAGTTTATTTTCAAATAATATATCTAAAATAATGTCATACTTTTTACATAGGTGAAGTGGGAGGTGCTTAGGGTAGAGTACAAGTTGGGGTAGGAGGTGGAGATGATGATTACTAGGAGACAATAATCGAGTCAACACTCCAAGAGCTCACATGGCATATACCTAGTGATGTGGTGGAGGAGGGATTGATAAAGTGAGTGATGGTTAAGGTCGGTATCTATGCCCATTTATTTGATAGGGATGTTATAACAATAACTACATATGTTAGGGTAGCAAGAGAGAGAGACAAGCTAAGAGATAAACAAGATATGCATATGATGCCCCCACCTAAATTTAGATCTATTAGTATGAGGATCATGGATGAGTATACCAATATTTAGAGATGATATGAAAACTTGTGTGAGGAGCATAGTCAACTAATGGAGTGAGAGAGTCATCACAAGAGGCATGCAATATCTTGAGGAGGTGCAGGGCCATCTAGTACTAGGGTAGATTATGGGACTAGCACTTGTGGTGAGAGTGAGACTAAGAGTGAGGGCTTGGTGCCCATTCATGACTGATTATACTTGATACCAATGTATATATATATATGTATATATATATATATATACATATATATATGTATATGTATATGTGTATATATATGTGCGTGTGTATATATATATATATATATATAGATATATGTATATACATATATATATGTATATACATATACATATATATATGTATATGTATATGTATATATATATATGTATATGTATATACATATATATTTATATATATACACATACACACACATATATAGACACATATACATATACATATACATATACATATACATATATATATATATATGTATATATATATGTATATATATATATATATGTATATATATATGTATATATATATATATATGTATATACACACACACATATATATATCTATGTACACACACACACACACACACACACACACACACACACACACACACACACACACACACACACACACACACACACACACACATGGATAGTTGTTTAATTTTTACTCATGCATGTTATGTTATGGAATTTGGAGTATATTGGTATATTTATTGCAAATGGTTGATTAAAAATATTTGATTTGGCATAGATGTTGAGGTTTCATATGTTTGGTAAAATGGTATTTGGTATGTGATTTAATTGTTGTTGATAAGTTCAAGTGTGATGCTAGTTTTGATTTTGAATCATATGTGAGTGAAAAGCTTTGTTGTTTCATAAGTGGTAAGTTGATTTGATAAAGTGAATTGGTTTAAGATTAGTAAAATAGGATATTGGTAAGATAAAAATTTGGATAATTTGGTTTAAATAGGGATGGTTATTTGGAACTAGGAATGTTAGTTATTAGTAAAAGGCAATGTAAGATATCACTCTATGCATATCATCCCTATGGCTGTTATATCACTATCTAAACCCTAATGGCCAACTGAACAAGTGGCCATATTACTCATGCTATGTAAGAACATGCCTTGTATCTAATGTTATCTATGGTACACTAACTATAGAAGTACATGGAGACTTTATAAGATGTAACCTTAATGGATGTGCAACTAAAACTATGTGTTATGAAGAAGGCTCATCTATCTACAATCATAGTGGATTGCTATGTGAAATAACACCTAGTGGCCTCTGCTATGATGTGTATGACTAAGTAATAAATTGATATAGAATTGTAACCTATGATGGGGGATCATATAATCTCAATCATAATGGGTTTCTGTATGAAATAAGTCCTTAAAACCTTAGTTATAGTGACTATCTATCTAGAGTAGTACTTTATGATGTGGGTTCCTCTAATCTTAATTGTAATAGGTTACTAATGAGATATGACCCTAAAAACTTGGTTATAGTGAATATCTATCTAGAGTAGTACTTTGTGATGTGGGTTCATCTAATCTTAACTTTAACAGGTTATTACATGAGATAGGACCCTAAAAACTCTATTGTAGTGCCTATGACTATGTTGGATATGTATATGGAACTGCATTATATACTCCATGGATTACACTATTATATGTATTCTACTCTCACTATACTAGTCTCCAAACCCTCTAAGTGGGTGGCATCAGAGATCTCATATGAGGCTTTGTCTTAGAAATTGCATTACTCTCATGATGAGTAAATGATGATTCTTGTGAAGGAATGTTATAGGATGACTCATTCATGGAGGAATTTGGTCTATAGATCCATGATGGAGGAGATCTCATTTCCCCCAGTATGAATTCTATGATGTCATTATTAACACATCTATTAATATAGTCCTTGAGTCCATAACAATCATTCTCTCTGTGTGCCCAGATATGATGATAGTTACAAAAGGGGCAATGTGGATATCTATGTAAGATATGTGGATCTCAATGATAATTATAAGGAAATGTGATTGTCATGTCCCCTTTTTCGTGGACATTGACAGACTTGATGATTAGCCTATTATGCAACCTTCGTAGGCTGATAGGATGGATAGAGGGTCATAATGGAGTTTGGCTTGACTTTGATTCACATAATTTCTACATTTGGTCTTCATTCAGGCTCTTTCAGACATGTTTGCCTGAGCTCCTATTATTTAGGGATATTTGGCACTCAGCAGACCATCCCTGGTATGGCATGATCATGTGCGGAATCACTCCTTGGTTCACCAGTAGTCAGACAGTTCGAGGATCTGACATGTATTGAGGGAGATATTAATATTTGATTGATTTAATCAAATATTAATTATTTGGTCTAATTTTAAATTAGATATTAATTAATTATTTGGTCTAATTTTAAATTAGATATTAATTAATTATTAATTATTAATTATCTGGTCTAATTTTAAGACCCTAATTCTAATTTAATAATTGGTCTAATTTTAAGACCCTAATTCTAATTTAAGAAGCCCAAGTTCTAATTTAAGGAATTCTAATTTAAGAACCCCAAGTTCTAATTTGAGGAAATCTAATTTTAGAAAAGCACACCTTTGGAGGGTATAAGGGTTTCTCATGGGGGAGAGTTTGTATTCATGCATTGATTATTGATTATTGATTTTGAAGAATTCTTCTGTGAAGACTGAGCCAAGGTTTCCAAGATTCCATTTGCATTGGAGAACGTCAACTCTTCAGTGTGTGCAATTCAGAGGTTGTGAAATATCAGCTGATCTATTGCCAAATTGAGAGATAGCTTCACACAAAAGTTATCACAAAGGTTTACAGATTTGAGAGGTAACTTCATCAAGAAGTTGTCACAGAGCTTTCCAGGTATTTTCTTTATTTAATTTTTATTCAATAAATTATATAGATAGAGATCTTCTGTATTAGAACCAGATATCTTGGGATCAGGTGTTTAGCAATCAGGGTGTGCTATATTTTATTGGTAGCCGTACGAAGTCCATACAAATCCATATCGATTCATATAGAGACCGACATCGATAGACAAAGATCCTCAGTGACCGACATCGTCCGACCTATCACTGACTTCGGCAGGTTAACGACCCCAGTCGACAGACGACAGGAGTATAACCAACGTCGACGACTGTGTTTTTTTACACAACAGGCTGAGATGCACAGATTCAGGGTATTTTTCAGATTGTTGGAAGATAATCAGGGTTTTAAGACCGTATCTGAATATTCCTTTTTATGCATGACTGAAGACATCTATTGTAACCATCTGGACAATAATAAGATTAGTGATTTGTCAATTAAGAGATTTACTATTATTTATTTATTTATTCAAAATTATCTTGCAAAAATTGTATCCTTGTTTAGAGTTGTTTGTGTTTCTATATCCCTATTTGAAGGGGATATTACAGTGGTATTAGAGCTTTGCTTGGAAAAAAAGAGCCCCTAAGTAAGGGACATCACAGTGGTATCAGAGCCAGATTCTTGCCATCTTGTTGGGCACATCAGAGCCAATGTCCTGCCAACTTGTTGGGTAGTTTGGGTAATTGATCAACGAAGTATCCATGATGTCTTCAAGTACTCAGAGACAGTGGGATAAGGATATGAAGAAGTTGAAACAAGGTTTGAACCAATTGGTTGAAACCCAGAGGAGAATGAATGAAATTCTTTCAGATCCTACACTTGAAGACAAATTAGTATGGTATATGGCATCCATTCGTAAAAGGTCCACATCAAAAAATAGAATGAAGGAGAAACAAGAGGTCTCTATAGGGGTTGAGGGCAGCCCTACACCAGTTGTTAGACATGTTGATTTGACTCAAGAGGATATGAGGGCAGCCATGGGGAATGAGTTGTCTATATCAGCTTTGCAAGACGTTCCACTTGAGACTTCTACATTGGAGACAGCATAGAGCATGCTAATGATATGGATAATAAGAGTATGGATTCTTTGTATGATCATATTGCTCCTTCATCTTCACACCAAGAACATCAAACTTGGATGGATATGGAAAGGACCCAAAATTTATGTGATATGTGGTCACAAAAGGCCAAGGAGGCTAGATTAGTGGCTGCCAATGTGAGACAACATCTTCAAAACATAAGGAGACAGAAAGGAGTTACAATAGGTTCTTCTTGTGATGACTTACAGTGAGATCTATCGGTGTCACAGTTTTAGTCTGAGGAGATGACCGTGGAGTTAGATCATTTGCGGTCTTCACCAGCCCCAGAGCCATTTCAGTTGTATAGTGAGGTTAGTACATTGAGTGTTGATTGTGAGTATGTTCCTATAGTTGTAGCTGAGGAACATGTTGTGGGGGCTAACACACATGTTCAAGATTTGGGAGTACCTAGTCCTAATGAGTTTGGGATACCAGTGGAGTCGAGTCTCCAGATTGATTCTTCTCATAGATATGATAGTATGGTACCGTTCACTGTGCCATTTTTACAGAGGAATCAATTGTGGTGTCTGGGGGAGTATGTTGATGCTTCCTCATATAATTTTTACTACACTGAATCATTCATGGAGTATTTGTTGGATAGTGCAGGTGTTCATTTGGACTCGCATAAAGTGACAGAAGGTGTTCTCATCCAAGGTACTAGTGCTATAAGCAGATTGGGTGAGGAGATTATAGTGATCCTTTCTACTATGCTACCTCACAGGGATTTTGAGGTGAGGTTTGTTGAGCAGATTGTGCAGGGTCTTATCCAGCCTACAACCTCTTGGAGTCAGAGATTAGAGCCATCTACTGATTCCCAGTTCAGTGATGGTGAGCCAGTAGCAGAGTTTGGGGGTTCCTACCGGCATTATACGGTGAGATATGCTCATTATTTTTCTTTTAACCCAGAGTTAGATGATTTGATTTTGCACAGGTGTGGATCAGATCTAGTTTCTTACCATCCATTATGGGATGGATTGGCACCATATTTTATAGATGGAATTGGCAGTTGCAAGTTACACACCCTGCAGTATCGACACATCTAGGGTAACGGTGATTTTAGAGATTGGTGGAGTTGCATTCGCTAGTTTGATTGTGGATTCCTCTTGGTTATACTACAAAGGATATTGCAGGAACTTGCATTGATTTACAGCCGTGTAGAGCATAACAACATTTGGGATCCAAGTGGATCGAGTGGTTCATTATTTCGAGATTGCTTGGGGATAAGCAATTTTTGGAGGGGTGGATTGTCATGTCCCCTTTTTCGTGGACAGTGATAGACTTGATGATAAGCCTATTATGCGACCTTCTTAGGCTGATAGGATGGATAGGGGGTCATAATGGATCTTGGCTTGACTTTGATTCACATAATTTCTACATTTGGTCTTCATTCGGGCTCTTTCAGACATGTTTGCCTGAGCTCCTATTATTTAGGGATATTTGGCACTCAACAGACCATCCCTAGTATGGCATGATCATGTGCGGAATCACTCCCTAGTTCACCAGTAGTCAGACAGTTTGAGGATCTGACATGTATTGAGGGAGATATTAATATTTGATTGATTTAATCAAATATTAATTATTTGGTCTAATTTTAAATTAGATATTAATTAATTATTTGGTCTAATTTTAAATTAGATATTAATTAATTATTAATTATTAATTATCTGGTCTAATTTTAAGACCATAATTCTAATTTAATAATTGGTCTAATTTTAAGACCCTAATTCTAATTTAAGAAGCCCAAGTTCTAATTTGAGGAATTCTAATTTAAGAACCCCAAGTTCTAATTTGAGGAAATCTAATTTTAGAAAAGCACACCTTTGGAGGGTATAAGGGTTTCTCATGGGGGAGAGTTTGTATTCATGCATTGATTATTGATTATTGATTTTGAAGAATTCTTCTGTGAAGACTGAGCCAAGGTTTCCAAGATTCCATTTGCATTGGAGAACATCAACTCTTCAGTGTGTGCAATTCAGAGGTTGTGAAATATCAGCTGATCTATTGCCAAATTGAGAGATAGCTTCACACAAAAGTTATCACAAAGGTTTACAGATTTGAGAGGTAACTTCATCAAGAAGTTGTCACAGAGCTTTCCAGGTATTTTCTTTATTTAATTTTTATTCAATAAATTATATAGATAGAGATCTTCTGTATTAGAACTAGATATCTTGGGATCAGGTGTTTAGCAATCAGGGTGTGCTATATTTTATTGGCAGCCGTACGAAGTCCATACAAATCCATATCGATTCATATAGAGACCGACATCGGCAGACAAAGATCCTCAATGACCGACATCGGCCGACCTATCACTGACGTCGGCAGGTTAACGACCCCAGTCGATAGATGACGGCAGTATAACCAACGTCGACGACTGTGTTTTTTTACACAACAGGCTGAGATGCACAGATTCAGGGTATTTTTCAGATTGTTGGAAGATAATCAGGGTTTTAAGACCGTATCTGAATATTCCTTTTTATGCATGACTGAAGACATCTATTGTAACCATCTGGACAATAATAAGATTAGTGATTTGTCAATTAAGAGATTTACTGTGATTTATTTATTTATTCAAAATTATCTTGCAAAAATTGTATCCTTGTTTAGAGTTGTTTGTGTTTCTATATCCCTATTTGAAGGGGATATTACAGTGGTATTAGAGCTTTGCTTGGAAAAAAAGAGCCCCTAAGTAAGGGACATCACAGTGGTATCAGAGCCAAATTCCTGCCATCTTGTTGGGCACATCAGAGCCAATGTCCTGCCAACTTGTTGGGTAGTTTGGGTAGATTGATCAATGAAGTATCCATGATGTCTTCAAGTACTCAGAGACAGTGGGACAAGGATATGAGGAAGTTGAAACAAGGTTTGAACCAATTGGTTGAAACCCAGAGGAGAATGAATGAAATTCTTTTAGATCCTACACTTGAAGACAAATTAGTATGGTATATGGCATCCATTCGTAAAAGGTCCACATCAAAAAATAGAATGAAGGAGAAACAAGAGGTCTCTACAGGGGTTGAGGGCAGCCCTACACCAGTTGTTAGACATGTTGATTTGACTCAAGAGGATATGAGGGCAGCCATGGGGAATGAGTTGTCTATATCAGCTTTGCAAGACGTTCCACTTGAGACTTCTACATTGGAGACATCATAGAGCATGCTAATGATATGGATAATAAGAGTATGGATTCTTTGTATGATCATATTGCTCCTTCATCTTCACACCAAGAACATCAAACTTGGATGGATATGGAAAGGACCCAAAATTTATGTGATATGTGGTCACAAAAGGCCAAGGAGGCTAGATTAGTGGCTGCCAATGTGAGACAACATCTTCAAAACATAAGGAGACAGAAAGGAGTTACAACAGGTTCTTCTTGTGATGACTTACAGTGAGATCTATCGGTGTCATAGTTTCAGTCTGAGGAGATGACCGTGGAGTTAGATCATTTGCGGTCTTCACCAGCCCCAGAGCCATTTCAGTTGTATAGTGAGGTTAGTACATTGAGTGTTGATTGTGAGTATGTTCCTATAGTTGTAGCTGAGGAACATGTTGTGGGGGCTAACACACATGTTCAAGATTTGGGAGTACCTAGTCTTGATGAGTTTGGGATACCAGTGGAGTCGAGTCTCCAGATTGATTCTTCTCATAGATATGATAGTATGGTACCGTTCACTGTGCCATTTTTACAGAGGAATCAATTGTGGTGTGTGGGGGAGTATGTTGATGCTTCCTCATATAATTTTTACTACACTGAATCATTCATGGAGTATTTGCTGGATAGTGCAGGTGTTCATTTGGACTCGCATAAAGTGACAGAACGTGTTCTCATCCAAGGTACTATTGCTATAAGCAGATTGGGTGAGGAGATTATAGTGATCCTTTTTACTATGCTACCTCACAGGGATTTTGAGGTGAGTTTTGTTGAGCAGATTGTGCAGGGTCTTACCCAACCTACAGCCACTTGGAGTCAGAGATTAGAGCCATCTACTGATTCCTAGTTCAGTGATGGTGAGCTAGTAGCGGAGTTTGGGGTTTCCTACCAGCATTATACGGTGAGATATGCTCATTATTTTTCTTTTAACCCAGAGTTAGATGATTTGATTTTACACAGGTGTGGATCAGATGTAGTTTCTTACCATCCATTATGGGATGGATTGGCACCATATTTTATAGATGGAATTGGCAGTTGCAAGTTACACACCCTGCAGTATCGACACATCTAGGGCAACGGTGATTTTAGAGATTGGTGGAGTTGCATTCGCCAGTTTGATTGTGGATTCCTCTTGGTTATACTACAAAGGATATTGCAGGAACTTGCATTGATTTATAGCCGTGCAGAGCATAACTACATTTGGGATCTAGGTGGATCGAGTGGTTCATTATTTCAAGATTGTTTGGGGATAAGCAATTTTTGGAGGGGTGGATTGTCATGTCCCCTTTTTCGTGGACATTGACAGACTTGATGATTAGCCTATTATGCGACCTTCTTAGGCTGATAGGATGGATAGAGGGTCATAATGGAGTTTGGCTTGACTTTGATTCACATAATTTCTACATTTGGTCTTCATTCGGGCTCTTTCAGACATGTTTGCCTGAGCTCCTATTATTTAGGGATATTTGGCACTCAGCAAACTATCCCTGGTATGGCATGATCATGTGCGGAATCACTCCCTGGTTCACCAGTAGTCAGACAGTTCGAGGATCTGACATGTATTGAGAGAGATATTAATATTTGATTGATTTAATCAAATATTAATTATTTGGTCTAATTTTAAATTAGATATTAATTAATTATTAATTAATTAATTATTTGGTCTAATTTTAAATTAGATATTAATTAATTATTAATTATTAATTATCTGGTCTAATTTTAAGACCCTAATTCTAATTTAATAATTGGTCTAATTTTAAGACCCTAATTCTAATTTAAGAAGCCCAAGTTCTAATTTGAGGAATTCTAATTTAAGAACCCCAAGTTCTAATTTGAGGAAATCTAATTTTAGAAAAGCACAACTTTGGAGGGTATAAGGGTTTCTCATGGGGGAGAGTTTGTATTCATGCATTGATTATTGATTATTGATTTTGAAGAATTCTTCTATGAAGACTGAGCTAAGGTTTCCAAGATTCCATTTGCATTGGAGAACGTCAACTCTTCAGTGTGTGCAATTCAGAGGTTGTGAAATATCAGCTGATCTATTGCCAAATTGAGAGATAGCTTCACACAAAAGTTATCACAAAGGTTTACAGATTTGAGAGGTAACTTCATCAAGAAGTTGTCATAGAGCTTTCTAGGTATTTTCTTTATTTAATTTTTATTCAATAAATTATATAGATAGAGATCTTTTGTATTAGAACAAGATATCTTGGGATCAGGTGTTTAGCAATCAGGGTGTGCTATATTTTATTGGCAGCCGTACGAAGTCCATACAAATCCATATCGATTCATATAGAGACCGACATCAGCAGACAAAGATTCTCAGTGACCGACATCAGCCGACCTATCACTGACGTCGGCAGGTTAACGACCCCAGTTGACAGATGATGGAAGTATAACCAACGTCGACGACTGTGTTTTTTTACACAATAGGCTGAGACGCACAGATTCAGGGTATTTTTTAGATTGTTGGAAGATAATCAGGGTTTTAAGACCGTATCTGAATATTCATTTTTATGCATGACTGAAGACATATATTGTAACCATCTAGACAATAATAAGATTAGTGATTTGCCAGTTAAGATATTTACTGTGATTTATTTATTTATTCAAAATTATCTTGCAAAAATTGTATCATTGTTCAGAGTTGTTTGTGTTTCTATATCCCTATTTGAAGGGGATATTACAGTGGTATTAGAGCTTTACTTGGAAAAAAAGAGCCCCTAAGTAAGGGACATCACAGTGGTATCAGAGCCAAATTCCTACCATCATGTTGGGCACATCAGAGCCAATGTCCTGCCAACTTGTTGGGTAGTTTGGGTAGATTGATCAGTGAAGTATCCATGATGTCTTCAAGTACTTAGAGACAATGGGATAATGATATGAAGAAGTTGAAACAAGGTTTGAACCAGTTGGTTGAAACCCAGAGGAGGCTGAATGAAATTCTTTTAGATCATACATTTGAAGACAAATTAGTATGGTATATGGCATCCATTCGTAAAAGGTCCACATCAAAAAATAGAATGAAGGAGAAACAAGAGGTCTCTACAGGGGTTGAGGGCAGCCCTACACCAGTTGTTAGACATGTTGATTTGACTCAAGAGGATATGAGGGCAGCCATGGGGAATGAGTTATCTATATCAACTTTGCAAGACGTTCCACTTGAGACTTCTACATTAGAGACCAGCATAGAGCATGCTAATGATATGGATAATAAGAGTATGGATTCTTTGCATGATCATATTGCTCCTTCATCTTCACACCAAGAACATCAAACTTGGATGGATATGGAAAGGACCCAAAATTTATGTGATATGTGGTCACAAAAGGCCAAGGAGGCTAGATTAGTGGCTGCCAATGTGAGACAACATCTTCAAAACATAAGGAGACAGAAAGGAGTTACAACAGGTTCTTCTTGTGATGACTTACAGTGAGATCTATCGGTGTCATAGTTTCAGTCTGAGGAGATGACCGTGGAGTTAGATCATTTGCGGTCTTCACCAGCCCCAGAGCCATTTCAGTTGTATAGTGAGGTTAGTACATTGAGTGTTGATTGTGAGTATGTTCCTATAGTTGTAGCTGAGGAACATGTTGTGGGGGCTAACACACATGTTCAAGATTTGGGAGTACCTAGTCCTGATGAGTTTGGGATACCAGTGGAGTCGAGTTTCCAGATTGATTCTTCTCATAGATATGATAGTATGGTACCGTTCACTGTGCCATTTTTACAGAGGAATCAATTGTGGTGTGTGGGGGAGTATGTTGATGCTTCCTCATATAATTTTTACTGCACTAAATCATTCATGGAGTATTTTCTAGATAGTGCAGGTGTTCGTTTAGACTCGCATAAAGTGACAGAAGGTGTTCTCATCTGAGGTACTAGTGCTATAAGCAGATTGGGTGGGGAGATTATAGTGATCCTTTCTACTATGCTACCTCATAGGGATTTTGAGGTGAGGTTTGTTGAGTAGATTGTGCAGGGTCTTATCCAGCTTACAGCCACTTGGAGTCAGAGATTAGAGCCATCTGCTGATTCCCAGTTCAGTGATGGTGAGCCAGTAGCAGAGTTTTGGGGTTCTTACAAACATTATACGGTGAGATATGCTCATTATTTTTATTTTAACCCAGAGTTAGATGATTTGATTTCACAAAGGTGTGGATCAGATCTAGTTTCTTACCATCCATTATGGGATGGATTTGCACCATCTTTTATAGATGGAATTGGCAGTTGCAAGTTACACACCCTGCAATATCGACACATCTAGGGTAGCAGTGATTTTAGAGATTGGTGGAGTTGCATTCACCAGTTTGATTGTGGATTCCTCATGGTTATACTATAGAGGATATTGCAGGAACTTGCATTGATTTACAGCTGTGTAGAGCATAACTACATTTGGGATCCATGTGGATCGAGTGGTTCATTGTTCTGAGATTGCTTGGGGACAAGCAATTTCTGGAGGGGCAGATTGTCATGTCCCCTTTTTCATGGACATTGATAGACTTGATGATTAGCCTATTATGCAACCTTCATAGGCTGATAGGATGGATAGGGGGTCATAATGGAGCTTGGCTTGACTTTGATTCACATAATTTCTACATTTGGTCTTCATTCGGGCTCTTTTGGACATGTTTGCCTGAGCTCCTATTATTTAGGGATATTTGGCACTCAACAAACCATCCCTAATATGGCATGATCATGTGTGGAATCACTCCGTGGTTCACCAACAGTCAGACGGTTTGAGGATCTGACATGTATTGAGGGAGATATTAATATTTGTTTGATTTAATCAAATATTAATTATTTGGTCTAATTTTAAATTAGATATTAATTAATTAATTATTTGGTCTAATTTTAAATTAGATATTAATTAATTATTAATTATTAATTATTTGGTCTAATTTTAAGACCCTAATTCTAATTAAAGAATTGGTCTAATTTTAAGACCCTAATTCTAATTTAAGAAGCCCAAGTTCTAATTTGAGGAATTCTAATTTAAGAACCCCAAGTTCTAATTTGAGGAAATCTAATTTTAGAAAAGCACACCTTTGGAGGGTATAAGGGTTTCTCATGGGGGAGAGTTTGTATTAATGCATTGATTATTGATTTTGAAGAATTCTTCTATGAAGACTTAGCCAAGGGTTCCAGGATTCCATTTGCATTGGAGAACGTCAACTCTTCAGTGTGTGCGGTTCAGAGGCTATGAAATATCAGCTGATCTATTGCCAAATTGAGAGATAGCTTTACACAAAAGTTATCACAGAGGTTTACAAATTTGAGAGGTAACTTCATCCAAAAGTTGTCACAGAGCTTTCTAGGTATTTTCTTTATTTAGTTTTTATTCAATAAATTATATAGATAGAGATCTTCTGTATTAGAACCAGATATCTTGGGATCAGGTGTTTAGCAATTAGGGTGTGCTATATTTTATTGGTGGTCATACGAAGTCCATACAGATCTGTACAGATTCATACAGAGACTGACATCGACAGACAGAGATCCTCAGTGATCGACATCGGCCGACCTATCACTAACATCGGTAGGTTAGCGACCCCAGTCGATCGATGATGGCAGTATAACTGACATCGGTGATTATGTTTTTTTACACAGCAGGCTGAGATGCAATGATTCAGGGTATTTTTTAGATTATTGGAAGATAATCAAGATTTTAAGACCGTATCTAAATATTCCTTTTTATGCATGATTGAAGACATCTATTGTAACCATCTGGACAATAATAAGATTAGTGATTTGCCAGTTAAGAGATTTACTGTGATTTATTTATTTATTCAAAATTATCTTGCAAAAATTGTATCATTGTTCAGAGCTATTTGTGTTTCTATATCCCTGTTTGAAGGGGATATTACAGTGGTATCAGAGCTTTGCTTGGAAAAAAAGAGCCCCTAAGTAAGGGACATCACAGTGATTAACCTCCTATCTAATAGTGCAGATAATATGACATGGGCTATCTAATTTTGAATCAAACTATAGTGGTGCCCTACTATTATTCTCTATATTGCATACTATAGGTGGTGCTATGGAAACTGGCTCTTTGTTCTTAACTAGTTAATTTTATAGCTATGGTCTCCTATCTTATTTGAGACATGGTGTATGATATGTGCTAAGAGCTATAGATGGAGGTAATATTGTGAAATCTAGAGTAAACTGATCAACTGAATCTAACTCAATCAATCCCAATTTCTTCTCCAAGGCTAAAACTATAAACCATAAGTTCTTAAAAGAGGACACTATCTGATATAATATATTCTCTATGAGGGGTTAACAAATCTCCTTAATAAAGATATGTTGAATCTCTAAATCTATTTGTTTATAGATGAAACATAACATGCAAATATTAAATTATAAGATATAATCACTAACTAGATCTGAAGGATTCTTATGTAATGCAGTAAGTTTCTCATATGTAACATGAGGGCCCATGTTTTCTATGTAATATTTGAAAGATGTCTCCTCTAAGTCATATGTATAAAAAAAACCAATATGGAGTAGATGAAAGAACCAATTCTATGCATTGTCCACTAATGTCTACTAGAACAACTTAAGTAGAATCAAAGGAGTCACATGAGATGGCAAAGCCTTTGAAAAGGCTTTTAGGTTTACGAATGGATTTCCAATTTCATCAAATTGAGGCAATAATGGTATCTAGAAGTGTTTAGGCAATAAAACTTTGATAAATGTCTTCAGAATAGGGTTACCATGCAAGTAATTAGCACCCAACTAAGACTTATAAGCCTTGTTTTCCAAAGTAAGGAGATGTACTTAGTGTTGTAATTCACCAACTGCATGCATCCAATAAATAATCTCTTGGGATGCTATATTCATATCTTGAAATGGTTTATTTAAACATTAAATTTGATCATTTATTTTAGCCATGAGAATCCTACATTTTGAAATTGGAGCATAGAGAGGGGGTGTGCTCACTTGAACATTTGGAGGAATGGTAACTTATACCTTAGGAAATGGATGTGGGATACAATTTTCTTTGGGTGGAGAGTGAGAAATAGGTACTATTATATTAAGGGGCGGCTTGGGAGATTCATTGGTATCTTTGGTATTTAGTGAATCACATTCTAATTGAATAGAATATGTGGTGTTATCATTACCATGTGCATCATTTGAAATATAATCATGCATAGAAGTAGAGGCAACATTTTTTAATGTATTATGTTTGAGAGAAGGATTGAGAGAAGAGTTAGAAGCATGACATGAATTTTATTCTTCACTATATGCATAATAGTCATCATTATTCCATGCATTATCACTATTGGAATTTTGTTTAATTGAAAGAGGAGAAGTAGAAGTATCGCTTTCACATTCACTATCATTTTCATATTCATTTTCATGTTCACTATCATACTCATTATCAATTCTATTATCACCAGGGAGAGGGGTGAGAGAAGATGTTAATTCTTTTCTAATATGCAATAAATTGTCATGTGAAATTGGAATACTATGTGCATCTATTATCCTTGAATGCAATGCATTAATTATTTTCATTTGTAATATGAGAAGTAAGAGTAAGAAAGTTATCATTTAGACATTCTTTTATAATTGTTTGAGATGACAAAGTAGAGTTAAGAACATGAGATGGATTATTTGAACTATGCATTGGAAAGTTAGTTCTATTTCATTTATATTGTTGTAATTTGAACATTGAAGTAGCAAAAGAAAGGGAGAAACTAGGTTCAAATGCAAGAAAATTATCACCAATGAGAGGTTCACTTAGAATTGCATGACTAATTTATACATTTGATGTATTTTGGATATGATAATGAGGTGAAAAGTAACTTTCCCAGTTATCAAAATTATTTTCTTTAGAAGAGGGAAGAAAAGAGATAGGGTTGAGAGAAGAAGATGCATCCACTTTTTCTTCACTATCAATTTCATATGCATCATTATATTCCTCATAGAAATAATATTAATTATCTTCATTAAAAATGAAATCATTTTCCTCATTTTTGTCTAATGTACAATTTTGAAAATTTATCCATTTATTGTCATAATTATGAGAAAAAATTAGAAATTTATCTATAAGATGAGAGGGAATAAGTGCCTTAGTGGTCATTTTATTGATTTCACCAAAGAGAGTATGTAAAATTAATATTAAGAAAATAAATGAAATAATGACTAATAACAAAGGGATTTTTAAAATATTTTTGATACTCCAAACAATTTACAAAAATTCTTAAAAATTTATCTAAAAATTGTAAGGGAGGAAGGCTTGGGGTTTGAGGGCCTAATTTGGAAATATAGGGTTTTGAGTTGGAGTTTTAAAATTTTGAAATTATTTAAATAATTTTAATTCTAAAATAAATTTGAATAAAAATAAACGTACAAAAATTTATACAAAAATTAGAGTTTTTACATTCAATTTTTGCACAAAATTGTGAAGGAGAACCTTAGGGGTACTTAGGGTTTGAGATTTTGTTCTAAGTAAGTTAGGTACACCAAATGTTTTATTGTGTTTGAAAAACTAGGGTTTAGTTCCTATATGATAAAGGGGTTGGATTAAGGGGTAAAATATAGTCAAGTATAGTAAAATAGAAATTTATATCAATTTGACCAAATTAATTACATGGGGAAAAGAAATGACTTATCTAGGAAAAATAGTCATTTGTAGGTTTTGGAATAGTCCAAAAATAGTCAGGAATATTTAGGAATAAGGATTCATTTCTATATCTAAAACTCAAATTTGATCTAGATAAGAGAGTTGAGTTTGGAAAGAGCACCTGTCACTATTGTCTAGACAGGATCATCCATCATTATTGTTTAGATAGGAGCATTTATCACTATTGTTCAGATGTTATTTCTATTTTGATTTATGATTTTAGATTTTGATGCAGTCTAATTTTAGGGTCTTGTAAGTGTCCTTGTTTCTTCATAATCACCTATTTGTGCTGATCTATGACCTATTTTATTCTCAAACCCTAGGTCTACCTATACACATAAAATAATAAACATATTAAAATCCAAAAGGAAAAAACTAGGTTAAGGGAAGTATGATCACATGATCTAGAACACTTGTTATCCTGATCACTGCTTATATTAAACCTTAATCTAGGGTATCAAATCAAATGTAGTTATCCCTTAGGGAACATTCATAATCAACATGCACAGTAGATTCAAGAATGAACTTTTACCTAGGACCTTCCTTGATCAATTATGCAAATCTATATGTGATGTAGAACTTTGAGCTATACTTTTGATTTATTTTAATTATTTAGTGTGCCAAAGTAGTAAGTTCTAGATATAACATGCCTTATGAATTAATTTATATAGGAGACTCTTTATTTTTAATTTAGGAGCTTTTTTTGTGCCAACTGACATTAAAAAGATAAATAAAACTTAAAGGAGGGGCTAATAAGGGTTAGGGACCTATTAAGAAAGGAAAAATGACCATTGGACAATAATTCTAAGGAGGATAGGAGCACTAAGCACTATAGTCTACCAGAATTCTATTGTTTGGGACTTAGAAAAATAGGTTTAGATTGACATAGGCCAAGTCTAGGGGTCTCTGGGGTTATAGATCAGTTGACTGAGATTATGAAAAGGTGACAAAAGTGAGAAAAAAGACCAAGATAAATAAAACAAAGACATGGATAGTGCAAACAAGGCTTGTATTCTCTAGTCAGAGTCTCTTATGAAGAGGACTATGGAAAGACATGATATTTGTGATTGCTTGACCAATTTAGGGTGTATACAGTTGTGAATGGGTTTATAAATGAAAGATAGGTTTTGATGATAAAATTAAAAGGTACATAGCCAAACTAGTGGAAAAAGGATTTATAAATAAATAAGGTATTAATTCACACACACACACACACACACACACACACACACACACACACACACACACACACACACACACACACACACACACACACACACACACACACACACACACACAAGGGATTTGTTTACAATCTCAAGAAATCATTTTATGGCTTTCAAATGTCACCCAAGTAATGGTACAAAAAGTTTGATTCTTTCATGGGGAGCCATTATTTTTTTAAGAGTGAGTATGATCATTGTGTTTACTTCAAATTTTTGAATAGTGGAGTATTCATTATATTTTCATTATATATTGATAATATGCTTGTAAGAAGAAAAAACATGGCATCAATCAATAACTTGAAGGCTTATCTAGCTAGGACATTTGATATGAAGGATCTAGGATTATAAAAACAAATATTAGGAATAGAGATACTTATAGATAGGAAAAGTAGTAAGCTTTGATTATCATAGCAGAGGTGTTTGTAAAATATACTAACTATATTTATTATAAAGTATGTGAAACCAATCAATATCCATTTTGATTCACATTTCAATCTTTCTTCAAGGTTGTATCCTAGTAGTGACAAAGAAAAGTAGTATATGTCTCATGTACTATATGGCATTGTAGTAGGAAGTTTAATCTATGATATGGTATGTATAAGGCTAGATGTTTCACATAGAATTGGAGTTGTCCATAGATATATGAAAAATCTAGGTAAAGAACATTGGGTAGTATTGAAGTGGGTGTTTCATTACTTACGAGGCAAAAATAACTTTTGAATCACTTATAATAGATCTAGTGATTATATTTGTGGATATGTTGCTTTTGATTTTACAAGATATTTGGATAAAAGAAGATAAAAATTTGGTTACTTTTATACATTATTATTTTGATGTCAAAGCTTTAAAATACTATTACATCAACTACTAAGGTAGAATATATGTCTCCCTATCATTCTTGTAAGGAGGAAATTTGACTAAAGGGAATATTGGGTGAGTTTAGAAGAGAACAATACAAAATGAAGGTATTATGTGATAGTCAAAGAGTAATTTATTTGGCCAAGAATCTAGCTTATCACAATAGGATAAAGCATATTATGGTAAAGTACCATTTTTCAAATAAGTAATTGATGAAAGATAAGTAGCACTTAAAAAGGTTAACACAAAGGAAAATAATGCTGATATGTTCAAAAAACCACTATTATTAGAGAAGATAAAATGGTATTTTTATTTTATAAAAGGTGATGAGTTGGTTGAGTAGACATCAATTAAAAATTATTATCGAGGTAGAGATTGTTATATATGTGACAATAAAGTAAAATGTTGGATCCTTTTGTGGCATAGTTTATAGCCCACTCCTTGATAAGGGGTTGTGGAGGTGGGAACCTACCCCCCACCCCCCACTATTATTTCTAAGGGGTCTAGGGGGGACATTTTATGGATCCCCTTGTCAGTGGTTTAGGGGAAGTACCATCAAATAAAAAATCCAAGGATTTAAACCCCAATTTATAAGAAGACAAATTCTACAAGATTATATTTTTAGAAGGAAAGTCCTAATGGAGTTTTTACACTCTATTTTTAGGAAGAGGAATCATAATGGTGTTTTTATAATTATGTGTATTTATATATTTGGAGTTTGCATGTAATCTACATAATGAGTTCATATGTATTCTATTCATCTTAAATTATTAAAATCCTAATATTTTGCATCATGGATGTTTCCTTAGCTTGGTAAGGTTTTACCACATAAATCAGGTGTTTTATCTCATATAAGTTGAGTATTTTTGTTTGATTATCTATGTTATTGCATTCTACTATTTTTCTATTGATGTAGAGTGTGTGGTTTCCTAATAGTATGGTGCCATTTAATTATAAATGTTTCTACTTATGCATTTCTAGGTAAAATAATAAATGTTATTTTTTAGTATATAAAGATAGGTGAATTAAATTTTTAGGGTTATGGAGTGTAATCCCTTGGTTTTTAAAGGGGATGAGTATAGTAAATTAGGGTATAAACTATGCAATAAGTATAACCACTAAATTATGAAATAACTGAGCTAAATTGATATTTATAATAATATCAATGAAGGAGAAAAATTAACACTTAGCTAAAAAATACCTAAGATGAAGGATCTAGAGGTTGAAAACTAGTAGAAGTGCTACTTTGAGTGTCATAAATAGGATCAAGGTGTCAAAAACCCTCCTAGACAATAACACCCTACACTAGATAGTAACATTGTGGTTCTAGTGCCCACTTATAGTTCTAGTGTCCTATGTGTAGAAACTATTTTAAGCTTTTGGGAGCACCTATGTTTGAGTCTTCCAGACTTGATCCCATGTGGAAAAACCTTGATTTATTATCTATGACCTATTATGACTAATTTTATATGCAAACCCTATACCTCATTTTGATTAGGGAATTTGACTTGGCATATGTATTAAATGTTTGGTGTTAGTTGGGTAGGATAAACATCCTCAACACCCTAATGTGATGAGACTTATGTACATACCAATACTCTGAGGATGGATCAAGCTTGATGTAGTTCTCCTCACCTAAGTCCTAGTGCAAGTTCAAGTAAAGTTAGTATGAAATCTAGTTTGAGTGATTTGAGTGAGACTTGAAACTAGAAATCTATGTATTCTGAGCTTAAAGGGTTTTAGATAATTTCATGTAAAATTAAGGTAGAGTAGGGATTGATAACTTTGATTATGCATAACTTATTTTGAGCTTGTTTGTGTATATTTGCATTTGATTTCCATCTAGTGAATAAAGGGTTGAAATTCATGTATATATATTGATATTATGATTGTGTGGGGGTTTTAAATAGGTATAGATTAACCATAGGTGATTTAGGAATTTAAAATTTATCTATTGGAGATCAAAAGAGGGTAAAGGAAAATAGTGGTCAAATAGGACAATAACACTGTGTTGTTAGTGTCCACTTATTGCACTAGTGTCCAAGTGGTATAACTTGAGTAACTATGATCTTATATGCATAAGGAAGGTTTTAGGGCTAATTTTGAGATGTATAGGGATGTGTATGGATCACTAAAATCTAGATAAGTGTCTAAATAGGCCTTAAGTTAGGTTTAGGGATAAGCTAGGAATGGGTAGTATCAAGTAACACTCCTTGCACTCAAGTGTAATTTTTAGCTGATTATATTTGGACCCCATTTATTATATAAATTTAGTAAAGTGAAATGACTATGATAAAGTAAAAATTATCATACTTGGACTTACATGTGATACCAAGTCTATGAATTTGGAAATGAGTATGTGAAGAATGATCCATTACATGTCCTACAAATGAAACTTCCATATGATCAGTCCTTACTTAAGATATATCAAAATCAAGGACAAAATTGAGTGAAGAGGAGAGAGAGGAAAATAATGAAAAGACCTCAATAGATATGTGAACCAATGCATATACCCAGTGACATCATATATGTATACATATAGATAGTGATCAAATTAATGAATAACTTAGACTAAGTTGATGGCTTCCTCAATCCTTAGGTGTGGTTGGCTCAGGAAATGAACTTGGCCTTGTGTCCATAATTTTATAACCCTAGTTGGTAGATAATAACTTATGAATATCTTGGATTGGACTAATGGTGTATCCAACCCTCTTATGTAGGTGGCTCAAAAACTCAAGTAGACTATGAATCCATCAATGCCTACACATGTGTGCTATATGCACTTGTAATTGAATTTCATAATTTAATTAAAACTCTAAATAGAATATTTAAGGCCACTTGGGAACTCTAGAATTAAAAATGACATATGGGCTTCCTTGATCACTTAGGTATGTAGCTTAGGGACTATGTAGTAATGTTAACTGCTACAGATAGAGTAAGGCATCAATCTAGTGTATTATTTAGAACATGGTTTCTGGTGTGTATAATGTAGATAATGACATGGATTTTTCCATTCCATCTAATAAACCTATGTATAAGTGATAATATAGAAATAATATGTTATACACATGCCCCTAAATATGATATTTAATCATTTGTATTCTAGTGTAAACCCTAATTTGCTCAAGCAACCACATGTACTATATATTTTATTTATCTTTCACATGAGGTTCTTAGTGATGGTTATATTCTTTTTTCATGTGGTAATTTTGAGTCTTGATATTTATTGTCTTATTTTCCACGTTTGTGACACTCCTAACACTCACAGGTCACCTTTTCCAATCCCAAGGGCCCTTAGCCTATCCTCCCTAATTTTTTATCTATTCTAAGACTTAGGACATTATCGCCACTTTTAGGACAATAATTCCACATGGTAGTAGTTTCCACTTGTGGTTCTAGTGTCTAATGGAACATTTCACCTATGTTTGAGTCTTAACCCCTTTGTAATCCTTCTCTTATACTTTTTATATCTTTTTCATGACTTGTCAGCTAATAAACAAGATATTATATTAAAAACAAATATCTTCTTATATAAAGAGCCTCAAAAGGAATTTTACATATAACTCTTATATTTTGGCACTTATTTACATAAAATCAACCAATAATAAAACTCAAATACTCTGTATACTGCTTAGTTTTCACACCTAGACATTTGCATGCTTGATGAAAGAAGGGCCCAGACAAAATTCATTCTAGAATACCATGTAATTTGATGGTTCACATTCCCTAAGGGATAACTACATGCAATTTGAGACCTCTAGAATTGGGGTTAATGTAGAAAGTACCTAGGACAATAGGGGTTCTACTCCACATGATCATAACATCTCACAAACTAGTTTTTCCTTTCCTTTTTGATTTTGATTTGTTCATTATTTCATGTGTGCATGTATTTATTAGAGTTTTAGAGAAGATTTATCCAAAATTGTGACACAAGCAAGCCCATGAATGACATAAAATCCCCTACAAAATATCTAGAAGATCCTTCAACTTCTTTGAATGTTTTAAATAGTTATTATAGAAAGGACATTAGTGCTGGAATTGGACACTAATGCCATATGGAGTTACTATCCTAAGAGGGGCAAAATTATCTGAAGCTATATCTCAAAAAATAATCAAAATATGAAATATTTCACTATGTCTACTCAACTATTTACATTACCCTAATCCAAAATAAACTCTTTGTATCTCTAGATAAGTTCCTTTTCTCCTTACACTTACTATTTTGGGAATGTTCCATTAAATTAATAACTTCTTATTTTATTCTAGATTAGCAATAGACTCATCTTTTTAATCTATATTAGGATTTAAATAGTAAAACCATACAATATTAAATCATTTTTTGAACATATCTTAATTTGAATATTGATTAAAACACCTAATTTTCTTTAGGGTTTACCTTCTCTAAATTTTGTACATTAAATTAGGGTTACAAAATTCCAATTTTTTTAAATTTTTTGCCTAACTTGGCTAATTTAGTTAATCCTATATTAGGGTTTCATTTATTTAATTTAATTTAATTTTTTTCAATACAACTATAAATCAAAAAATTAGATCCACATACTAGGTCCCTATACATACAAATATTATCAATTAGGGTTTCAATCACAATCTTATTTTCTATTACAAACTTTGTTCAAATTTTCACACATTGCAAAGATCCTTATGTTAGATTACATTCTACCTCTTATGTGTTTGTTATTCCTTATTTATACTACCTTATTTGGAAAGTTTAAAATGTAATTTGAAAATTCTTCTACCCCTCATCCACTTGATGCACTCTTGAATTTCTCTCATGATTATAATAATGAATGGACTAACTTTCAAGATTGCACATTAAAACATAATAATGACTTCATTTATAATGATGATGATGACTATTATTATAATGATGGATACAAGGATTACTATGATCATAAAAACAAAAATTAACATTAGGATATATAAGATACACCATATTCTCTTTCCTCTTACTCTTATCTTAATGCTCAAATTCAAACTAACAATATAATTCCAAAAGAACCTCTTGTTGGTAATGCTTTATTCCAATGTGATCCTAGATTTTAAACTAATTTTGATACTTAATAATTAAAATTAAATAAATATAAGTACAATATAAAAATTCCACTTTTTCATGATTCAAGTAAATTAGATAGGAACAATGCATCATCTTTACCCTTCTTGGTTAGATTTCAAAAAGCAAGTAAAAATGATATTATACCTTTTAGAAATGCACAAATTAAGGTAGATGAAATTAATCTATCACCCTAATTAACATTTAAAGCTGAATGTAATGATTATTTATAATAAATTAATAATTTAAATGTCTCTAACTCATATATATGTCTTAGTGTGAAAAAAAAAAATGGTTGTTACTTCTCCTTCCCTTGATTTCCAAATTCAAATTTATACTCATGCCTACATTTTGAAAATGAATAATGAACAAATACCTTGTATTACACTTACATATGATGATACATTTCATAGTATTAAGAGGTTAAAATATTATTCTTCTCTTTCTCTTAATGAGCATGTGGATGATATTCTAATCTTACTTATACAAATGAATTAAAATTTGATATCAATGAACCATGGGATAATGATGATTCTTATGATTATGATGAAAATGACATATAATCTATAAATTTTACTTCTTATCTTTCCTCACATATCTCTCTTGGTCAACCAGATAATAACTCAAATGTAAAAATGCACACACACACACACTTATTCTTATGTTCATAATTTACATTGACTAGAGAATAAATTATCTTCTATTCAACTAGTATGTGATGATCCTTCACAACTTAACAATATAAAATATACCAATGCATCCCCCTTAACCCACCTTTATATATTAGAACATGTTTCTCAAACAAACCTGAATGAGGGTGGTGGATCATTTCCCTCTAACCAAGTCTAATATATCTAACATATAAAGGTTATTAAGAGCACACGAACCCTTACTAAGCAAGATTTCCAATACAATGTATCAATGGTTAAAATAAATAATAAAATTCAAGCATTAAATGAACCCATTAATAATGATGATATACCATTACAAGTGTTAATTTATTTAAAGAATGTTGTGAGTGATTTGAAAAAACAAGTACATCATCTCACTTTGGAGAACAAAGATTAAAAATCTCAAGATGATGGTAATGTTATACATAATAACCATATTACATGAAAAATATCAACTACGAGGTTTCCAAAAAACTTTTAGATACTGGTGTTACTTATATTTGATTGAATTGGAGACCCATACTAACACCTTTAGGCTTATGATAAAGCCATCACCCATATTACAAATAAGTTAATTCTAATACAATTTTTTCCAAATTCCCTAAATGGGAAAGCACTAAATTGATTCCACCATACAATCCCTAGTGGATCTTTACATACATATGAAGAGCCAAAGATAGTATTTATTAGGTATTATATATAGATTAAGGGACCTATAATCACACATGAGATATTACCTTCATTACATTAGGGTGAGATAGATCCTACATCTAAATACATTTTACAGTTAGAAATTTGTTTATATCAATTAATTTATCAACCAAAAAATTTACAAGTAAAATACATCTTTGATATAAGTCTAATATATCCTCTCAAGGAGAGATTACTATATAAAACATCTAAATCATTCAAACATATAGGCAACCCAACTATAGTATTAGAGGAATAATTAGGATTAATAATTATCCAATCAAAGGTAGATTTGGCTATAGATCCCTTAGAACCTAATTCATATAATATGGTACCAATAAAAATACTCAGTAAGGGAAAAGACTCATGATACATATCATCTTCTATAGTGAATAGAACACATAATACATAAAAAGGGGTTATATAGTTTTTAGATAAAGATGGGCCTCATGACATCTTGTTTACACTATTAGATAGGGGTATGATCAAACTTCCACTAAACATCATCCACCACACCATCTTCACTAGATACCACATAAGCCATGCTAAAATTTTCACTAGATAAATGTACATATAGCTAATCATTATTATGTACTTAGAGCTCACATCAACTAGTATGTTAATCAAGGCATCATAGAGTTTACATAGGGGTCATTAATACCTCATTCTCCATGCTTTCCTAGGTCATAATCCTTTATTATGGAGTTATCTCAAGACATTAGTTTAAAATAATAATTTTTTACTCATCATATGAGCCCTATGACGTCTAATAAACCATTTATGAGTAGTCCTATACACCATAACCTTAAAAATAATGGTAACTAGTTCATAGTGTTCAAAATGCACCTCTAGTGCATACACCAATCAAGATATTTAGGAACAAATACAAACCCAAGGTCATATTTTTAGTGAAATCACCAATTTAAATCTATGGAAATAATTATAGAGGTCATAACATACCTCTAATGCATACACCAATCAAGATATTTGGGAAAAACTACAAACCCAAGGGCATATTTTTATTTTGACCACCAATAAAGACATACAGTAATAATTATAGAGATCAGAACCCAACTTTAGTTTGAAAATTGATTAAGATATTTTATTAAATCATACAAATTAAAGTGAAGTTTTAGAACATCAACCAATCAAGTTTTTTTCATCAAATTCTACACATTCATATACTAGAAATGTATTACAAGTAGCTCTAGTTTTACAGTCTATGTCTACATCAACATAACATGAGTAGTATGGTCATTAGTTCTCCATATTATTTAGGTTTAGATAGGGCATACCACAATCACATGTTATATACATAGACATATTATGGTAAATAAATAAAAACCACATACCAATAAAATACAAACACTTAATCTCTTACAAGTATTCCAAAAACATTCATAAAATAGATATAAATGAATTAAATCTACTTAAACCAAAATAAATTTCAAACATCAACTTTTCAAATAATCAAACTAACTCAACACATAACAATGTATACAATATTAAAATATCCAGTTGCCAATGCATAATGCTAAATTACACAACAACCATATACATATATAATAAAACATCATTATATATATATATATATATATATATATGGTTTATTATATATATATATATATATATATATAGATATATATGTATGTATATATAAACATAACATCATTTCAATATAAATATGGTGCATCAGCCAATGATGTGAGCATGAATATTGGGACTAGCTCCCTCACTCTCACTCTTAGATACATCAAAACTAGAAATAGAGGCTCCACTATCTCTATATGACCTCAATATATGGATATTCCTACTCTCTCTCCTAATACATTCCCAACTTAGCCATACACTTGGCATGCTCTCACTTAAGTCATATGTAGTCATCTACTATTCAACTACTAGCCCCTCCTAGGGCATTAATATTAGGCATGGTACACCTATATAACTTAGCACATGTCTCATATTTATCTTCTACTACTTGATTATATGTTGTAGTCACTATCCCAGCCTGATCAAATAAATGGTCATGAATCCTAACAATATTGTTGACCCTCTCCACCATCCATCCTACACTAAATAATAAAAGATATGCTATGTCAGCTCAAAAAATGTTGACTCAATAGTGACCTCTTAGTACTCATCATCTACTAAACCTCCAAGTATCCACATATCTCATAAGAATCCTATCATATAAACAAATAATCAAATTTACATAGAACATACAAACATGTTATTTAGCTTCCCATCAACATCCCTCAATGTCTCTACATCTAATAAATCATCCCTAATCATCCCAAATCTCATAAATAGAGGTTATCATTTGTGGTCACTCCACCAGGCTATATAGGCCTCGATCACTCCCACATTATCTATATTTGATACCTGATTTAACAATTTTGGGAATAATTAGGGTTTTATTCCTAATTTAGCTAAAGGGTCTAGATTGATAAATCAATAAATAATATGTGGTAAATAAGATACTAATTTTTGAAATTTATTGGTAATTAAAGAATATCTAAAAATAGTAATAAGAGGGAGAAAATAAGACTTAGCTTAAACTATGCTGATCTAACTAAGACAAGATTTGATTTTCATTGTGCAGGCCTAGGACACTGTCACAAATAGGAATCTAAATTTCATTTTATAATTAGATAAGAGCATTGAAATTGGATAAGAGTGACACTAGTGTGGTAGTCCTTATCCAACACTATTGTCCTGAGGATCTGAGCTTTCTAGGTTTTGTTCAGTGGGTCTATGTGACCCTATCTCTGAAGTTTTAGCAACCAGAAGTCTATAGAGCTCCTTGTAAAGTAGATTTTCTCTTCAAACCCTATCTTCCATTATATTTTAACCAATTTCAAGCAAGAGGGGGGTTAATGTGTGTAATATTCACTAGATGTGGATCCACACCCCTTGTGTGGGCACACTACCTATATACCAATACTTTAAAGAGGGATCAAGCCATATGTAGTTCTCCCTTTGAAAGTGCTTGGTGCAATTGTGATATGAGAATGCAAGGAAATGCTAATCTAAGTGTGCTAAGATAACTAAATACTAGTGTAAGGATTTGAATAAGCTATAAATAGTATTAGATGGTTGTATACGGAGAATAAGGAATATCACTTGACTAGTCTTACTTGTATTCTTGCTTGCTTTGTGATAATTTCTAACCCTTTCTAAATGATCTTTGAATGGGCTCATATAGGGATATATTGGTCATGGGTTAAATGCAATCATGATAATCCAACATCATAAAAAGGAATAATCAGGGAAAAATGGTAATCGAGGCTCAAAATGTGATTGGACAAGAGCACCAAAAAGGGGACACCCTAGGGTCCAGTGCTATAGTCCAAGTTGGGTGTTATTATCTTAAGGGTATGGGACCTAGGGGGTGGGATAAACATGGAAAAATGGTCCCAAATAAGCTATAATGAGGTCTTGAAAGACTATAGGTGATTTAGAAAAAGCAAGAAGGTGCCTAGAAGGGTCATGAGAGAAAGAAAGAGGGAACTATGGGTTGGGTGTCATTAGCCACACTCAAGTTTCTAATTTTTTGCATTTTATATGATTGCAATTTCCCCCATTTTTTCTAGTGATGTATAAAAGAAAAATAATATGATAAAGGAAAAAGAGAAAGTGTACATGAAATTACCTATAAAGATGAAGCTCATGATGTTGTTGTGATGTTGGGTGTGCATAGAGAGCATGCTGTCAAGTATGAATATGCAAGAAAAAACAAGATTAGATTAGTTATTACTAGATGCACTATATCTAAAATAAGAATGCATAAATCTAGATAAGAGAGGAAGATAAAGAAACAAATACACCTCATTGGTTACACAGACCAATACAAAACTTATAATGATGATAAGTAATGCTGAGTAATGTTGGATGATATTGTACCAAGAGTAATATCATGAATGGAGATGAGTGCTCAATTATTTAAAAAGTGTCTCAAGAATGAAAAAACTATCCCTTTGTCTATATCATCTCTCAATAAGTTAATCTAGGTGATCATGCATGTATTGATCAATTTTTGGACTGTGTCCAATCCCTATGAATAGGTGGCTCAAGAATATAAATTCTAGCTAGTCCTTTGGCTCCATCATTGCCCCGTGAAGTGCAGCTATGAACTAATATCAATATGAAATATATGTCATATGAGATGGATCTTGAATCCCATGAATTTACTATGATTTGACAATGTTGTTATGGATAGCTGAATGTATGCTAGAAACTAGGCCACTCTTGGCCACTCTAAAAGATGGAGATTAGGCTTATATGAAAGCCACTCTAAAAATAAAAATATAGGTTGTGGAAGCCACTTAAGAGCTCAAGAAATTATGAATGTGGAGGGTATTATAACATGAAAACCACTCTAAAATGATTCCAACTACCTATAAATATAATAAGGAACGTAACTACTAAGAATGTATGGACAATGTAAAACTAGGCAAGAAAAGAAACAAATGTGCCGCACACATTGCCCCCAATCATTGATGTCTAGAACATGGATTATGATCTAGAAGTTATACCAACTACCATATATAAAATTTGAAGTGAGATCCATCATGTCATGCATGATTCTTGTTATATCTAGACTATTTGAGCAAAATGTGTACTAAAACTATTAATTCTAAACTAGTCCAGTTATGCAAATTTGTAGTTGAACCTACTTTTCTATGTACTTCTATAAATTTTGGTTTTTCTATTATTTAGATAAGAGAATTATAAATGGATAGTAACACCACTGGTGCTATAGTCTAGTATTGGTACTATTGTCTTGGGCTAAATTTGATGATTATTCTAGATTATTCACTATCTACCTAGTTTGCTCTAACTACTTTGATGTTTGGTTTCTATTCTACGTGTTCTAAAACAATTTTTTTTAGTTGATAGGAGCTCTGATCTCTATGACAAAACTCCTATTCCCCCCTTCTTTTGAGGGTAGGAATGGATATCCTTTAATGACTACCCTTAAAAGAAAGATCCCTATAAGTGTGTTATGGTATAAAATATATGATATATAAATGATAATTGACAAGATATATTATATATCATGGTTTGTATTGAGAGATTATTAGATCAATAGGGGTATGCTTAGATAGATACAACAATATAAAAGCATGTGTAATGTACTAAACTAGAATTGGAAGTATTAGTTATTAATTGTTAGTTATCATGGATGAATGGAGCATGATGTCCATCATGGCATCCAAGAAGTAAGATAATGCATGATTTGGATCATTGCATTGCAAACAATCAAAAGCAATGAAATAAAAATCACACAAGGAAAGAAGCAAGAAGTGTATAAGAGTGGCCAAGGGGTAAAGAAAATAAGGGACATGGGCACATGTCACTCAAATTAGAAAGAAGACATACAAGGCATGTTCAAATGCCACATACACATATAGTTAAAACAAGAAAGTTGGCATGAAATCCATAATCACATAGAAGAGTAAAGTCAAGGGACATTGGTAAATTTCCAAAGACACACACATAAATAGAATCAAATGACATTGGAAAATGTCCTAAGGCACACACAAGACACAGCATCAAAGGAGATTGGCTAATGTCCTAAGGCACATATAGTGGATAGATAGGAATTGAGAAATACAATCACATCTAGCTACACAAAATAAGGAAGGAAAACATGTAAGAACTAGAAAATATAAGCACATCTAACTAATAAAATTAAACTTGAAAGTATGCAAGACATGTTAGTACAAGAATAAGTATATGAAAAAAAATACACAAGTGCTAAATACTAGTGAGTGTCAATAGAGTAATCTATGTAAGCTAATATATAATGTACATCAACATGATAACTAGAGTATGTTGTGTAGAAATGATATAACCTGGATGGTGTAGTCATGTAGAAGATTCCCCTAGGGGGAAGATATATAAATGTGCATCTCATGTAGGAGTAAGATGCCCTCTCAATGGGTAGACTGAAGTAATCAAGGGTCTAGAAGTCACTGCACATACTCAAATAAGATCAAGTGAAGCATGGTAATGTAGATAAATCGACAAAAAATAACATAAAATAACAAATGTAAGTCTAGCATATGAGTAGAAATGTAAAGCATGGAGAATGCATATAATCAAGATGTTTTTATGTTTGTGACATATTTTAATGTTTTTAGATTTTGAAAATTTGTATTGTTTTTAGTATTTTTGAAATGTTATACTATTTTTGTATTTTGAGAATACTCTATGTACAATCAATCATAGGGAAATTATGTACAATTAAGCATATGATAATATGCACAAGTAGGTTAATAAAAGGTGATACTAACCTATGAGTCTCATGGGAGACTCCATATCATGGTGTCTTGTATCAAGGAGAAGAATTATGCATGATAGGGAAGCATGATGGAGATGCTAAGACTATGGATATAAAAGTTGTATCTATTGTAAATGCTATAAAGTATCTAAATTGGGAATTGATTATGGGGTACCCCTATAAATTAGAGAATTAGATGGGATTTTAGGGATCTTACAAACCCATCTGGTAGTAGGAAAATATATTTGAACATGTGATCTACGTGTAGATGCATGAGATCTCAATGAGACTACCCTAGGTGTGAACACTGTAGATAGAAGCTATCTAGAATCCTAAAGCTATGGAGGTGTATGGAGCCTCTAGGTTGGTGATGAATCCTAAACTATGTTTAAATCTATATTGGAGGAAGAACCAAAATTGATAAAGAAATTGTAACTAGTGGCAAAGCTAAAACTGGTGACTATGGAATAATAGATGGCTATAAAGTGGGGAGTGGTAACTCATATGGAACTCCACCAACTATAATAAACTAATTAACATGAATGAATTTCATGCATATTTGAACTATAAAAGATACGACATAAAGTTTTTAAATCCATGATTGACCAAGTAACATATCAAAAACTCCTACACTGGGAACAATAGTGAATCATGTGGCCACATGAGTTGGAAATTTTTTTAGAGAAAATATAATCTCAACCAATGAAATATATATGTTCCCACTAAATCCACTGATAACTATGTCCATCAGGGTAATATACTACTCTAAATATGCCAAATGATATAGTAATGTCATAGTGCACATGTTTACATTGGATTCATTATCGACAAGAACATTATGAATATGATGATTATGAATGTAAGCTCTAATAAAGAGTGCATGATAATCTAAATAATCCTCAATGATCTCCTTCTCTAAAAAGGATACAGAAGATCTAGCTAAAACTCTAGAATTGTATACACCAATAATGTTGTTCAAAGGATGTGATTCAACTAGAGGTGTCTTGTATGTATTTGGTGGTGGATGTGCATGATATTCATGGTAAACCCCTGATGTGTCCCTTGTCTCCTATTTTTAATGTTTTAGAAAAGGATTTGAAAATATTTTCAATGCTTTATCTTGTGTTTGCTTTGTTTAAGGAGGCTCAACTGAAGTTCTAAGATCAGTATGATTGCCATGTAGTAAATCTTGTATCTTATGTATAAAATTGATGCATCTATTTTTTATATGGCTAGGTTCCTTATGAAATTTACAAAATGCATGTTGATAGTATCCTCATGGAAGAGGCTTTGTCAGGTCAACTTTTTGAATAGGATGTAGAGATATGATGTTACATTCCAATAATTACTGTAAAACTCTAGCTAGATAAACTGATAGATTGGTCAATGTATGTCAAGGAGGTGCTAATAAAACCACATGTTGAGAGGGATCTAAAGCTGCATTAACTATCAGTTGAATTTGAGTCTTGTTATCATTGACCTTGACCTCATATGGGAATTTGTTGTTACTCTTGTTGGTTGTTTTTAAGATACTTGTGTACTTGAGTTTGCCCATTAAAATTAGCTCGACCTCTCTTTCCTTTAGTATGTGACACAATTTAGTGAAGGAAGAGAATTTTTTGAACATAATTGATTCATGAAAAGCTAGTAAGAGACTTTTTTTGAAGAGATCTTGTAACTCTTGATCAACCATGGGGCTAGTGATCTTAGCCAAGATAGTCTTATATTGAAGAACATAATATGTGAGATGCTCATTTGACCTTTTTTTCTATTGTGCAACTTGGGTGTATGAAACCTTATCACCAATTTTAATACTAAAATGAGATAGGAACATGTTGGCTAAAGGATTTAATGTACTAACCAACTAGTTTAATAAACTATAGAACCATTGTAAAACATAATCCTTTAGGCTCTATGGAAAGATCTTGGTAAGTAACCAATCATTTGGTAGATAGTCCAAGCATGATATGTGAAAATCTCTCAAATGTGTCTCTAGATCACCATCGCCATCATAAAGAGTAAGCATAGGTTGAACAAAACCTTATGGAAAGGGTGTGAAAGTATTGTGACATGCCAATGGTGTATGCAGTAGAGCAAAAGAGTGTAAAGCTTGTGTAGGTCTAGATGCACCTTGCTCAAGATGTAGTATCTTGGATTGAAGAGATCTTATCTCTTAAATAAGGGCTACCACATCAAGAGACAAAGATGTAATAACTATATCTAGTGGTATAGAAGAAGGTTGGGTTGCTATAGGGGTTGTTGAGACATAGTTACCCTTGTAGTGTCATTTGAAATCGGCTACTCTGTAGGAATGGAAAACTCAATTGGTTTAGCCTCTTTTATTTCCATGGGATATTGTAATATAAGATTATGATCTCGAGGATGTTCCATGAGTCTTTCTCTAAAAATTTGGAGGATCAAATCTTTATTGAGTAATTCATTATCAACAATGGGTGGAAGCAGATCAGAAGTCCAATGTGGTGGAGCATGGGCATTGATGTGTACATCATCATTGTTATTATCATATTGCTCATTATTTGAATTATTCTTATTTAATTAGTGTAATCTAAATACATAGAATCCATATCTAGAGTCTATATTGATTGTTTATCCATATTATATGGTTGAGTTAAAGGAATCTAGGTGAATTCAAGAGGGTTACCACTAAGTCGTATACTTTGTCTCGAAGGAAGAGTTTTAAGGAGGTTAGGAGGCATAAAGAAAATAACTTGGATAATAGTAGAAAAGATTAAATAGATATAATATAAAAAAAGATTTGGAATATGCATAAAAAGGATATAAAGGTCTCACACATATAAAGTGATATCTCACAAAGTGAATAGGATCTAGTACATTTAACTAGGGTTTGGGTAATGATATTTTTATAAAATACTATGGAATTTTGAAAATGAAATTGGATTTTTTTAATTTAAATATACAACTAAAAATTCAGAAATTTGTTGGAAATGCTTGATTGAATAAGACCTAGTATGTGTAACTAGGGTTTTGAATATTTTTTTGAAATTACTATTTAATTTTGAATGGATTTTCTAATTTTAATATACTAGTAAAAATTCAGAAAATTGTTGGAAAAATACTAGGACCTTGTATGGGCAACTAGTGTTTAAAAGAAAATTATTTTAAAATTTACTACTAAATTTTAAAATTTGAAATAAATTTATAATTTAAATATTCAATTAAAAATTAATAAATTTATATGAAAAATTAGTAGGAATTTTACCCTAGGGTTTTTAAGGTTTTTGTGCACAAAGACAAGTTCACCAAATGATTTAACAATTTTTGGAATAAATGGGGTTTTATTCCTAATTTAGTTAAAGGGTCTAGATTGATAAATCAATAAATAATATATGGTAAATAAGCCAATTATTTGTGAAATTTATTGGTAATTAGAGATTTTCTAAAAATAGTAATAAGAGGGAGAAAATAAGACTTAGCTTAAACTGTGTTGATCTGATTGAGACAAGATCTGATATTCACTATGCATGCCTAGGACACTATCACAAATAGGATTCTGAGTTTCATTTTTTGACTAGATAGGAGCACTAAAAGTGGATAAGAGTGGTATTGGTGCTATAGTCCTTTTTTGGTGCTATTGTTTTTAGAATCTAATATTTTTGAGTTTTGTTTGACAAGTTTGTGTGACCCTGTCTCTAAAGTTTTGATAGCCTAAAGTCTATAAATCTCCCTATAGAGAATATTTTCTATTCAAACCTTATCTTCTATTATACTTTGACCAAATTTGAATAAGAGGTGGGAGGTTTAGTGTGTGTAAGATTCATTGGACATGGATCCACATCCCTTGTGTGGGCATGCTACCTACATACCAATACACCGAAGAGGAATCAAGCCATATATGGTTATCCCTTTGAATGTGTTTGGTGTAATTATGATATAAAAATCTAAGTAAATGCTAAACTAGGTGTGCTTTAGATGACTAAGGACTAATTTAAGGATTCAAATAAGCTAGAAATTGTATTAGATGGTTATATGCACAAACTAGGGAAGATTGCTTGAGTAGTCTTATTTGTATTCTTCCTTGCTTTGTGATATTAACTAACCCTTTCCAAATTATTTTTGTATGGGCATATATAGGGATCTATTGGTCATGTGTAAAATGCAATTACACTAGGCTAACACCATGAAGAGGAGGAATCAAGGAAAAATAGTAATCTAGGCTCAAAATGTGATTAGATAGGAGCACTAAAAAGAGGACACCCTAGGGTCCAAAAATATAGTCTAAGTTAGGTGTTATTGTCCTAAGGCTACATGACCTAGGAGGATGGAATAATCATGGAAAAAGGGTATTGGCTAAGCTAAAATGAGGTCCTGAAAGCCTATGAGTGACTCAAAATCAAAAAAGGTGCCTAGAAGGGTCATGAGAGCAAGAAAGAGGGAACTATGGGTTGGGTGTCATTATCCACACTCAAGTTACCAATTTTTTTGCATTTTATATGACTACAGTACCTCAATGTCATGATCACACTCTATCAATGAAATGGGAGATAACTTAGTAATAAATGGGTTAGACATATTACATATCCTTATAGGATTGTAAGAAATACTAAACCATATCAAAGTCATTAGGGGCATATCTTGCACAATACCAAACTATCAGATGACCCTTTCATACTAAAATCATTTATATACATTATCCTAGTGATCATGTAAACAAAAACTAACTTGAATTTACCTCAATTATGTACTATCCTAAGACCACCCCTATTATCCAATGTAGGGTCTCCAAATAGGATCATCAAACATAAAACCACCTAGAACACATCACAAAGAAGTGCACAAACCTTTCTGAGCACCAAACTCTTCTTGACATTTCATCAATCTCATTATGCCACCTAAAAAACACCCATTCTAATCTTGTAGACAATCCATACATAATAAAAACACCTTATGACCTTATTATGAGCTCATCAAAGCATTTTTCCAATCTTGACACACCAAATCCAACTAGAAACACTCATCTCTTATTTTCTAGAACCTTTTGTATAACACCACAACAATACTTGCTTATCCACTAAAAGGAGTCTCTTTAAGAGGCATAGACAGAGACCTCCTCTACACCATAATGTTCTTAAAACAATGTGAATCTAGGAGGGCCTCACATCTCCTTAGTAACAACTAAAATAATTTTATATCTATAATACTTATTTCTCTTGTTCTTCTTAGTCTAAATTTTGATAATTTGTCCTTTTTCTACATCCCTCACTTTCTCTTATATGATAGGATATACAAAATTTGAATTAAATATGGAATATTGACATACCTTGATTATTGAAGTAGATTATTTTCATTGTAAAACATCATATTCAAACTTTAATGACATAGGAAATAAGCTTGAATCTTTCTCACACATAGAAAGTTTCTCATTAGTATCCAAACACACCTTAGAACTATGCTCAACCAGAACTTTGGTCTTCTCCTTGAGCTTGGTCTCTTCATTCAAAACATGAGTAGACAATGAGAAATCTTTGTACTCTCTAAATTTTTTAGCATTATCTAGCATAACAAATAATTAATTAGACTTGCATATTAATTATGAATCAAAATTACCACCTTTGGTTTCCAACAGTTAACTTGCCTTCTTTCTTGCACTCTAGGAGCCTGATTAAACTTTTTCTATCTTTTAAACATTTTTTTTTAGAATATTTCAATGTGACCTCTTTATTGACGTTTGAAGCACACTATACCTTTTTAAAGAATCTTATTCTACCTTTATTGATTAGACCAAAATCTTGCAATATGTCCATTCTTTTGATAATTGAAACAAAATAATCCTTTTGAAGAAGACTCACTTTGCCTTACCTTATTTGGATAATGCTTATCAAGAATTACCTCATCAAGATAGTTGAGGAACTTAAATTTAATAACACCTTTTGATTGATGACCTCCATCATAGTTCTATACAAACTCATTTCTAACAGGTCTCTTACATTCTCTAGCTCTATGCCTAAACTGATTACATGTGTAACAATAACCATTGAAACTTGCATAACTCATGGTATTTGGTTGTTTGATCTAATTTGTCTGCACTCTACCAGCATCTTCATTTCTTGAATGATTGTTTACCTTCAAGGTCTGATTTACATTAGTTTTTATCTTGTCTTGAGTTGAATTTTTTAAATTTTTCTTTGTATCCAAGACCAATTTTATCACTTTCATGATTTTGACCACTCAGAATATTACCTAGATCAATTAAGCTCTTTTCAAATATCATAAATAATTGAATATTACTAGATGTCTTCTCTAACTTATCTTTTAATGACTCATTTTCAATTACATACCTTGAACATTCATCTTATTTAGATTTCAGGCTTGTAGATAGGATTTCCAATTGACAAGTGAGATGCTTGACAATATTTTCATGTTACTTGGTGTCTTCATTCATTCTTGATTTATACATTTCTCCCCATAGTCATTGATTTAAGAATTCAACTTCTTTTTAATCTTCTTCTCAATATTTATTTCTTTAAGAACATTCATTAATTCAGTCTCATAGTCCACCTCATCTTTATCATCATCTAAATCACTCCAAGTAGATTCCTTTTGATATGATCAAATTCCTTCCTCAGCCATGAATAGATATTCATATTCAATAGGATAATAATATTCATGATCATACTCTGAGTCATTATCTTCACTCTCATTTAATAATCTATAATCTTATTTGGCATAGAGACTCTTCTTATCCTTGAAGCACTTCTTGTTGTCAACCCTTTTGAATCCCTTCTTGATTTTATCAGACTCGAATGATCTCTTTCCATCATCATGACTTTGACCATACTCTTCATCATCATCAAAATGTCCTACTCTCCATAATTGAAGCATTCAAAGGGTAGTTTACCCTTATACTTGCCTGAACCTATTTTCAATTTCCTTGTAAATAAAACAACTAATTCATCTTCATCAATATCAGATATGTCATCATCTTTGAGTTTCTTACCATAAAAATTATTCATTAGATTCATTTATATCTTGAATGTTGATTTATTATTTTTTGGTATATCATCACTTTTTCTTCATCTCATAGGTAGTAAGGATGTCATCCAATTCATCCATCTTCAATTTAGTAAGATCATGACTTTCTTCTATAATAGATAATTTAGAATCAATTTTGAGAGAGAGAAATTAATAACTTTTAAAATACAACAAATTTGTTAAGGCTCTCTCCAAGACCTCTGATGATGTTCACAATCTCATCAACTCTCTGTAGAAAGGATGACATAGAATATTCTTCCTTCATCTTAAGAATCTCAAATTGTCTTTGTTGAGTTTGTAACTTTGTCAACTTAACCTTTGAATCTCCTTCATAAATAATAATCAATTTATCCCACATTTCCTTGGTAGATATGCAATGGATTACCTTGGTGTATTAAATATTTTGAAGACCACAAGTGATAAAATTCATTACCTTAGAATTGTTCTCAAACAACTTCTTATCTATAACACTATATGGAGGAATAGTAGGTGAAGAAGAACCATCCACAACAGATTGCCAAGTGTCAAACCCTAGGAACTTTATGTAGGTACTCATAATAACAGTCTAAAAATCATAATTTGATCCATTGAATATGAATGCTTTCTTAGAGGAAAAACCTCCTTGAATTTGATGGATACCCATATTATAACCTTGGATCTTCTTCAAGCTATCAAGCCTTTACTAGAGGACCTACTCTAATACTAATTATTAGAGGTGAAAGCCACTTAGGGGGGTGAATCAATGGTAAAAAATAATCTAATTTGATTACCAAATGATTTAAATACTTAAGAATTTAATACAACCATTCATGAATCATATAATATGTTTATAGCAATGAAAAATAGATAAATCAATATCATACACATAACACAAGATCTATGTGGGAAACCCTCTAGAGTAAAACCCACTCTCAAGCCTTCAAACACATGGATTAATTATCCTATAAGAAATATGAAAACATAATATTGGTTAAGTTATTCTAACCTGAATTTAGTGAAACACTTGTATCATAAGGAGAACCTACCCCTAAGATGATCAAGTCCATCTGACCAGCTTTAGTGAGACAAATATTTCACAAGGAGCACCTTCACCTAATATGATAAATTATTTATAACCACATTAAATATTAAAACATACAATAAAAATATCCTTGAAATTAGAGATATAACTTATAGGTCATACACATAGTCATCAACCTGCTCTGCTCTACAACCCATCCACTAGGCACACACCCTTTCCTCTTTCCTTCACTCTTCCACTCTCACACAATCATTTTCTATCGAGTGCATAAATCACCACATTTATATTCACCTTTTATATATCCTTCATGATTATTATCATGTTCATAACATTAATTTTCAGCCATAACACATGCCCTCACCCTTAAGGCATCTAACATGGGTCACCTTTAAGCACAACCTTCTTTCAAATAGGCCTAAGTCACCTTTTAATTTCTATGAAGACACTTTCACCTTTTTGAAACTTCTCTAAGAAAACTAACAAGACATGAACACTTTAAAATACATAGACCCATGACACACACTCTATAGGTCCTCCTTAAGTGATAACAACCATCACAACACCCTTATACTAAAGCTCAAGTCACTCAAACAACATTCTATGCACACAACCACCATGAATGAACACATAGTCAAATTCTAAGATTTTTTCATACTGAATATGGATTGGTCAAACCTCAAAAATCCATAAAAATGGACCTCATGGAGTATAAACACTCTCTAATATTTATCTCATCTTGAAACATTGAAATACCATCAAGAGCAACTTAATTACCCTTCTTGTGTTACTTGCAAAGCATGAAAAAACAAATAGTTAACTTTGGATCATATTATATATAACTTTAGAGACATTCATACCTTAAAATAAATATTTCATGATGTGCCTTGGAGTCCTATACAAATTTTATTTTTACAACAATATCAAATTATACATAGATCAAAAGTTATGGCTTAAAAACTAGGCAATGGTCTTTCCTTCGTTAAATTCAAATATTTAAATCCAAATGGTTGAAGTTAAACCTCGGTCACTTAGAACACATATTATACTCTTTTCTTATCTATCTCAACTCCCACCATCAATATTATTCATAAGTAACTCAAAATTTAACTTAAATAAATTGTTAAACATAAAAAACTTGCCATCATCTCATTACTTCCTAAGAATTTAAAATAAATGCACTCCATCGATCTTCTCTGAGTAGCTCAGTCTTTATCAAGCAACACTCACCATTAGATATTTCTTAGAACTCCTAAGACTATGAAACTTAGCACCCTCTTATGCATTATAATAACTTTACTAATAGTCACTTGTGCTTGTGCCACTTGGTAGTCTTGTATCCATTATTGACTCTTTGAATTGTCCTACACTATTGATCTTTCTTAGTATGAACCACCACTCATCATTGATCTTCTACTAAACTAGTGAGCTTGTGACACTTATCACTTACACATGAAACTTTTTATAAATTGAATTTTATGAAAAACATTGGGTCAAGATCATGACTTAATTTACACCATTATATCTTCTGACTCATGAACTCAGTCTTCAATGTGGTTAAACTTCATAGTCTCTGACCCATCACAGTCTACTAGAGAAACTTTGGAGATTTATATCTTGAGATAGAAAACACTGTAAGACTCCAAATTTTAAGAGTAGCTTCTTGGAAATATAGACAATGTCTCCATGTAAACATTAGATCATTATTGAATTTATTCATAATTTATTAAAATACACAAACATACTGGTTCATACATATCTACATGATGTGTAGTGATGGTCTAGCTAAGCATGGGAGCCTCTGCAATCTGCATGGAAGGCCAAATTTGAACCTTAATAAATTTTGTTATGATAAATTTCATGATCTAAAATTTTATCCATATGATATCCTCAAATAGGGAAATACATCCATAATCAATATCCTCTTGAAAGCTTCACACATATGAAATATAATGTCATCAATATGCCTACTCAGATTTTTTTGTCACAAAACCAACTATGCCAAGATGAATATAATGAAGAACCAAATGAATACCATGAAATTACATAGGATCTATAATAATCCTTGAAATCTAATATAACCTCTTGCACATGCTCAATACTTCATACCCATCCCTAATCTTTCCAAAATTGAAGATCAACCAGGCCTTCTTCAAGCATACTAGGACAAGAAAACTACACACTTTGTCATTGATACTTGGAATATCAAGAAAATTCATCCACTCACATGGAAACCTCTATGAAATCACTAAAAACTATCCATCAATCTACCACTTTGTCATTGATGTCAATACCTATCATACAACTCACATTCCTTTTCTCTCTTCAATCAATCTCAAAATAAAAATGTTCTCCCCCTTTGATGTAATGAAAAAGTGGGCATAGTATAATCTTAAGGAACTAAAAATGCCACCAATAATAGAGGACCACCTTATAAATATGATAAAAACTCCCCCTTACATTGAGCCCACCTCTTCTTGCCTTGACGACTTCCTCTTTCTACATACCAACACTCTTTTTAACCAAACACAGCAACCAATGAAGAAAGAACACATATAAACATTGATATATGATGGAAATAACCAGTAAAACATCTGATATGGACTCTCCCTAATATATCTTAGCCATTTCACATCTTGATCATCTTCAAATCTCCATACACCATAAAGAACCACCACTCAAACTTACTAGCCTTCTCTGTCAAGCCACCTCAAAGACTACTAACAAAACTTCATGCCACTTAAAAAATATGAAACATGCTTTCAACCAAATTGATAAATACCATTTAAATACTCATTCCTTTATATTTTGTATAATCTAAGCATAAACATCAAATATTCACATTAGGCCTATCTAGACTCCTTGTAGCCCTACCTGGAACTTACAGAGCCCACAACTTTTAGTAGACATACTTTCAAGACTTGAAACTTCATATATAGATCACTCTCATATGCCCCCTTAATAAAACTAATTTTCATCACCTATCTCCTCCTTTGCAACATTATTCATAAACCTATAAGCCACGTAGGCATCCATCTAGACAAAATCATGAATAATTTGAAAACCACAAACCTTCAGATCTCTATGAATATTGATTTAACAACCCATTTGGTCCATTAAACATATTAATAATCTTCATTCCTCAAATAATAAGGCAAACCAATTTTATAACATATCCCTACACTCTATAATCTCAAACTAGACAAGGTCAACAAACCTTCTTCTAGTCAACACCCACCTCTAAAAATTATTGCACACCTAGAGACAACCATCACACACGTTTGGACTATGATTTGAGCCTTCATACCTTTGGTAAACTTGACTTTCTATACCATGGATTTGATCTACAATAATACAGATAAACCTAAGAGCACACAAAAAACTCCAAATGACACAAATAGGATCACCAAGACACAAAACCACCTAGAACACATCACAAAGAAGTGCATAGACCTTTTTGAGCACCAAAATATTCTTGACATTTCATAAATCTCATTATGCCACCCAAAAATAAATAGCCATTATAAGCCTACAAATGCTAAATATATAGTAAAAACACCTTATGACATTAATTTAACCTCATCAAAGCACTTCTCCTATCTTGACACACCAAATCCAACTAAAAACACTCATCTCTTGCCTTTTAGGACCTTCTATAGAATACCACAAAAATACTTGCTTGTCCACTAAAAGGAATCTCCTTTAAGAATCATAAATAGAGACCTCCTCTACACCATAATGTTCTTAAAACAAAATGAAGCTAGGAGTGGTCCACATCTCCTCAATAAACACTAAAATCCTTTTATATCTATAACACTTCTTTATCTTGTTCTCCATAGTCTAAATTTTGACTATTTTTTCATTTTTTACATCCCTCACTTTCTCTTTTGTGATATGATATACAACATTCAGAGCAACTATGAAATCCTGACATATCTTGATCATTAAAGTGTCTTATTTATATTATAGAACATCATCTTTCATACTTAGACAACATAGGAACCAAGATTGAAACTTGATCACACACAATAGGTTTCTCATTAGTATCCAAACACACTTTAGAACTACCATCAACCAAAACTTTGGTCTTCTCCTTGAGCTTGGTCTCTTCATTAACAATATGAGCAGACAATGAGATTTGTTGGCATTCTCCAACTTATATAGAATTTTATACCATATAAAATAAATTACTTGGACCTAAAGACTCATCATGACTCATAATTACCACCTTTTGTTTCCATGAGTTAACTTGCCTTCTTTTTTTCACTCTAGGAGACTGATTAAACTTGTTATGTCTTTTAGGCATTTGCTTGTAGAATCTATCAATGTGACCTCTTTATTGACATTTAAAGCACACTATAAATTTTGTAAGATGCTTATCCTACCTTTAGTGATTAGAATAAAATATTACAATATGTCCATTATTTTGAAAATTGAAACAAACTCTCCTTTTGAAGAAGACTTACCTTGCCTTACCTTATTTAGATAATGCTTAGAAAAAATTACCTCATCAAGATAGTCGAGGGAATTAAATTTATTCACACCTTTTTACTAATGAACTCCATCATTGTTCCATGTAAGCTCATTTCTAATGGGTCCCTTGTATTCTCTATATCTATGCCCAAATTGATTACATGTGTAACAATAACCATTGAAACTTGCATACCTCATGACATATAGTTGTTTGATCTAATTTGTCTTCACTCTACCAACATCTTCATCTCTTGACTAATTTTTGACCTTCAATGTCTGATTTAGATTAGTCTTTATCTTTTCTTGAGTTGAATTTTTTGATTTTTCTTTGTATCCAAGACCAGTTCTATCACTTGAATGCTCTTAACCACTCAAAATATTGTGTAGATCACTTGATCTCTTTTCAAATCTCATAAGTGACTGAATCTTACTAGATGTCTTCTCTAAATCAAATATTAATGACTCATTTTTAATTACATACCTTGAACATTCATCTTATTTAGATTTCAAGATTGTAGATAGGATTTCCAATTGACAACTAAGATTCTTGACAATATCTTTAAGTTCTTTGGTGTCTTCATTCATTATTGCTTCATACACACTGAATTTCTCCTCATAGTCCTTGATTTGAAACTTCATATTCTTGTTAATCTTTTTCTCAATGATCAATTATTCAAGGTCATTCATTAATTCAATCTCATAGTCCACCTCATCTTTATCATCATTTGAATCACTCCAATTATACTCATTTTGATATGATAAACTTCTTTCCTAAGCCATGAATAGATCTTTATCTTCAATAGGACCATCATCTTCATGATCATACACTGAGTGACTATCTTTACTCTCATCTAATGAGCTAAAATCTTCTTTGGTGTAGAGACTCTTATTGTACTTGAAGTACTTCTTATTGTCAAACCTTTTGAATCCCTTTTTATGTTAATTAGACCTGAATGATCTATTTCCATCATCATGACTTTGACCATGATCTTCATCATCATTATTATTATGATTATGAGGGAACTTATTAGAAAAACTTCCTACCTCTCCATAATCAAAGAATTTGAAGGGTAGTTTACCCTTATACTTGACTGAACCTATTTTTAATTTCCTTATAAACAAAGTAATTAGTTCATCTTCATCAATATCATATGTGTCATCATCTTTGAGTTTATTACCTTAGAACTTCTTCTTTAGATCCATTTTTGTCTTGAATGTTGCTTCCTTCTTTGGTGGTATATCATCATTTTTTCTCATCTCATAGGTAATAAGGATGCCATGCAGTTCATCCATCCTCAATTGAGTAAGATCATGAATTTATTCTACAATAAATAATTTAGAATCAAATTTGAGAGAGAGAGATACTTTAATATATTTTGAACTACAGTAGCTTCTTTAAGCTTCTCTCTAAGACCTATAATGATGTTCACAATCTCATCAACTCTTTTTTATAAAGGATGCCACATAATCTTATTCCTTCATCTTAAGACTCTCAAATTTTCTTTGGTGAGTTTATAACTTTGGAAACTTAAACTTTTAATTTACTTCATAAACAGTCTTCAATTTATCCCACATTTCCTTGTTAGATATTAAATATATTATATTAGTATATTTAGTCTTTGAAAGACCATAAGTGATAGCATTCATTGCCTTATAATTTTTATAAAACAAATTCTTATTTGTAGAATTAGATGGAGGAATAATAGGTGTAAAATAACCATCCATAACATATTGCCAAGTGTCAAACACTAGGGACCTAATGTATGTCCTCATCCTCATACTCCAAAAATCATAATTGGATCCATTGAACATTGGTGGTTGCTTAGTTAAAAAACCTCCTTGCATTTGATGGCTACCCATATTGTACTTTGGATCTCTTTAAAGTTGTGAAGTGTTTACCAAAGGACCCACTTTGATACCAATTATTATAGGTGTAAGACACTAATGGGGGGTGAATCAATGGTGACAAATAATCTAATTCAATTTCCAAACCCTTCAAACACTTGAGAATTCAATACAACCATTCATGAATTATACATGATGTTTATAGCAATGAACAATAGATAAAGCAAGATCATACACATAGCACAAGATCTATATGAGAAACCCTTTTGGGGAATAAAACCCACTCTCAAGCTTGTAAACACATGGACTACTTATCCTATAAGAAGTATGCAAACATGAAATTGGTAAAGTCCTTTGAATAGGATTTAGTGAAACACTTGTTTCAAAAGGATCACCTATCCCTAAGATGATCAAGTCCTTTTGACCACCTATTGGTCAAGTCCTTCTAATTGGCTTTAGTGAAACACTTATTTCACAAGGAGCACCTACCCCTAAGATGATCAAGTCCTTCTAACCACATTCAATCATCAAACCTAAAAGAGCACTATCCTTGACATTAGAAATATAACCTATAGGTCATACACATAGTAATCAACCTAATTCTCTCTATAACCCATCCAATGGGGACACACCCTTTCCTCTTTCCTTAACTCTTCCACTCTCACAAACTCCTCTTCTATTAAGTCTAGGAATCATGATATTTGGTTTCACCTTTTATAGAGCCTTAATTATTATTATCATGTTCAAAACCTTAATTTTCAGCCTCAACACATGCCTTCACCCTTAAGTCATATAACATGGGTCACCTTTAAGAACAACTTTCTTTCAAATAGGCTTATGTCACATTTTAGGTAATATGAAGATCTACTCACATTTTTTTTATCAACACTTCTCCAAGAAAACTAATAACACAAAAAAACTTTAAAATACATGCACCTATGACACACACTCTATAGTTCCTAAAGTGATAACAACCATCACAACATGCTTATGCTAAAGCTCAATTCATTCAAATAACATTCTATGCACACAACCATCATGAATGAATAAACAATCAACTTATAAGCATTTGTTAATACTAAATATGGATTGATAAAACCTCAAAAATACATATAAATGGTCTTTATAGAGTATAAAACACTCTTTGATAGTTATATCATATTGAAACATCAAAATATCATCAAGAACAACTTATTTATCATTCTCAGGTTACTTTTAGAGCATGAACTAACACATAGTCATCTTTAGAGAATAATATCTAGAATTATATGGACATTCATAAATTTAAATAAATAATTATGGATTCATCTTGGAGTCCTATACAACTTTTATTTTTACACCAATATCAAATTTTGCATAGATCAAAAGTTATGGATAAAAAACTAGGTACTAGTCTTTCCTTTATTAAATATATAAATCCAAATGATCATAGTTAAACCTCAGTCATTTAGAACACATCTCATGTTCTTTTCTCATCTCAATAAAATCAAATAATCGATCTTATTTAAAATTAACTCAAAATTTAACTCATCTAAATTATTACAAATTGAACACTTATCATCATCTCGCTGCTTCCTGACAATTTGTAATAAATGCACTATGCCAATCCTATCTAAGTAGCTTAGTCTTTTATCAAGCAATGCTCACCATTAGATCTTGATTAGAACTCTCAAGATTAGTATACTTGGTACCCTTACATAATTTTTAAGCACTTAAATGATATCCCCTTATGTTTATGCCATTTATTAGTCTCACATGTATTATTGACTCTTTGACTTATCCTACATCATTGATCTTTGTCAGTATAAACCACCACTCACCATTGATCTTCTATCAGACTACCAAGCTTGTGACACTTTTCACCTACACGTATAACCTTTGACATGTTTAATCTTATGTGCACTATTTTATCAAGATAAAAAAAATTGTACACCATTATATATTTTGACTAATGACCCCAATCTTTGACATGGTTAAACTTGATGGTCTCTAACACATCATAGTTTCCTAAAGCAACTTTAAAGATTTATATCTCAAGCTAAAAAACACTTTAGGATTACAAATTTTCAAAGTATCTTATTGGAACTATAAACAAAATCTCCATGTAAGTATTTGATCATTATTAAATTTATTCATACCTAAAATTAAATGCATAAATATACTGGTCTATACATATCTGCATGGCATGTAGTGACAATATAACCAAGTATGGGAACCTTTGTAATCTACTTGGAATTCCAAATTTGAGCCTTAATAAAATTTTATACACTCAATCTCATGAGCTAAAAAATGAACCATATTATATATTCACATAGGTAAATCCATCCATATATCAATCTATTCCTAGAACCTTCACATGTGTAAAATATAATGTCATCAATATGCCTACTCAATTTTTTTTATCATAGAACCAACTATGAAAAGATGAACATAATGAATAATTAGATGAATACCATGCACTTATATAAGATATACAAACATCCTTTACCTCTGATAAGATCTGGCACACATGCTTAATACTTTAGAACCATCCCTAATCATGCCAAACTTGAATATCAACCAAATCTTCTTCAAGCATACTAGGATAACACACTACACACTTTGTCATTGATACTTGGACTATAGAGACACTTCATCCACTCACCTAGACACATCCATGATGTCACTAATAACTCTCCAACACTCTATAGTAGTATGACTAGATGTCAGTGATAGATGAGATTGATATGTGTAGTGAACACCTAAAGTGCATCCTGCCTCATTAGTTGTGTTTTGGAAATGTATTTGAAAATATTTTCAATAACTTAGCTTCTATTAGTTTAAATTTTCTTACCTCTATAGGTGTTTCCACATCAATTATATTGGCCTCTATCAACTCTTGTATCTTATGTCTCATCCTGATGCATCTATTTTTAATATGGTCTAGTGCCCTATGATAGTTTTAGAATGCTTTAGAATCATAGATCCTTGAAAGAGGCATAGTCGTATCAACCTCTTTGATGGGAGGGAAAGATATGACATTGTATTCTAATAGTTTTTTAAAAACACATGCTAGTGATTCTTGAATATTGGTGAATACTCTTCATGGAGGAGATGATAAAACCAAATGAGGAGTTGGCTCTAAAACTACATTA
>JARHVA010002230.1:2597500-2670000 GCA_037957365.1 Torreya grandis
GTGTAATAGTGGATGAAGAATCAAATCCCCATAGATGCATTAATGCAGACAAGGCTAAAATAGAAAACTCCTCATGGTTATTGTATAACCCCCTCTAATTTGACACTTTATATATTAGTGCATTTTTATAAAATAAATGACACAAATAGATCAAACATAAAAAAATATACATTTTTGAAAAAATAACACTCAATTTTGAGTTATTAATCAAAATATATAGTTTTTACAAGGTTATCCTATCATAAATGGGTCAAAACTAAAACATTACACCAAAAATATTAAATACTTGGAGAAAATTAAACTATTTCTACCAGATCTAGGAAAAATAAAATTGAAAGAAATTAGTAGCAAATGAAAAGAACAAACTTCTATGCTAATTTTTAGTTTAAATACAAGATCAATTTTGTTCCTTGATCACACATTAATTAATTGTAAGAAAATAGAATTGTAGGGTCAAATTTAGAGCCTAACATATCCTTGAATATTGATCAAAATATTTATTACAACCACTTTATAGAAACTTTTCAAAGTCCTCTTTCTAGCAGTCAAATAATTTTTATAATCAAACATCTTTGTGAAGAGAAAACTGATCTACAAGATAATTATGATTTTTTGAAAAAACCTTCTAATTTCTCAAAAAAAATTATATGGCCAGCACAACATCTCTAAGAAACTCAAATTCAAATAATTATCACTAATTAGATCTAAACACAATATATCTAATCATACTCAAAACCAAAAACTCTCCATAATAGATGTGTTTTGAATATGAATAAAAAAATGTAGATCTGAAACAGAACCATATAACTTATCTAAGAAGTAGATAAATAATGTGAAAAATGGTTGTTGGTAAAATGATAGTTAGAGACCAGTCTGACACCATGATAGAGTTAAGAAGACTCTTCAACTAAGATCTCTCCATGAATCCATTATCACAACCATGAAGTTAATGTATTGCACAAAATGAATAAAGTATCTATTATCCCATTTTGTTCTATTATATATCAAGTAGTTTACAAAAAAGATGTATAAATAAGTAGAATATACGATAATCCTAACCATCCCATGCTTGTGGGACTAACTTCCCCAATATAGGTGCAAGTAAGGCATAAAACCATCATCCTCATGAATGTGGGATAAACATATCCAATGAAATAACACATACATAGATAAATAGTAATAAATTAATATCCTACACCAATAGTGTTAAATATAAGTTTCTAAGGCACTAAAAACATATAGGTATTAGTTTCCATTCCCACCTTCTTATTTTGATTAACAGTTAAGTTTATTTCTTAATGAGGTAATATGTATTTTGGGATGAAATATTATTATTTTTAGAGATGTCAGTGAGTAATTCAAATAATTTTTGAGTTTATAAAAATATAAATTAAAAATTCACTTTCAATATAAATATTTAAATGAATAAAGGGTGAAATTCCAGTAATCTCTAAAACCCTAAAATTATTGGGGTTTCTACAATGATTACATAAAATATTTTCACCACTTGTATAGACCCAACAAACAAGACTATACTTCCATGTGTTCCTATCACCCTAACCTTACTTTAGTGGTCACTCAAGGCACAACAAAATATTATTGTCATAATTTAGATTAAATGATAAATATAATAACTAGATGAAACCCATTAACAAACTTACAATATATTATCATTAACATGAAACAAAAATAATACTAAAATATATTAAAAAATACTTGCATATAAGATCATTTATCAATAGAAGATATTTGCATCAAATACTCATAATAATTCATCATAATAGTATATCATAATTAATTTTAAATTTTTTATAGTTCCGTTCAATGCCAAAAAATGATAACTTATGTGGATGCACGTATGCACACACGTGCATACAAATGTGTGTGTAATATGGGTATGGGGTACCTCACCCATTTATATTCATAAATATAGAGAGTTTACAAAATTAATCAAAAAATAGCTAAAAGATTAAGCAAGTAAACTAAAAATTATAGTCAACATCTCAAGACAAATATTAGCAAAATAAAAGAATGTAATAGGGAAAAAAAACCCCAACTACAAAATAATAATTAAAAGCTACATAAAAAACCAATACCACTATATATAAGTAGAGCTCCCAAAAACATCTATAACCAAAGAAGAAAAACCCTTCCACTTCTTATCATTTATCAATCTCTTGTGTATTATTGATTGGGTACCATATCTTCCAATCAACAATTGGATACTAAAGTGGAAGAAATAACTATAAGAATCCACAAGGCTATATAACAATAAGATGAATAATATACACATAACTTAGAGTAAGTAACCAATACAAAACCAGTTGCTATAAGATAAAAAGAAGCAAAATCTATGAAATTGAGATACATAGTTATCTCATCACATATCAATGACAATTTGGTAAGCCAAGATATCATTTATAGATAATGACTAGGTAATCAAAAAAATTAACAATGTGAGAAAAAAATTAACATTATATAATTCCCACAATCAAACCATTTCAAAAACCAACCTGAAATAGAAGAAAACAACCCTAGATAAACCTTTCCATCATCCTTCCTGAAACCTGCCACACTGATAGATCAAAGTCCCTTTATCAACCAAATGCTTTTAAAATGTGGTAGCAAAAAAATAAACTACTAAAATAATCTTAAAACATCATTGACTTCTCATAAAGAAATCTAAAATCCATTGGTAAAGCATTAGTTTCCACAAGGGGAGGATAAAACCTTGTGTTTTATTCAAGAATAAGCATTCTCTCAACTTCATTCCTTAAATTAATCTTAAATCTACCATTACAATCCTTAATAAGGCATTATTAAAAAAGATCTTGAAATTTAAAACCAATACATGCCAATCCTACCTTTTTTATCATCCTCAAATATCTATTACCTCTTAATATAGATTCCTTAAAATTAAAAAAAGAGAATGATGAAATAAATGTTCTTTTTTCCTAAAAAAATTAGAATATACTCCTAACCAAAGAAAAAATATATGTAAGATTAAAATCCCATATTTTCGTAAAAAGTCACACATGAATGAATTAAATCATTTATAATCTACAAAATTGTATACTTAATATGATCATTCTTAAGGAGCTTACCATATTGAAAAAGAATATCTCTTGGTTTATGAAATTTATCTCTAAGCCAAACATTACAATAATTTTCCAAATTTTTGTATCTATTTTAATCAGTACCAAAGTTACTTTCATTATGTAGATAAGATAAAAAGGATATGAGTGAGACACCCCACAAAAAAATATTTGGATTCCAATTGATATTATTAGGAAGAATAAATTTATGAACATAGGCTTCATGTAATAAATTCTTTTCATTCTCAATAGAAGAAAATAAAACATGAAAAAAAAAATCTCAGCCTTGAAACATCAATACTCAAATAAGAAGCCGATCTTCCAATTTGTAACTTTATCAAACATTCCTTCATAAAAAGGGCATATATATTCATATGATGTCTAAAATATGATAGTTATAATGTCAATTCACCAATAATTGGAAAGTGTTTTTTCAACTTTGAAATAAAAGAGTCATCTTCCTTCAAATCCTTAGTCAAGCATTAAATTTATAAGTAATATATTCCCAGATATTCTACATTTATAAGTAACAACCCATCTATGTCTATGGAAACCCCCCAAAACAATGGATCCATGATAAATATAATTTTATTTTTTAGTCAAAACCTCCTTTGAAATAAATTCAAAAAAATCCATTTGAGTCCCTTTATCAACAAGAAGAGGACAAGACTGAATAAACAAACCCATAAAATTTTCAACTACATAAGTTAGAAGATTTAGATATTTATGAGAATAATTTGTCAAAGATTGAAATCTTTTTATAAGAATTAAAATCTCATCTTCCTTATCCTTAACCAATTGAAGATCATAGGTCAAATCATGTTTATCCTTAATAACCTCCTTAATTAAATTCCCTCCCCTTAAATTTTCAACATGTGATACCTTCCTACCAGGTAATGTAGAGAAAACCACCATTCACAAGTAATGTATTTATGGATAAATAGAGAAACCTCCAACCAAAAACTAGGAAGAGATAAATAAGATAAAGAAATAATACCTTTAACAACATCCTAAATAATTTCATATAGATTTAAAATTCCTATTTTCATTTAAAACATTGTTGATTCACCATATAACTTCTCTATCCTACCATCTCTAAACCAATAATCCTTGATAAAGACTCCTAAAAAAATGGATAAACCTCTGAAAGAAACAACCCTATCCTTCCACTCCTTAATAAATTACATAGCAACTAAACCATCATGTCCACAAATTTTTTGAAATAATTATAACCAACCCACTTCAAAAAAACACTTGTGAGCATTTGAAAATAGATAAAATGAGTTCATGGTTTTCTAGTTTAGATCAATGTATAAAACCTCCCATTTACAAAAACTAACAATTTTTTTCCATTGTACAATAAAATAGACCAAATTAAAAGAACCAAAATTGCACAAAATAGTCATAGAAGGAAAATACTATAAAAAATAATGATTAAAGATTCATTATTTTAGAGTGAAAGAACCATAATGACAAACTATGTGCTATGTAAGCTGTCAAAAAATAAATATAAATATATAGATTCATGTCATCAAAATAAATATAAGATCCCTCATTCCAAGTGACAATCTTAACAATATAAAGGATGATAAATATGAGGAGGAATTTACACCTCTCACACCCTAAATTCTCCAAAACCCAAGGAATGAAAAAATCACACTAATGGAAGAAGTTAATAAAGAGATGAAAGTGTACCCCCATGATGAAGATGAGATTTCAATTTATCTAAAAAAATTGAAGACATATAACTAAAAATATAAAAAGGGTTACAAATAACTTTATATTTATATTCCATATAAACTTTATCTCCAAAAGAATCATTGCCCAAAAAATCCTCTTGTAGATCTCGAATCATGTCTTTATTCACACTTGTTAAAGAAATACATTACATCAAAATTGACTAACTTTCCTTATATATTAATAATACGAGTGAATAATAGTGAATATAATATAAATGGATCATATCCTTTATAAATCAAAATGAAATATTTAATAGAAACCATGCCTAGTTTTTTGTCATTTATAGCTCGTAACTTAAAAAGGCTTAAGAGATTTCCCATTATATCCTATGATTTATAAAAATAAATTACTATCCATGTACTAATTTACTTTATATTAATATGTTCCATTTTATATACTAATAACTAACCCTAATTTCATTCCTCCATGTTCTATGACCACTATCCTTCCATATTTTGTGTCTCTGAGATACCCAAAATATGGCATTCTAACTTTTATGTCTCTAGGTTCCATATAATATACCTATAGTCATTTAATATGTATTGCTATTGGAATTATATAGAGACTTTATAAAAACTATAAAATTCTCCTTATGTGTGTCTATATCCACACACATATTTATCCCATAGTTTTTCACACACAAAACTATGTTTTACATATACTAGTATGTGTAACCCTAGTTGGTGAAAATGAGTCTTCTTCTATTTTTATAAATACTAAAATTATGTCCACATGAATTTTTTCTTAGGTAAAATTAGGGTTCAACATATCCCCACATTAACTACCTTATCCATATTTGGTTAAGTTAGTTCAATCCTATTAAACCACTAAAAACTTGGGCCTACTTTATTTAATAGTTTCCTTGAAATCATCCCAATGTATGATTGTAGTTGTAGCTTAAACATGAGTAATTTTGTTTGAAATCTCACCCAAGAAGGTATTAATCACTAAAATATATTTTCTATACTAAATTTATTTATATTATTCCCATTGTAACTCTAGGTATTAGGTCACATGTGACTTATGTATGATATATTCTTCATCACTTAATTTTAATTGAAGGATATTTAAAGTTTAGGCAATATATTTGCATCATTCCTCTATATTTTATTTGATTTCTTCAAACACATTGAGTATTATTTTACTCTTAGATTTGTATTTTATTTTAAACACCTAAGCCTTGATCTATTTTTTCTCATTCTTATTATTTTAAATGCATATTGATGATCTATGCAGTGTGTGTGAAATTATGAAAGGTGAGATAAAATTTATTGAAATTACTCTATAAAATGTTTACTATCTTATCCAAGGCTGCAATATTCTATTTTAGCTCTACCTTCTTCTATGTAATATTTTTCTCCTTAAGCTATTCACTTAGAATCCTTTACTTCATTCTGACTCTTTATAATTATTTTAGTAGCAATAAATAAATATGATCAATTGGATCCATTTTATTTATCAAATTTATTTTTAGAAACATTGGCCTCTCCTTATCTATCTTTTTGTATATATTGAGTGTTTTGGCTTCAAGTAGAGTGATGAGACCTTAAGCCAATGTAAACATCTTTTCCTTCTCTCCCACATATTGTTTGAATACTTATATGTTCATGTTATTGTTGATGGTTAAAATTGTGCTTTGCTTCTAACACCAACAATGGGAAGTTGCAAGATGTGGGACTTGCAACTTGAAACAACCAACAGATTTTTAAGAAGCTAGTCTCTTCTTTATATTAAGTGTATACTAGGAAAAGGGATAGGGATTTTAATAGAAACACAAATGCAAGAAAGAAAATCTAACTATGGTGATGCACCTAAATGTAATTCAACCTTAATCCTAAGCACAGTGAGACTATATGTAAGATTCAATTACATTTAAGAGAAAACAAGGCATGATCAATGTAAAAGATGAAAACAATAGAAATAGAGGCTCATAGCTTAGACTACTTTTGCAGTGACATAGAAAATATCAATAAAGGCATAGGGTTCAATCTTCTTATTTGAATTCTCTAGTCACATAAGAGGCATAGAAACATGCACAGTTACATAAACTTACCAACTCAAAAAAATGGAAGAAAGGCAAATGATATTCCTAATCACAGCTCTAGAAAGTCTAAAACTCTTGACAACATAGCCTAGACTACTTTTGAAATGACACATAAAATATCAAAAAAGGCATAGGATTCAATCTTCTCATTAATTCTCCAGTCACATAAGAGGCACATAAACATGCACAGTTACATAAACTTTCCAACTTAAGAAAATGGAACAAAGGCAAATGATATTCCTAATCACAGCTCCAGAAAGTCTAAACTCTTGACAATAATTCTGTCAAAAAATTCTCTCTAGTATTTGATCTTGATTTGGTGATCTCTACACCTCTATTTATAGCCTTGGATTCATTCTAGATTGTCTGTATGTTCCCAATCTAACAGCCCAACTAAAATCTAACTGAACTGGAAGTGTCTAACATAAGATATTTCTTAGATTCTAAAACGCTCTATCTTTCGATAGTTCATTGGCTGAAACAAATCATTGGACACTCCCTTATTTTAGATGGAAGAGGACACTTGGCCAATTCCTTGAAAACCTTCTTATTACCAGAGAATGACACTTGGCATGTTCTACAACACTTATCAAAGACACGCGGCCCTTTCTACGTAACTTATACTTCTTTTGTATCTTTGCTTAGGAATGTTCTACCTTTGACACCTGTCACAATCTACTTCTTTGGAACTTTAACAACTTAAAAAAAACAAGACCCATAGCGTTTCTCACCCAAGCAACTTTTAAAAGGCATAGGGACAGGTGGTGATTTCTGCTTGCCTCAACAAAGGACACATGGCAATCTCCACTTTACTTAACTGGGGATATGTGGTGATCTCCACTGCTTTTAGCTACCTTTTGAGAGACCTATGGAAGGTGACACGTGCTGGTCTCCACTTTAATCTATTTATATTATAGAAACAATCAGGCCTCACTTCATATTTACATAGATAGTGACATCTGACAGCTTTTGCTTGCTTTAGAAACAAAACCTAAGACCCACCACAGTCTTTGCTATATCAGTGAAACAAAATGAAGATAATTTAGATCTCAACATGTGGTGTCTTTTTCTCTCTTTAGCTAGGATACATGGCATCTTCTGTTGCTTTTAGAAAAGCAAATTGAAACCTTTTGCTATTGCCACTTGGTGCTTTCCACCTGATCCTGATACTTAGCTTGTTCAATCCCTCCACTGAAAAGAGATTTGAAAAGTGGATGCCGATATGAAATGTGGATGCCGACACTTTTCACATTTCACTAAGTTGTTATGAGATACGTGGCACATCCTACAACCTTACTGAAATTATGAAAAGTGCCTTAGAAAATGACACTTGGCAGCTTCCACTTGATCTTGATACTTAGAGAAAAATAAGGCAAAAAGAACATCAAGCCATAGCTCTGAATGTAAACTTCACCATCTCGAACCAAAGTGTGTGGGGACAGTGATTTAGATCATGCAATGCTAAAAATTAGAATGAAACGTAGAGTATTTTTTACTCTATAGTTATTGGCGACCCCAAGGACTTTTGAGCCTGCTCAAAAAGAATCTACAACTCTCGCATGATCAAAAATATCTAAAAACATAGCTTAAATAAAATGTTTCAAATAGATTCCATTCATAGGAATCTCTTTAGGCTCACCTTCCATTATTTCTAGCTCAAATGAATTTTACTGTTTACATGCATGAATTTTATAAGGGCTAGTCCATAATGCTTCAAACTTAGTGTGTTGACCTGGTTTGGCGGCTCTTGCATTCCATTTCAAAAAAAAATGAGCCTATTTTGAAATGGGGATTTGAAGTTATTTTATAAAAATAGTCTTTAATTATTTTTTGATGCTTTATCAATGAATCATGTGCTACATCCCTCTTTTCTTAAACTTCTAGAAGTTCCACGAGTCTGACATGCATAACACCATTTTCTTCAATTTCAATCTATTTGATCAGCTAGAGAGTAGGAATCTCCAAGCTCAGGGGAATTACAATAGATTTCCCATATACCAATTCATATGGGGACATTTTGATCACCTGTTTAGGCATGATTCTATCAGCCCACAATGCTAAATTAAGCACTTTATGCCATTCTTTGTGATGATCAACCCCTATTCTTTTGATGATTCTAATCAGGTTCTTGTTAGTTGATTCTACCAAACCATTACCTTGAGGGTAATAGTTAGATGAAGTTTTCAAATATATTCCATGATTTTATACAAAGTCAAATACCTTAGACCCTAAAAATGCTTTAGCATTATTTGAAATTATGGTGCGAGGAGCCCCAAAATGAGTAGTGATACTACCTAGAAAATCTAAGATCACATTTTTTGTTGCTTCTTTGAGTGACACTGCCTCGGTCCATCTGGTGAAATAATCTGTGGCTATTAAGATCCATTTGTGACCCATACTAGATACTAGACTTATCATTCCAATGAAGTCAAGACCCCATTGAGCAAAAGGTTCATCCATAATTATAGAACTAAGAGGCATTACTGCATTCCTTCTCATCCCCACATAATATTGACAAGATTGACATTTTTTAACTAGCTGATAACAATCTATAAATAAAGTAGACCAGAAATAACCTGCCTCACTTATCTTTATAGCTATGGTCTTTGCAAAAAAATGTCCACCTGATATTCCATGATGCATTTCATGTAGTATTTTCTTAGCCTCAGCCTTTTCTACACATCTTAACAATTTGTCATCAGAAGTTCTTCTGAAAGAACTTGTTCAATTAAAAAACATGAACTCCTTACATCCTATAGTATCTTCTCTTATTTTGAGGGAGTTCTCTTAGGTAAATCCCATTTTTCATAAAATGAATCTTGCTTGTAACCTAGGATTTATGATCAACTTCTTGTATTCTCAATACAATTTCTTCTTCTGTTCTTTAATTTATCTCTTCAGGTATCATCTTTTCAAGCTCTTGAGTCATATATTGGCACAAACCCCTATGTCTAACTAATTTAGTGGGTTTGAATTCTACATCATATTCAAGGATATTAGTTATCTAGTTTGCTCTTTTTTTAGTAATTTCACCCTCCATGATGTATTCTCTGACACTTGGATGTGTTACAAGTATCAAAATTTTACTTTCTGACACTATATGCCTAAAATTTTTGAGGGATTTTACCATAGCATATGCTTGTTTTCCACAAAGTTATATCTAGTTTCATATTCCCTAAGAGTCCTTGAGAAAAATGCTATTGGATGCTCTCCCTCCTGTCTATCATCTTTCTGTGTTAGGATAGCAACAATACTGAGCTCTCCTCCATATACATACATTGCAAAAGGCTTAGAAAAGTCTGGGTTTCTAAGTACTAGAGTTGTTGAGATAGCTTTCTTGACCTCTTCAAAGGCTTGCCTTCCTTTTGTAGTCCACATGAAAATTAGGTCCTTTTTTAGCAAGAGTGTCACTAGTCTTACTAAGCCTACAAAGTCAGATATGAACCGACTGATGAAATTAATCTTTCCCAAGAAAGATTGAATTGATTTCTTATTTACTGGAAGAGGTAAGTTTATTATAGCTGCCACTCTTTTTAGGTCTATGGAGACTCCTTCTTTAGATACTATATGTCCTAATAATTTTCCTTGAGGGACATCAAAGATACATTTCTTAGGATTCAAGGATATTCCAAATTCTTGACATTTTTTAAACACAGCTTCTAAATGATCAAAATGATCAACAACATTTTTTAAAAAAATAGTAAGATCATCAAGATAAATTAGGATGATTTTATTTATCAGTTCCCCAAATGCAACATCCATAGCTCTCTAAAAAGTGGCTCCAGCATTTGATAGGCCAAATGGCATCTTAGCATATGCAAATGTTCCCCATTTTTTAGTAAAAGTAGTTTTGTATTGGTCTTCATTGGCCAACCAAATTTGATTGTATCTAGAGAAACCATCTAGCAAAGAAAATCTCTCTGATCCAGCCATATTCTATAAAATCTATTCCATGGAGGGCAAGGGATAGTGATCCTTCAAAGATGCTTTGTTTAGATCTCTAAAATCTACACAAAGTCTTATATCACCATTATTTTTTCTAAGTGGTACTATATTTGATACCCAAGTTTAGTGTTTGATTGGAAAAATTATTTTAGAATCTAAAAGTTTTTGCAGCTCGTCCACCATCAGAGGCTCAATCCTTGAATTCACTGGCCTTTATTTCTATCTAATAGGCTTAAATCCTTCAGTCAATTCTATTGTGTGTTGAATAATGTCTCTATTATATCCATGAAGGTCTTCATAGCTCCAGGCTATGACTCTGTCATATTTTTTGCATAATTCAATTAGCCTTTCCTTTTCTACTTGAGTTGCAAAATTTCAAACTTTTAATTTTTTCCCTTCACTCACCTCTATTTTAGAATAATCTACTTTGTTTGATTGGAACCTTTTCTTCTCCAGGCTTACATCTTCTAGATCAAAAAGGTTCTCTAAAGTGATTAAACCTTTGGGAAGCTTATTATTCTTTAATTGTATAATTTTATCCCCATATGCTTCTTCAATCTTTGGTTGCAATTGATCAGTAAATTCCCATAATTTTTGTAAGAATGAGAGTACTTGAAAATCATTCTCAAATACTTGCCAATTCTCATCATTATCTGGGATAGTTGGCCTTACTATAACGTTTACTGACTCATTGTTAACTAATAGGCTAGTTGCTGGATCAAATTGTTAACCAATCTGTGCCATTCTATTAGCTTTAGAATTTTGAATCCTAGGAACTACTTCAATATTAAAAGCTTTAAAATCTTCTATTAAGTCCCAAATTCTATGTTTATCAGATTTCATCCTTACATTCTTTGCTATTGCCTTTTCTCTAATTTGATTTACTACTAGTTCTGAATCTCCTTTTACTATTAGATTCTTTATTCCCTTTTACTTGGCTAACAAGATCCCATGTACTAAAGATTCATACTTGGCATCATTATTAGTACAAGCAAAATAAAATTGGATAGCCCTTAAATTTTTTTCACCATTTGGAGTAGTAAGACAAATTCCTGCTTCATCACCATTTTTACTTCTAACCCCATCAAAATTTAAAGTCCAGATTTCTGAATCCTATTCAAATTCTTGAGTAGTTGGATTTTCTTTCCTTAAATAATTTGGGATTTCATGGTCTTCATAAAAAATAACATAAGTGCCCAGATCGGTAGAGTCATAATTTCCATATGGATCACTTTGCATCATAGCTAACAACTGGTTATTTTATTTTCCTTGATCATGCTTAGTCCAATTGCCTAAATTTTCAACAAAAACCTTTTCTTCCTTATTTATCATACCATGATCTACCTCTAATTTTGATATTGGTTCATTGGTGATGTGATCCTTTGATAGTGGTTCAGATAGAATTTTCATCTTTGAACCACATTTAGTTCTTAGAATTAAGTGAGACGAGTCAAGAGACATATTTCCTCCTATCTTGGCTATAAAGTCTCTTGATAAACATAGGCTAAATAAAAGAGGTATATCTATAACTACTATATCTTGATTTACAATTATATTTGGACAAGTATATAATTGTAATGGGAATTGTTTAATTCTCCCTATTATTTGCATTGATTTTCCATCTAGCTGCATAACTCCTTTAGTGAGTGGCTTATATTTTAGCTTTAAAGCATTTGCTATTTGATTTGGCATTACCATAGTACTAGCCTCTAAATTTATCATTGCATTATGTAGTAGTTTCTTGCCAACTATCACAGTTAAATAGAAAGGATCCGATTTGGATTTGCTTACCTCTAGTGCAATGTTCACTAAGGTTGTTGTCTATAGATGAACTATGTCTTTGAGCTTTCTTTTATCAGTAGGTCCTTCAGTAAATTTGGGCATTGCTTGGCTTTAAAGAGCCTCTTGTAATAATGTCCTTTGTTTAGGAATAGCTAATATGTCCCAAATTGATACTTGTGTTGGAGTCATCTTCAGTTGATCCACCACATTCATTTGTCCCAAAGTTTGAATTCTTGGAAAATAAGGATATCTTGCCTTTTCTTGAATTTGTCTAGGAACTACTTGATTTTACACCAGCTGAGGCACTTCTTGTCTAACAGTTGTGCTTCTTTGTCATTGAAATGGAGGATTCTCCATGACTTGACTATTTACAACTTCAAGCTATTCCAGCATTCTTCTCTTTGATCTAGTATAGTAATCTGATTGCACCACTGGTTTCTTGGAAGTAGAAGCTTCATTCAAGAATATTGATTCTTCATCTTCAAGCCATGAGAACAAAGCATATTCTGGGGCTATTTCTTCCTCTTGTTGCAAAGACATCCCTTGCATCTGAGCCATTATGACTGAATTTTACATACCAGAAGATTGGTAGACTTGATTATCACTGGAACTTGTAAACTGTCCATCCATTCTTCCTTACTCTACCACCTTTTGTTGTAGATTACCCATGGGACAATCTCTATGTGTATGAGCATTATTGTAAGGAAACCACCAGGCATTAGTGTTATCCATATAATTATTTTGCCCTAGAACAATCTCCCTATTTGAATTGGGAGGAATAGTATGTGAGGGTGTAGGGAGTGCAACTAATTGGTTTGTTGGTAGAGGGTTATTTTGCCTTAGAGGACCTTGGTATTGGTTTGACTAAGATGAAAATCTATTTCCTTGATAGCCCTAGTATTGGGGTTTAGTATAAGTATTCTACTATCTTTTTATATTAATAAGCTCATTAGAAAATGTCCTCAAGATATTTTTGATATCATCCAACTCAGATGACTGAGTGGGGACAATTTCTTTAGCAGGTAGTTGAGGATATGTGTACATAGACATAGGTGGGGCTATAGATTTAGGGGCTTATTGAGGTAATGGCAAGGAAATATCTAGAAACATGGGCATGGGAGGCCTTGGAGACAACTTTATAGCATTTATCAAATTATTTTTAGCTCTGACTGCATAGTCATAAGTCTCTGGCAAAGTCTGACCTCAAGTGACTGAATCATAATAGATATGTCTAAATTTAAAGCTTTAAGATAGAAAATTATAGCCATACTTGGTAATGGTCTATCTATAGCAGGGATTCTTTCCCAAGTCTTTTGAAATCTGGAATTGAAGTTAGTCATGGCTTCTTGTGGTGCCCTTTGAATGGTAATTAATTGCTGTAATAAAGAAGACTTATCACCCTTCTCTTCAAATCTTTCAAATAAAAGATCTCTGAGCTGATCCCATGTAGATATGGTATTTGGGGTCAAAGACTGATACTATTCTAGAGCTTTCCCTTTAAAAGAAGCTACTAATAATCTTATGGCCACATTTTGATGTGTGACAACATGTATAGCACAGACATCTGATACATCTTGTAGATGTTCTTCAGGTGTTTTAAAATCTTTCCCACTAAATTTAGGTAGAGCTTTCAAGGCATTGACGGGGATAGGGTCCCAAGTGGCTAGTGGTATTGAAAGAATCAAAGGACTACCAGTGTTCCAACTTGCATAATTTCTTGGGACTATTGGGGATCCCATATTTGGTCATGGTATTGGTATAAATTGGTTGACTCTTCTTCTTGGACTAGTTACCAAAGGTGGTAAAAGAATACCTAGATTTATAACAGACTGAGATCTGGTTATTGGTCCATAGCTCTGACTCCTCCTAGCTCTCTATTTCATATGATCTTGAAAGAAACTTCAATATAGTGTCCTACTGGGTGTGCCTAAAATTGTTGATGGTTAAAATTGTGCTTTGATTCTAACACCAACAATGGGAAGTTTCAAGATGTGGAACTTGTGACTTGAAACAACCTTTATATTTTCAAGAAGCTAGTCTCTTCTTTATATCAAGTGTATACTGGGAAAAGGGATAGGAATTTTAATAGAAACACAAATGCAAGAAAGAAAATCTAACTATGGCGATGCACCTGAATGTAATTCAACCTTAATCTTGAGCATAGTGAGACTATATGTAAGATTCAATTACATTTAAAAGCAAACAAGGCATGATCAATGTAAAAGATGAAAATAATAGAAATAGAGGCTCACAGCTTAGACTACTTTTGTGGTGACACAAAAAATATCAACAAAGGCACAGGGTTCAATCTTCTTATTTGAATTCTCTAGTCACATAAGAGGCACATAAACATGCATAGTTACATAAACTTTCCAACTCAAGAAAATGGAAGAAAGGCAAATGATATTCCTAATCATAACCCTAGAAAGTCTAAAACTCTTGACAACATAGCCTAGACTACTTTTACAATGACACAAAAAATATCAACAAAGGCAGAGGATTCAATCTTCTCATTAATTCTCTAGTCACATAAGAGGTACAGAAACATGCACAGTTACATAAACTTTCCAACTTAAGAAAATGGAACAAAGGCAAATGATATTCCTAATCATAGCTCTAGAAAGTCGAAACTCTTGACAATAATTCTATCAAAAAATTCTCTCTGGTACCTAATCTTGATTTGGTGATCTTTGCACCTCTATTTATAGCCTCAGATTCACTCTAAATTGTCTGTATGTTTTCAATCTAATAGCCTGACTGAAATCTAACCAAACTGGAAGTGTCTAATAGAAGATATTTCTTAGATTATGAAACGCTCTACCTTTCGACAGTTCATTGGCTGAAATAGATTGCTGAAGGCTCCCTTCTTTTAGATGAAAGAGGACACTTGGCCAATTCCTTGAAAACCTTCTTATTACCAGAGAATGACACTTGGCATGTTCCATAACACTTACCGAAGACACGCAGCTCTTTCCACGTAACTTATACTTCTTTTGTATCTTTGCTTAGGAATGTTCCACCTTTGACGCCTATCACAATCAACTTCTTTGGAACTTTAAAAACTTAAACAAAAAAATAAGACCCATAACATTTTTTCAACTAAGAAACTTTTAAAAGGCATAGGGATAGATGGGAATTTCTTCTTGCCTCAACAAAGGACATGTGGCAATCTCCGCTTTACTAAACTGGGGATATGTGGTGATCTCCACTACTTTTAGCTACCTTTTGAGAGACTTGTAGAAGGTGACACATGCTAGACTCTACTTTACTCTATTTATATTACAGAAACAATCGGGCCTCATTTCATATTTACATAGACAATGACACTTTGTGGCTTTTGCTTGCTTCAGAAACAACACCTAAGACCCACCATAGTCTTTGCTATATCAGTGAAACAAAATGAAGATAATTCAGATCTCAATAGGTGGTGGCTTCCGCTCTCTTTAGCTAGGATACATGGAATCTTTTGTTGCTTTTAGAAAAGAAAATTGAAACCTTCCACTATTGTCACTTGGTTCTTTCTACCTGATCTTAATACTTAACTTGTTGAAACCCTCCACTGAAAAGAGATTTGAAAAGTGGATGCTGATATGAAACACAGATGCCGACACTTGTCGTGTTCTACTGAATTGTTATGAGATACGTGGCACATCCCATAGCCTTCATGAAATTATGAAAAGTGCCTCAAAAAATGACACTTGGTAGCTTCTGCTTGATCCTGATACTTAGAGAAAAATGAGGCAAAAAGAACATCAAGCCTGAGCTCTAAATGTAAACTTCACGGTCTCGAACCAAATTGTGCAGGGACAGTGATTTGGATCATGTGCTACTAAAAATTAGAATGAATCATAGAGTATTTTTTACTCTATAGTTATTAAAAATATTTGTGTACCAATTATATTTATAACCAAATTAAGGACAACACTAATCATTATTTAGTGAAGTGGTGAGGTTCTATTACCACTATATTTTATTCTCCATTCTCTAGGAGTAGTTATTAAGGATTTGAGTATTTTAAAAGTAAATCAAAATTTAAAACTTACTTATAGGTCTTAAACATATTGTAAATATTCAATCATGAAGTTAATAGAGAATTCTCTTCCCTCATAACTTCCAACTCATATCGATTTCCTTTAGCCTGCACATCTATAATCACCCAAATTTTGCACAATATAACATTATTATTTACAAATGATAATTTACCTTTATAAAATTTGAAAATTTATGTATATAACATTTAAAATAACTCCTCCATCCATTCCTTCAGTTATATAATCAATTCCAATATCATAATCATAAGTAATATTAAGGGCAAGACTAATAGTAAAACTATATAAATTTTTTAGAGTATGACACTAATAATTACTTCTTGTTCCACAATGTGGTTGGTTATGACCCAAATTATTTCAAAGAATGAAATAATATTATCTATATATGAATTGAAGATAAACATTATATTTTCATTGATATGTCATTTTGAACTACACCAAAAAAACCTCCACACAACTAATTTGGACCACTCCTATGTTAAAATGTTAACAATTTTAACTTATTTTTGAGTTAGTGGATCTAAATAGACCAAAAAAATTACAATTAAAATTACATAAGATGTAACATAAACTATAAAAATGTTATTTTATAAACATATATTTATTCCACATACTAAAATAAAAATGACCAAGAAAGAAGACACTTAGTTAATATTATATTATGTGTTACTCACTACCTAGATACAATCTACTAAAATGATCTTTAACTAATCTATGAGTGTTTAGCTCTATAAAAAGTCTATTATAATTTTTAAGGATGATGTAATCGAAACCCATAACTAAAACAATTATTTCTATCCATTGGATATAAGAATTGTTGTTATCAATTTTTCTAGATGGTTCTATTAGAGGTCATTATGCTTACCTATCTAGATGATATATTTGTGCAAATTTTGATTGTCTATTTTTTCCTTGAAAACATAGTTCAAATTTTTACATTTGATTGAACTAAAAAATGGGGTATACTATGGGTTAGATATCCTCAACCACTCACCAATATGTGGTTGAGTGTTTCTTACATTCCAATACTTCAAAAAGGTCTTAAACTAGATATAGTTCTCCCACTTATGTGTAAGTGTTTGATAAATCCTTTTCCACTATAATTTTATTATTTTTTTTGGTTTTAAACACTATAAAACATGCACTTTTGACCTTATGTTTTTATTTAGATTTTCCCTTTAGACTATTACTTTGAGGGTTTGTTTGATTTTTCCACTTTTGGATAATTTATCAAAGGTGTGCAAATGGATTTCAAAAGATTTTCCATGTGATTTTCATATAGGTATAGATTTTAATGGAAATATGTTTGATGTGTATTTATATATAACTTTGTGTAAATTCCCCATCATAAATGACATGTGAAAAGTGCAAAGGTTAACACAAGGGAAATATTTTTATCTAAAAAATAGCTATTGGAGGCATCTAAATGCTACTAAAAATGTAGATGTTTTTGATAATTTACACCATATGAATATTACTATAAGTGTTAAAAGGGGGAAAATCTAGGATCTAGAACATAGTGACAATCTTAATAGGATAATAGATTGTCTCAAAATAGACTCAGGAGATCTTAAGTATGAATGCCTAACAAATGTGTTCGCCATGTTTTTAGATAGGTAAATGGATATGAGAAAATGTGAATAAGAGTCAAATGTTAATGAACAATTCATTTATGTCAAATATAGGTTAAAAATGATGTTTTTAACTATGTAATACCAAATTTTGGTGTCTAAAAATGCCCCCTTTTAGTCTAGTATTGCAAAAGTTAGATTAAAAGAATAAAATAAATAAATTTGGCACCTATTTTTAACTTCACTTGATTTTGAAAAATATGCCCCAAATATCTAACTCGTTCCATGAAATTTTTTAATGAAAACATGTAGAACAAAATTTATGCTTGTAATATAAAAATTGAAAAAATATAGATTACTAAACTATTTAAATTTGAATAGTTAAAGAATGAATATGCATGTGGAATCATGAATCAAGATTCCATATGTTAAACTCAATTAGATAATTCCAAGGGGAGATTATTACCTAAGGATACATTTTTGTTAAAAAAGGTGATAATAAGTATAAATTTGTCAACCCTCATTAGAGATGGAGAAGTGATAGAAGTTGAGTGATACATAACTTGTTGAGAAAATCTACTTTTAACTATGTTTAGTGTGAATATATTTCGGTGATTTTTAATATTGTAAGTTATTTTATTATAAAAATTACGTAGAATGAAATAAAAAGAGGAATATTAGTTGTTATAAAAATCATCATATATTTATGATAGGGGTTGTTAGTATTAGATGGTGTTAGAGTAACTAACCTATTATTAGGGTAAATGGTTATTAATGGGTTTTACCCCATTTTATAGTAAAGAGATGAAGCTCATAAATGCAAAGTACAATAATTTGATAAATAAAATTAATCATATTATTAATTAAAAAAACTACATTTATATATGAGTTCTATATTTTTTAACGTATAACTATTCTCCCCAATATAGTTGAGTTGTTTTAACAACTAAAAAACCTAGAATCTCTCCTATATATCCTTACTCCTATTATAGTATGATTTTTACTCATGTAAAAATCACTTACATATTATTTTAACATTCATACACATGTGATATAATATTTTATATCACACTAACTAACTAATATAATGTGAGTACTAACATCATTTTTATAACATTCCCCACTTGGTGTAGATGTAGTGAAAAGAACCATATGACTACACATCTTTATATTCCCCCTCCCCCGCCAATGTAAATTTTTGGACATAGGGTTTATCCAATAATACATCCAATACAGTGAAAGGAAAAAAATACATAATTTATTATCAATTTCTATGATAAAATTATTCAAAAACTTTCAACACAAGACTTTAATGATAAAGAACACACAAAAACAAAAATAAATGAAAAAGAATTAAAAAAACTCATTATAATATATAATATAAATGACTATTAAATAATAAATAACAAAAAAACTAAACTTAAAACAATCACAAAATAAAATAAAATAAAATATCTTAAGACTAAACTTAAATAAACAAAAACACATACCTATATAAATATAGGAAATTCTTAAAAATAAATAACAAATACTATTAAGAAAGTATAAACATATATATATGATAAAATACAAACCAAAAACAAATTTATAAATACCAATACCTTAAATTAAAAACTACTAAATTAAGGCTTAAAGCCATATTTTGTCAAAATCACGAACTAGGCTTAAACCACTTACCAAACAAGTTATTTAAAAAATGGATTAAATAAAAATAAAAATAAAATGTGGGATCAATTAAAAAACTTAACAAATAAACTCAAACTTAATATAAAAACTTAAAAAAATACGGGATATATAAAAAATACTAGAAAACCAATAAAACTACAGACTTAAAAGTGAAACTACTAAATTAAGGCTTAAAGCCATATTTTGTCAAAATCACAAACTAGGCTTAAACCACTTACCAAACAAAAAACCACTTACCAAACAAAAAAATACATGTGATATATATATATATATATATATATATATATATATATATATATATATATAAAGTTATTTAAAAAATGGATTAAATAAAAATAAAAATTAAATGTGGGATCAATTATATATTTTTATATATATATATATATCTTAAACCACTTACCAAACAAAAAAATACATGTGATATATATATATATATATATATATATATATATATATATATATATATATATAAAGTTATTTAAAAAATGGATTAAATAAAAATAAAAATTAAATGTGGGATCAATTATATTTATATATATATATATATATATATATATATATATATATCTTAAACCACTTACCAAACAAAAAAATACATGTGATATATATATATATATATATATATATATATATATATATATATATATATATATATATATATATATATATATATAAAGTTATTTAAAAAATGGATTAAATAAAAATAAAAATTAAATGTGGGATCAATTATATATATATATATATATATATATATATATATAATTTGTTTGGTATATATATATATATATATAACAAGTTATTTAAAAAATGGATTAAATAAAAATAAAAATAAAATGTAGGATCAATTAAAAAACTTAACAAATAAACTCAAACTTAATATAAAAACTTTAAAAAATACGGGATATATAAAACAATACTAGAAAACCATGAATAAAACTATAGACTTAAAAGTGAAAATAAACAAAACAATATATATATATATATATATATATATATATATATATATATATATATATATATATATATATATATAGATGAAATACCTAAAATAACCCTAAAATTATCATAATTTTTCCATTTGCCATTGGAGATTTGGAGGCAATCACAAAAGACCATATGAAACAGGGGGTGATAAAGCCCACGTTTGGAATTGCTATTCAGAGAAGCCATCAGAAGGGTCTGAGGTGAATACAAAGAGATGTAGGGAAAGAAATCATCCTCAAATAATTAATTCAATTCACCAAGAAATGTAAACTAGCCTCCAATGTAGATTTAGAGATTTGTAGACCAAATCCTTCAAATCAAATTTTATTAGTTGTAGGGTTCGTACGGCCCTTAAAACATCTCTTAAATGCATCTTTTTTACTATAAATAGCTTCTTAAATATACATAATTTTGCCAAAAAAATTATGGGTTTTCTTCCCCATATATTCATATTTCCAATATAATTTTAATCATCTAATTTCTTGAGAAATAAAAAGTATATGATCATTTTAGTGAGCTGTATCAAACTAATTTTCTAGTTTTTTTTCAGAGACAACATTTTTTTTCTTTTCTTTTTTTTTATAAAATTTTGGATAAATAAGTAGCTCCAAGAAAATAACACACATCAAAAAACAAAACCACACACACACACACGCACACACACACACACACACACACACATTTTATTTCATGATTTTTTGAATGTAACAATGAAAAAAATGGAGTGTTCAAACTACAAATAGGATATAAAGAGTGGATAGAAATATGTAGGTGAGTGGTAGATCCATAGGGTTGACAAGTGGTCTACATTGTTAAACTACTAGAAATATGTAATAATGGGTGAATACACAAGTAATGGATTTTTCAAGTGGGTTGCACTACATAACTAATTGAGTGAACCATTTTGAGTGTAACACAAATGAATGAAGAACCATAATGCTCAGAGAGACTACACAAACCTGTTCTGATACCACTAATGGGTTTTGTATCATTTTACATTAAAGATGTAAAGATAAAAATATGTAGATCATAATAATTTAGTTAATCAAATTAAACACATTATTAACTAAGATCACTACATTTATATAGAGTTTTATATTTTTTTACATATAACTACTCCCCCCAATATAATTGAGTTATTCTAACAACTAAAAAACCTATAATCTTTCTTATATATCCTTACTCCTATTTTATTGTGATTGTTACACATTATTTGAACACTCACACACATGATATAATATTTTATATCATGCTAACTAACTAATATAATGTGAGTACTAATATCATTTTTCTAACAGTTATATAACCATTCTTATATATTCTATTATTCCTAATTAATAAATTATTTGAAGATGATTGACTGAATCATGCTTACACACACTATATTTGGTATTAGATCAAGTTTTTTGTGGCCTCTTTGAGCATTGTTATTCACTCATTCATTATTTTTTTTGTCAAAATAACACTATAGATATGTTTAGAGAGTATGAGAAAATTCCATCGCTATGTTTTAACACATTTATTTCATATTGACAATGGTTTTATAGTACATACCATGTGTGAACCCATTGGCTCCACCATTCACCTACATGCTTCCCCCTATTCACCCTTCCACTTTATCTATAGTGTTTTAACCTCCATTATTTTCCTTGTTTGCATTTCAAAAATCATATAATTATATATATGTGTGTGTGTGTGTGTGTGTGTGTGTGTGTGTGTGTGTGTGTGTGTGTGTGTGTGTGTGTGTGTGTGTGTGTGTGTGTGTGTGTATGTGTGTGTGTGTGTGTGTGTGTGTGTGTGTGTGTGTGTGTGTGTGTGTGTGTGTGTGTGTAGGGATCTATAATAATTATGTACAAGTCCATACCCTTATGATTATATTTTTTTCATCTTTAGATTCTATGTGTTATGTCATCATTGAATATATTTTAGCTCCAACAATTTATAGAATATTTTGATTCATTGCCATTGTATAAGGATTATTAGATCTGAAGATCAAACTTTTTAGTTGATGCATCAAAAGGGTGTTAACATTGACTAGTTATTTACACATAAAAATAAGAAGAAAAAAATTAATATATATATATATTTTTATTTGGAGTTCCTATGTCCACCACTGATGCTCACTAGGTAGCAAATGGGTCACCTGACAACTTCACATAATAAATATAGTGTTTCTGCACTTTCAAAATGATTTCATTTGCTTACATTATGCCTCTATATGAAAGTATTCTTTCATAAACTATAATAAAACAAATTTTCTATTTTAATATATTTTTTAATAGCTTCCAATTGACATAATTATAGAATAAATGACAACAAAAAACTAACATAATTAATAATAATATATGTGGAAGAAATTACAAATTCCAACACTCCCCCTTAAGTTATTCAACTAACTATTACAACATCCATTACTCCTAAATTTTGTCTCAAATGCTTGAAGGTCTCCTTTCCTAGTTCCTTCATGAAAATGTCTGCTAACTAATCTTCAAAGTTGTATAATGCTAATTTGATTTCATCAGATTCAACTAATTGTCTTATAAAGTGATAACTAATATGTTGTGTTTTCTTCATCCATGAAACACTAGATTCTTAGTCAATGATATTGAAGACATGTTATCAAAAAATATTATTGTCCCATTTGTTTGTTTCTTCTTCAAATCTTCTAAGACTCTACTTAGCCAAATAACTTGACATGCTACTACATTTGTTGTATTATATTCAGTTTCTATTGTGGAAAGAGAAACTATGGGTTACTTCTTGGATTACCAAGAAATGGATCCCTAATCAAGGTGAAACACATAGCCATATGTGTTTTTCCTATCATTTAAACTACCTACCCAATTATTATATGTATAGCCAACTAGTTTAAAATTACTTAATGCAACATAAAGAATGCCATAGTTCTTAGTTCCATTGACATTTATTAGAATTCTCTTACATTCTTGACAATGTGTATCCTTAGGTGTTTCCATAAATATAAAAATCAAATTTACTGCATACACTATATCAGGCCTAGATGTTGTCAAATACATGAGGCTACCTACCATGCTCTTATATAGAATTGAATTCACCTCATTGCTGCAATATTCCTTAATCCATTTGAGACTTGTAGTGGTTGGTGTTTATGTGGCTTGATGATCAATATTTTGAACCTCTTCAATATTTTTGAAGCATACTTTGACTAAGAGATGAATATGCCATGATCTATCTATTATACTTTTATACCAAGAGAATATCTTAACAAACCCAAGTCTGTCATTTCAAATTCCCTTTTCTTTCCTTCTTTAAACTCACCAATGAAAACATCATCATTTCCTATGAAGATTAAATCATCTACATATAACAAAGTGATCAAATTATTACCATGTTTGTCCTTGATGTAAAGTGTGGTCTCACTATTACTTTTGATAAAACCATTGGTAGTGAAGTATGAATCAATTCCACTATACCGAGTCCTTGGTGCTTGCTGAAGCCCATAGAGCAATTTCTTGAGCCTATACACCTTGTTTTATTTTCTTGGTACTTCATATCTAAGAGGTTGGTTGACATATAATTCTTCTTTGAGTAATCCATTTAAGAATGTGGATTTCACATCCATTTTATATACCTTCCACTTGTGTTGGGCATCTATTGCTAATATAAACCAAATAATTTCCATTCTTACAAGAGGAGCATAAGTCTCATCATAATCTCTACTAGGTTATTGTTTGTATCCATTAACAAAACAATCTTGCTTTGTAACTATCAATTTTTCCTTCTACTATGATCTTGGCCTTGTATCCCGCTTCACTCCAATCACTTGTTTATCATTAGGTAAATCAACTACCTCCCATGTCTTGTTTCTTTCTATTGCATATTTTTCATCATTCATGGATTTAAACCATTTTTCTTCTTTATATGATTCTTCAAAACATGTAATTTCATCTAGATAAAATAAATCAAAATTCAAATTTTAATCATCATACCTTGAGTCACCATATATCTCCCTCAAGCTCCTTGTCTTTCAAGGCATAAGAGAAGCAAGAGTTAGATCTAAACTGCTACTAGAGTTGCTTGATTGGGAAGCATGTTTTGAAGGTGATGGAGGTGTTGTTGATGGTTCATCTTGTTGATCTATGACTTTTTTTAATTTGAGCATCTTCATTTACATCATCTATGAGTATTGATTTTGAGATACCTGATGTAGTGTCAATAGTTCCATCTCATGATTCATTTTAAATGAATTCAACATCCCCACTAATCACAACCTTCTCTATAATAAGTTTGAACAATTTGTATACATTATTTTTTTCACAATATCTAATAAAGATACACTTTTATCCTTTATCATCAAAATTATTCCTTCTTTCCTTTGGCACATGTGCATATGACACACATCCAAATACTCTTATATATTCAAAGACTATACCTTTTATTTGTCTATGATTCTTATGGATTGATGTTTCAAATAGACTTTGGGGGACACCTGCTAAACAAATACACGAATGTTTCTATAACTTCACCCAATTTTTTTTTTGAAACTCCCTTGGATTTTAACATGTTTATGGCCATCTATTGGATAGTACTATTTTTCCTTTCTACCACTTCATTTTGATGTGGAGTATATCTAGATATGAAATGATTTTAAATTCCTTCATTCTTTCAAAAATTTAATAATTAATTAGAAATATATGCTCCTGCTCTATTTGATCTCAAGGCCTTGATGAAATATCCACTTTGTTTCTCAACCAATGCCTTCAACCACCTAAACTTCTCAAAAGTTTTAGAGTTGTTATTTAGGAAATCAATCCAAATTTTCCTACTATAATCATATATTAAAGTTAAGAAATATGTATTCTTAGAGTGGATGAGAATTTTCATTGGGACACACAAATCTGAGTGCACCAATTCCAAAGGTGATTTTTCCCTTCTATACATTCTTGATTGAAAAGGCTACCTATGTGGTTTTCCTAGTATGCATAAATCAATCTTATTTTAGGTTCTACTATCCTTGGTATACCTATAACCATCTTCTTCTTAGATAAAATATCTAATCTAAAAAATCTTAAATGTCCATACCTCAAATTCCATAGTCTAGATGTGTCTTTCATGTCTATCTTGAAATCTCCTTGATGTAGTACTGCTATACTCCTGAGAGGATCAATTTGCATCTTAAGAGGAACATTTAGTTCCTTATCATTTGAACTATAGTTATTATGTTCTTGCTTCCTTCCTTATTAAAGATTTTTCACTCTCCATTTTCCATCAAGACTCTATATCCTTTTTGAACCAACTGTCCAATACTCAATAGATTATAATATTCAAATTTGGATCATATTACACATCTTAGATTGCTCTCCTCTCACCTTTCTTATTGAATATAACTACAATTCATCTACCAATAATAAGAACTCTTTCAATGTTTCATATCTTAATATCTGATTGAATACTCTTATTAATAAACAAAAATATATTCTCATTACCACTCATGTGGTTATTACATGCACTATCCAAATACCATACCTCAACAGTACTCTACTTAGAAACATTACATACAATGAACATGTTTGGCAAATGTTTAGGTTCACTTACAATTTTAGTGGCTCCATGTGTAATTTTTCTTGATTGGTTATATTTCCTCTTTATAAATTCATTGGCAAAGTTACCATCCGTATGATGATAATAATATTGAATATTACTTTTATCATACCTTTGATTTAAAGTACTATTCTTTTTCTTGTCTTAAATATTTAGTTAGGAACTAATTGATCCTTATTGACTATCTAAACTTGATATTCCATAATAGCTCCTTCCTCTTCCTCTACCACTAAATCTTCTCTCTCTATTGTCTCTTCCTCTTCCCCTACCTTTAAAACTGGACTGAGCCTTGAAGGATTGCTCTAGGGAAGAAGGTCTAGATCTGTTCAACCGATGTTCATGGGTTTGAAGATAACCCATCAATTCATCCTCTACCATCCTTGAGAGGTCTTTGACATCCTCAATAACTATGAAAATTGGATCATATCTCATATGAAAACTCTCAAGGATATTTTAAATTATCCTTTTATCATTTATTATTTCACTATTAATTCTTAACTAATTTTTTAAGCTAAATATTCTAGTATGAAACTTAGAAATAGAATAATTTTCATTCATTTTCAATGTTTCAAATTCTCTTCTAATCATTTAAAGTTTTACTAACCTTAATTTATTAGTACCTTGGTAAGAATTTTTAAGGATATCTCATGCTTCCTTTGCATTATTTTCTACTATAATTATCATATATATTGTTTATTCCATTTCCATCTCAATTAGATTCAATGCTTTTACATCCTTCCTTTGATTATACTTCAATTGAGTCTTCTAGGAATTTATCAATGTATTGTATATTGCTTGATTGGTCACATCTATAAAACTAGTGATCACACTTGACTACTGGCATATTCATAATTAGATATAATTCTCTTGATCAAAATGAACAAGGAGAGTTACCATAGACTTGTATTTTATACTTATTTAAATGTCAACCTGAAGATATAATATTGATAAGATGATGTCATTGTATGTACACACTCATTCTTCTAATTTTACCTTTTGTTGATTCTAATATGGGATGCTAAAAATCATGTATGAAATGAAATTATGGAATTGAACATGAGAATAATAATATTAATTAAATTATTACACTATTGGAAGCTTCTTTAGAATAATTCTATGCAAGATTAGAAATCACATAATTCAAAAATAAAACACACAACACTTAAATATATTAAATAACATGCTTAGCTATTTAATGGGTTTGATTGTTTCTATAAGAATTTTGAAGGGGGCCGTTCCTCCTTAATCAAACTTCAATCCTTCCTATTAAAACCATGTAATTGATTTAGAAATGATTATTCATATTAATCAAAATGCAACAGTGAATTGCTACAAGAAAATTAAAATAAAAGTTATTTTACAAAATGTACTTCTGATATATTTTTCTAATTGATATCTATTGCCCTATCAAACCTAATGTTACCTATATATATATACAATAGAGGAGATTGTTTTATACAAACCAATATATATATTATAAAATAAGAAACATTTGACTATAAGATAACATAAATTAACTCTGTTTACTAAGGTCACCATTTATGTGAATCCTACAATATTGCCTTAGGACAAACAAAGATTTTTTAATATTTAAACACATCCTTATTGTGTTCCCTATAGGTTATTGCCATTTCTATGAGTTGGTTGAACTGGGAATCAAATTATGTTCATTTGTGGCTTTGTCATGTAGTGGTGTCCATGTGATGAGATTCCTTTTACTATAGGATGCTTTTGTGCTATATACCTATTACTTCAAAACATATTTAAAACACATTCTAGAGAAAAACATCCTATAGTAGAAGATAACTATTATATACTTAATTTCAAGACACAGTTATAACTATTTAAAGAGTATGAGAACATAATGGTATTTTTAGGATTATGTTTATTAGATGATAGAATCTTTATGGGAAAGTAACTCAAAAATCATGATAATAAGAAGGATGAGCATAATAGATGAGGATAAAAAAATGAAATTTTTAGGGCTCATCACACCCCCCAAATTAAGACCTTGTTCATTTATGAGAAACAAACTTGTTTATTTTAAGTTCATAAATAGTTTTGAAATCCATAGGGTCTATGGCACCACTTGATAGGTGAGCATAATATTCATGTATTTGTTCATAAAACTGCCTATTTATGACCTCCTTGGCTTCATCTAAAGGAGTTTTATCCTACCAATCTAGAATAAGATACTAAAATAGGGGGGATGGAATTTTATGCTCAACAAATAAGATCCCATTTCACCTATAAGCATAATATATCTTGTGACTCTAGTAAATACTTCCTTTAAATTGAAAGGGAAATATAGCTCTTTCCTTTTTAGATCAAGAGTGAGCACATTCCATCTTTTTGTTGATGCCTCTAAATGCATCATAGGGTTCCTTAGTATTCAAAGAACACTTCTCATTTAAGAATTTTAGGAATTTAAAGCATGAGTAGTAGGATGTGGTAAATTGATGTCACCTATGGTAAAATAGTGGCAGAGATATGTATTGGTGTCCCACAAATTTATAATGAGTGATGGTTGGGAGCCATCATGGTCTGTTCTTTATGAATTATAGAGAATTTTTGTTAATACATAGTGAGTTATGGTCTAGATTTAAGGTACAAGTTAATATAAGTGGATATTTATAATGATATTAAATTAGAATGGTCTGATGTAAAAAAAGGAACAAAGATAAGGGTAAGGAAGAAAAGAGAGCAAGTGATTACCAATTTTAGTCTTAATTTTCATGAAAAATCATTGATTATAATTGAGTATACATTTAAACCAATATACAATGCAAAATATCCTTAGCTCAAATTACACTATATATCAAGCAAACTTCAAAGGATAATGTAAAGAGTCACAAGTAAGAACTAGGTCTACTTTAAGGATTTACTTACTATAATCAAATAAAATTCACACATCTGAATACAAAGCAAAAATAAATGAAACCAAAGATCCTCCAATTAATCTATCATATGCATAAATTAAAAACCATGTGATTATAAAATGTAACCTAAAATTTAAATAAATTATTCAAATTCAAGATGTAAAACTAGTAATTGAGAGAAAATCCATATTAGCAATTGACATATCAAATGTAGACAATCTTTGTAGAATTCCTTGATTATATTAATTGCTTCAAGTGTATAAAATTTACTCAAAATTATCTCTCTTTTACAAATGGAAATAGATGGATTTAAATAAATTTTAGGTAGTATACTAGTTAGTTAAAATATACAGGTGTAAAAAAGACAAGGACAACTATCCTTTTTAACCATGTTCTAAAATACACTTGATTTTCTATGTTATACTGACCTAGAGGCAAAAATTCTAAAAAAATAGCATATGCATTTATATTGGAATATTTTATTTCAAAATTTATAAAATTATACAAAATAAAATATTGTCTAATTTATAGGTAGGGCCTCTACTTGTCATTATTGGAGGATTGTCATGGCTTTAGTATGTTGCTCATCAAATAGCTGTAGATCCATAACAAGCTCTAGGATACACTCTTCCTCTTGATCTACCAAGTCTTCAAGTTCTCTATAATTTCTAACCATGGCTTCTTTAATGCTCCTATAATCATTTATCCTTTCTCCAACATTGAATATCATGTCTAGGATCTTACTATTATCAACCCTAGATTTGCCTTTGCTCTTTCCTTTGATTTCTTGAGTGACCAAAGTAGCCCTGTGTTTGAATTCTTCATCACTTATGATTCCAAGGATAGTGGGTTATGTATGGTCTATAATGATAGTCCCAAAGAGCTATTCAATCCTTGAAATTATCTCCTTATCATATTCTAGGAGTCTTTCCACATTATTATGCTATGCACTCAAACTTTGAACCTTATCAACCACATTTCCAAAAATTGTGCTCAAGTGTCCTAAACTAATGGTTTTCAATCCTAGGATCTATTTCCTTGATTAGATTTTGATAAGTTCATCTATTTTATCCTCTAAGGCTTTTCATTAGGTGACCAATCCTATGTCTAATGCACTATGTTGTACTAATGCACTCTACCTTAGCTTCATTATTTTGAGTACCTAAAAAATTTCATAAAATGATTCATCAAGAATTTTGGTCATTACCTCAGGTATTGATAAAATTTAATGTGTCTCTAGGTTTTATTTTCCTTTATCAAATTATAGATCCTCTATTTCATTCTTTTAACCCCTTATTTTACTTGAGCTAATTAGACCTTGATCAAGCTTTCAACATCTACCTCATGAATGGTAGTTTCTCCAACCTATTGACCTCCCACTAGGGTCAAACCTATAAAGGGCTCCACCATTTAGAAGGTGAATTCCTTAGATCCCACCATGGATAAATTAGTCATAAATCTTTCCAATCTATATATATCTAGATTAAACTATATGATGGTGGATGACCCTATGAATTTTATATATTTTGAGACCTCTACACCTATGATACTTGATGTTCTAGGAGCATCCATCTTCTTGTTTTTTAGTCTTTGAGGGGCCAAAATTATCCTTTATTCTTTATTTTTTACCAAAGCCTTGATCCATGGATTCATGTCCTCATTTATTTAAACATTGGTGACCTTTGTGATTGCCCATGAGTGATAGAGAGAAGGAATCTTTTACAATTTTCCATAAATGAACCAATCAGGAATGACTAGTCCTAATCATCACTGAATAGATTAACTTCACTGGTGGGGTGAGTGAAGGTCAATCTTAGTCTCTTATTTTGTCTAAAAATAACTAATGCTAGCTCTACTTTCCTCTTCTCTTGGGATGCCACAAGGACAAGCTCTTTTCCTTTCTTTTAGGCTCCCTTGATTGGATTTGAGTCTCTTCAAATAGTTCCTCTTCCCTATCAATATCATACACCTTTAAAAGTTCTTTGAGGGTACCCTCAACTGTCTCTTTTAGATCTAAGACTATCATATATATGTATTAAAATGGGGAAGGTGGACTTTATAGGAGTGTTGAGGATGAGGGCCCCTCTCTAGGTCTCTCTTCCAATTTCACCTTTCCCACTTTCTCCTTACCATATCCTTGTTCATCCTAGCCTTGCATAATTTACCCCTAAGGCTATGGTTGTTCTACTTAGGTTTATTCCTAGGCTATCCTAGATGGTCCAAGAAATAAGTGATACTACATAGGATGCATTTTCCATGCCTCTCTATATGGATTGTCATCCTTGGTCAATCTATGTTTAATTTTGATGTTGTGCCCTTCTATCTTGGCAAATGCCTCTTCATAATTCTTATCCTTAATATAGATGGTGTCATAGACACTGAGATAATGCATATACTCAATATTGGGGATATTTTTCTCCTTAAAATGGCTACTCACTATGTTCTTAGGATCCTACATCTTGGATTCATCAAGTTGAAACCCAAATGATTCCCTATACTTGGCCATGGTATCAACCTATTTCTAATCCTAAAGTATAGTTCTTCCAATGGTTAGAGGGAAGGGGTGGAGAAGACCCTTCCCTTTTTATTTTAAAATCCCATCAATGACTTTGATGAGTTGGGAGGAAATTTATTTCTTGGCAAATTTATTTGGAACATATACTAGAAATCTATAAGGTTGGGACATAATCCCCTCAATCTTGATGACTATGAAGTCAATGTATTACCAGATGTCACCCATAATTTCAACATACTTCTTGATTAGTGGGTATAACCTAGGCATGGGAACATCTATTATATCCTTCACTATGGATAAGTAGACATAGTCATAAATAAATTGCATATGGTTCATGTATTTAAAGATATGCAATTTAGAGTAATGGTGAGAAATGGTAGTTTCTCCCTCAAGAGACCAATTTCTAATACCAAGGAGGTTGATTAAGGTGAGAAGGTAAGGCAATAGGTATGACATCTATTTATATGTCTTCCTTTTTATGGTAGTGAATTTCTTGGCTAGGAAGACACTGATCAAATCTCCAATTAGAGGGGTGAGATTTTTCTCTAGCATTAAATGGACATAGGGAACCTAGATTTTGTTCACATAAGTCTCTTAATGGGTCCCAAAGGCTTGGTTAAATAGGGTTATTATCACTCTAATTCCTTATTTTAATTGGACTATTGGGATATTTCCTTCAATTCCCTAAATGTATGGGGTCCTTGGTATAGCCAGGGTCTAAGGACAGAGTCAAGTCATGGTTGTTGGTCCATTCTTTGATTTTAGATAGGTATAAATGGGGAATTGGTAGTTTATAGTGATTATAAAAATATATAGGGAAAACATACAATATCCCCTTGGAAATCCCTTCCCAAATGATCCATTCATTATCTATGTTATAATCAACAAAGATAGGAGCAACGATGTCTATACAATGTAGTACCTTAGGTTTTGCAGTAGCATGGTGAAGGCCAATCATCTAGATTAATGTCTTTGAATCACTATGGTAATCCTCTACTCCTCATTTATAATGGGATTTAGTTCCTCTATGGAAAATAATAATTCAAACCAATTCCTAATACCTAAGACATTCAAGGCTACAAAGTCTAATTCAATATCTTTGAAGATTCATCCCTCATTATTTATCAAAAAGTAGAGCTTAAAGTTGACATTCATGCAAGCATCAAATACATCCTCATGGATGTAAAATTATGGTCATGTAAATGTAAATTTTAAGCTCTTAAAATTATTGTGACCCATTAAGAGAATGACACTTGGCACCTCTACAGGGCTTCCCAAGATCCTGGACTTAATTCATTTCATCAGATCAAAATCCACAATGAAGCGACAACTATACAATCATGATATGATAGCTTAATTATGATTGGATACTTTATTAGGTAGGACCCATTTGTCTTTAATTATCAAAGTTAAGGGTTCCACATGTTGATCTTTCAGGCCTTTCATAGTCTTTTGACTTTTTAACTATGCTTCACTTTGTCTAATCAGGTCTTTATGATAAACCAATAATCATTGATTATGATATAAGAGCTTGAATATGATTGGAATGGGGTTTATGTGTGAGATTATGTTAGGATTTCCCTATACCATCTGATTTAAAGGTTATGAGGAAGCATAAACCATTAGAATATCCAAGATGCATATTCTTTAAGTTGAAGCTTAGGTTTTCCTTATTCTATTGGATAAAAATCCATGATAAAGTGAGGGCCATTGGATTTTGTAAGATGTGAGGAATTTAATTTAGGACCATGGTGATAAAAATAATTAGGATATGGTGTTATGACTAAGGTCCAATTCATATAAATAAATACAATAGGGCTTTAGGATTAAAACCTTAGGTTAAGCTAGGAAATATCAAAAGGACCCTGCAAAACAAATATTAGTCCTAGCACATCAAGAAATTTAAAGGGGGGAATAACAATGGGGACCAATTATTTTAGGATAAGCTCTAGCTTTATAAAAACACAACTAAGATTAAAACATGAACTTTATACTTAGGTCCAAAATGGATTTTGAAAGGGTTCCTGCCAATCGGTTCCCACTAGTATTCAAATTCAAACTAAGGGTTTTGCTAGGGTTTTGAAACATGAGTTTCTTAGGGACAAACACCGTGGAACCTAAAAATATAAGAAATAAGAACCATTTATTAGTAATCTTAATCAAAATTAAAGCAAAACATAACCATGTAAGCTTGTTTTTGATAAAGTGAATGATCTTCAAATTGTAAAAATAATCTTGTCATACCATATTTCATGTTCAATTCTCAGGGTTTCTTAAGGATCTCAATATTCAAAAATGGGTTTATGTTGGCCCCAAAAATTTCAATGCATGATTATTTTACTACAAGTCTAATATAAGATCTCAATCCTAAGTAGAAATCTTGGGCTACATTAAATTTTTTAGCAAACCAAGTTCTGATTTCCATAACATGATGTTATCCCATTCTATCAACATAATATCTGGTGTAACTAACTCTCTTCTGATAAGCATTTGGATTTCCTTTTTCCCATATTCAATAATCTCTCATCCTCTCCTTTGTTCATTCAAAAGATAAGATGAAAATTCCTTTAAAAGGACATCTCAATATATAGGTTAGGATTCCATTCCTTATCATAAGAGAAAATTAAATGGCTATGATAGAATGCACATAATTGTGCTTGTTCTTCTTGTGAGATTTATTTATATAAATGAGAGAAAGAGATGGGGTAAATTAATTCATAAGACATATCATAATAAATTATCATGAATTTAAATTTATGCCATTGCTCCTCAAGATAAATTAAATATACACTTGCAGGAGGCCTGCAGTTAATGATATCTTGAGTAAGACAAGCTATATATTCAATTTTTTGATATAGTTTGGAGATTCTTTTTTCTTCAAACTTGACCTCTTATTTAATTTTATTATTTTACCTTGTTAATTCCCTAAGACTTTCATACTAACTATTTATCCATTTCATCAATTTAGAAAACACCATAGATTAAGAATTATACTTGATAGTTTGGGTAGTTATAGGTTTTTATTATTGCTTTTTTTCTACAAAAAGTTGTGAAATAATGTATATAAAATGGTTTTTGGAATAGGGCTGCATATAAGAAGCTATTTCAATAAGTATATCTATTCCTCCTCCTGAATGATCCTATAGCTTCTTCCTTAATCACACTATTTCCTATAGGGATTACTCGAAAGTAGGAAATTCCACTTTTATGGTGTGTTACTCCATTTGTTATGCCTCTTTTTGCATTGTTTCTTATTTAATTTTTTTAGGATTGTGTTCTACTTACTTTGCCTCTTTATTGTATTCTTGAGAACATTATTCTTTGTTAGTCTCAAAAATAAATGCCTCTAGTGATTCATGACTGTTGGCAGTTTATTTTTCTCTAGATTCCTCATTAATATACATATATATATATATATATATATATATATATATATATATATATATAATTAGAATAAGGCTTATTTCTTAGTTTACCTTTCATCTTTCCTCTTAATCTATGAGATCCATGAGGAGCAAATGAGACCTTGTCCTTTTTAAGGGAAGGTGGATGTTCTTGTTCAAATTCTTTGGAGTCAGGTTGGAGAATGAGTTTCCTCTTTATTATTCTAATATATATATATATATATATATATATATATATATATATATTAGAATAAGGCTTATTTCTTAGTTTACCTTTCATCTTTCCTCTTAATCTATGAGATCAATGAGGAGCAAATGAGACCTTATCCTTTTTAAGGGAAGGTGGATGTTCTTGTTCAAATTCTATGGAGTCAGGTTGGAGAATGAGTTTCCTCTTTATTATTCTATATTACTTTATTATGGAAGCCCTTTCTACAAGACTGATCCTTACTACAAGTTCTTGTGTGGATGTAAGAAGATCTTCTCTTACAAGTTCTTGTTTGGATGTAGGAAGGTCTTCTTTTGTAGGTTCTCATGGAGCTGAAGGAAGGTCTTATTTTGTAGGTTCTTATGGAGCTATAATAAGGTATTCTTCTATCATCTATTCTTATACCTCTACTTCATCTTCTAGTTCATTTTTCTCACTATTAATTTCTGCATTTCTAGGTATTTGGAGAAAATATTCCCAACTTATATTAGGTCTAGTCCTTTGTAAATAGTCTTACACAATCAATTAAATTAAACAATGATGAGAAAGAGCTTTGGGATTACCTCTTTGAAATGCCTATGCCATTTTTGTTATTATGTTAAGAAATAAATTGTGAAAGTTTATCTCAATACCACACCATAAATGATTTATGAATTTGAAGTGAACACCATGCAGCATGGAATATCTCCCTTCATATATGAAATATCTATAGATGAGTTCAACAACTTTGGCCCATCTTCCTAGTAAAGATAATCTACAGTGCCCTATTTTGAAGTCTCCAAGCTTTCATTTCCTCTAATGAATTTTTGACTATGTTTCTTGGCATCAAACTTTTATTGTCATGCTTCCCCTATTTTTAACAATCTAGTTACTCTACTGATGTTGTTTTTTATTAGCTTTATTTTCATTCCTCTTACTATTTCTAGGTTGTTATATAATGATCCAATGAATTCTTCTATAATGCCTTGATCTAAAACATGTATTCTTTCAAAATATTTTTCCCATCCTACATTTTGATATAGGACCATGATGTTAGGGTTATTGCTCAGAGGAAAGATATCAAGAAGTTCATGTTTAAGCAAGTCCTCTCCTATATTTCAGGATGGAATTTTAGTTCTAGGGTATGTTCTCTTACAATAATTATTTTGTAGATTTAGACAAAATGTTTGCGATTTTGATTTGGGAGTGAGATACTCCATTTGAATTATAGGAAATTCCCCCCAACATAAACTATCACTTATCCTAAAGGGATATAAATGGCTCATGTTAATAATAAGGGGTGGTGGTAATAATACTTTAATGGTCATGTCAATCGATGGATGAGAAGACATATCAAGATGGTGTGATAAAAAAAGATATGGTGTAATTTTAATAGCATTAAGACTCATCATCTTAGTAATAATTAAAACTTATGATATGAAATAACTGTAAGATAATTACCTTAGTAGTTGTAAGAATAGCTTTCAATAATATATAAATGATGAGTCAAAGTGGTAGAGTGAGATGTACTAGCACGTGTTCTCATTTGATTAGAAGTAAAAATGATTTGCAAGAATGTAATGTATGATGGAGTTATAAGAATTCATCTAGCAGTGAGAATTATTTCCTAGAGAAAAAAAAGTGTCTTATAATAATAATAAATATCCTACAACAACAATAATTTCATCTTGTAGTAAAGAGGAAAGTTTATTTTGGCTCTAATGGAATGAATCTACAAGAAAAAATAGATGAAAAAGTTTTATTGCTATAGTACTCTCCATTTTTTAACAAATGTTGATTAGCTAGTGACCTGGTTTTCTGATAAAACATCTATTAACAACTCTTAAAGGCTTTAATTACTAATTTTTTTGATTTTTTTTGGATTTTCTAGTCCCAACTCAACTGGAATTACAAAATTCAAGGAGGTAGTATTTTATTCAATTGAAACCAAGCAATTTTGAATGGATTATTCTTGGCTATAGGAAACATTACTACTCTTCAAAAATATTATAAAAAGGTTGATAGAAATACACTTTAACTATAGAAAAAGGTTGATTTGATGTATGAAGAAGAGACAGATGTTATTCTTCAAGAAGTTGGCAAGTGAGAGTTTCCTTGGAAAATAGTTTCTTGTATAGATTGAGCCTATGGCCATTAAAAAGTAGTAAAAATTGAATAGATTTAATGGTCATGAAATTTATAGCTACATTATCAAAAACTTACTTGATCTCATAAGGCCCAAGCCATCTGGATTACAAATTTCATTTATGATCCTTATATTTAGAGTAAAAAATGAGTGCCCAGTCACCAGGTTAGAAATTCTTAGTCTTGATGTTTCTATCATGCCAACCCACACACTATCTTTACAATATTGTAGTGTGATGAAGTGCTTCCTTTCTTAGTTCATCAATTGTAATTATCTACATGATCCTTTCTTGTTGAGCTTAGTAAATATCCAAGCCCAAATCAAGTTTTATCCTTAATGTTTTATGCTCAAACTCAATGGGTAGAGCATGTTTCTTACCATAAACTAGTTCATATGAAGTGAAACCATTTATGGGTTTTCATGTGATTTTTTAAGCATAGACTACTTCCAAAAGATGAGTTGACCAATCTTTTCTATGTAGGTTGATAGTCTTAGTGAGGATATTTTCCAATTCCTTGGTTGTAATTTCCACCTGACCAATTGACTAAGGATGGTAAGGGGTATACTTTTTGTGTCTGATTTCATATTATTTTACCAAGGTGGCTATGAGGTTTTATGTGAACTATGGGCTTTAGTATATGATTATTTCTCTTGATACTCATAACAGGTGAATATTTCTTCATACAAGAAATTAGCTACTTTCTCATCTTGAGTATAGGTTAAGGCCTTGACTTTAACCCATTTTATGACATAATCAATGCTCACTAATATATATTTCTTGTTGTTAGATTTAAGATCAATGGGACCTCTAAAATTAAGTCCCCATTTTTCAAAAGTTTCCATAATGATTTGTGGCTATAATGGCATTTCATCAAAGCAAGTGGGTTTTCACATATGTTGACATTGATCACATCTATCGGTATACATCATATGTTGACTTATGAAAAGAAGGAAAATAATATCTGATAGTAAGCACTTTCATAGTAGTCTATTTGGTATCAAAATGACCCCCACAAGGTTCATCATGGTAGGCTCTAAGAATGTCGTAAGCTTCATCTTCTCAGATACATCTTCTCATAATTGAATCTAGTCTAGTGATAAAGAGATATCCTATAATATAGGAATAATGTCTAATAATGTCTAGGTGAGAAATGTTATGGTAGTGATCTTACTATAAGATAGAAATATATACAAACCAAGGAGATTAAATAGTTACTAAAAAGAAATGCTCCTTAGGAAAGGAATAATCAATAATAGGACCATGCTTATCATTTTGTAGTCAAGATAGAAAATATGCTACCACATTATCTTTACCTAGTCTATCCACAATGGAAATATAAAATTACTTTAGCAAAAACAACAATCTATTTATACTACATATTATAGTAGGTTTATTCAATAAATACCTCATTACTTTATGATTTATGTGGATGAATACCTGGTAACTTGTAATATACTTTTGAAATTTGTTGACCACATAGACAATGGTAATAAAACCCTTCTCTATTATAGTGTAGTTGAGTTTAGCTCCTTAAATATTATTGCTAATAAAATAGATTGTATAACTCAAAGATTCATATTTTTGGCCAAGGACAACTCCTAAAGTGGTCTCAGATGCATTTGTGTGGATGTGAAAAAGCTTCTTCCAATCATGCCCTCTTAGAATAAGAGTTATTATAAGAAGGTCTTCGAGTTTCTGAAAGGAAATTTGATAATCATTAGTCCAAGTAAATTTAACATACTTAGTAATAAACTCGAACAATGTGATGGTAATTTTACTAAAGTCTTTGATGAATCATCTATAATAACCAACATGTCCTAAAAAGCATCTAACATATTTTTGCTTCTTTGGGGTGGGTAGATCCTTAATGATACTTATCTTTTCTAAGTCAACTTGAATTATAGTAAGGGATATGTGATGCTCCAACATAATCTCTTCAGTCATAAGCATATAACACTTTTAATTTCTCAAATATAATTGGTGGTCTTAGCAGTATTGAATAATGTTTTGTAGGTTGTCAAGTATTTTTTCAAATGTCTACCCATAGACAATGAAATCATCCATGTAGATTTCAACATAATAATGGGAGAGATCATAAAATATGATCAAAATAGCCCTTTAAAAAGTAACTTTAGCATTACAAAGACCAAATGGTGAGATGACATAGGCATAGGTTCCCAAAGGGAAAGTAAAAGTGGTTTTATCTTGGTCTTATGGAGCAATTCATATCTAATTATAACCACTATAGCTATCTCAAAAGGAAAAATACTTTTTCCCTATTAATATATCCAACACTTGATCAATAAATGGAAGAGGAAAGTGATCCTTCCTAGTATAAGCATTCAGGTCTTGGCATTCAACATAGATACACCATTTACCCCCTTTCTTAGGGATAATAACCAGGGGAGAGACCCACTGGCTATCTAAAATAGGATAAACAAATCCTACATCCATGTTTTTTTGCAACTCAATTTTGACAATGTCTTTAACTACAAGATTCATTCGTCATTGGGGTTGGTAAATATGTTTACATTCTTATTTAATGTAACTATGATATATACATAAATTTGGAGGTATTCCCCTCATGTCATGGTAGTCCTAGGCAAATGTTGTTGTGTGTTCTCTCAACATTGTAAGTAACTAGATTTGTTACTAAGGTGTTAAGGAGGTGTTGATGTTGAGAGGTTTATTATGTATAATGTCTACTTGATTTGTTAGAGTTTGGTTTCTACATTTTTGATTAAAAAAATATAGATGTATTGATGAGGAAGCAATTGATGGAATGTCCAAATGTCCCTTACGATTTCAACAAGATCATTCTCATGAAAATTATTTGAAAGGAGGCATGGTGTATATTCTAACATATTTTTGGCTATATAATCTTGTCATTAGGTGTTTTTTAGGATACTAATAAGGACACTGTCTTCTTCTTGTGCGTCCAAATCTAGACTCTAATTAATTATGTAGAGTGTTTTCAAGGAGATAGTTTCCTCAAAGTCATTAATCCAAGGTGTTGAGCCATCATTCTAGGAAGGCTAGGATGGTGGATAAATAACCAATTTATTTGTGTCATATCCATTATAAATTAACATTTTTCTTGACTTACAACTAATAAAAGCATCAACAGTAGCCAACCATGGGTGGCCAAAGATGATAGGATAACCTCCCAAGTTATTTTTTGGCTATAGGACAATAAAGTCTAATGGATATTGCCAAGAGTTCACAATGATAACTAGGTCTTCAACAACCCCCTAAGGATTACCATCTGGAGGATAGTGGATTTTGGATAGAGAATTATAATTTTTAGTTGCTACATGGTCTCGATGCTCATCATGTTGATGGCTACACCCAAGTCAATTAAAGTATTGGAGATGGGTTGGACATGGATGCTAACATTAACTAAAAGATTTTTAGGATCAAAATATTTTAGAACTATATTTCCACAAATAATATCCTCTAGTTGGACAATAACTTGGACTATTTTAAGATCCTTCTTCTTTCTTCCTAGTTTTGTCAAACATAGCTCTCTAATATCCTTATTATAGATAAGAACGTCATTTATTACTTGAAAGAGTGGGATTTTTATGCACACATTATTGAGTTGTCCTAATATATCAAATTCATGCTCTAGTTTAAGATGTGATATATTCAATCTCTTTAGAAAAAGGAGGATTGCTATATTCTTTTTGGTTTTCTAGTGGACTTGGCTTAGAATTGGCCATGGGTGGCTATGGATTAGTATGGAGTGGATTAGGTTCTTGAAAATCATTTGTGATTATGGGTGAGGTGGGTTGTGGAATAATTCATCTTGAGAAAAGTTGGACTTGATTGATATCTAAGGTGTATGTTTGATATTACATTATTTTGGTGGATTGTGATGGTTGATCCAACTTGTTAGTAGGGTTAGGGATGGGCTAGGTGGGTAATAAAGTGAGTCTAATAGGTTGCTAAGTGTTTGGAATTAAGGCCTATTTTTTTGTGGTTGTTGAATTTGCTAAGGAAAACCTTGATTACCTCTCGATTACTATTTCTATGGATTAGAGGGAAAGATCCATTACTAGTTTTGGAATTACCTAAGTTGAGGTTATTGTCCATTATGTTGCATCTATAACTGATTCTAGGGTAGCTACCAATTTGTTTGGGGCCAATTTTGGCTAAGTATATTCATCCAAGAACCATATTAAGGATTATTTGAGAATTAAAAATTTTAAAGAATAGAGTTTGATGCTAAACCTAATCTTTACACCCATGGTTTCCATTGAGCCATGAAAAACACTTGATTATAATTTTCTCATATGGCATGCAACTCCACTATTTTAGGATTCTCCATAGCTATCTAGCTACCTGAGATTTCATAGAATGACATGTGAAATCCACCTTCTTTTTCTACATTTAGAGTAATAGGTGGTTAAGGCTTTTTCAATTTCTTCTTGATTCCTTTGTGTATGTAATGTATAAAGATAAATAGCTAAGTGGCTCATAATGTCTTACTTCATGTCCTAGAGTAGGTTTCTAACTTCACCATTACACAGTCTAGTTGTAGATGTTACAGAAAGGGTTTTTTCCCTACTTTTATTCATGGTTGATCTAGAGTAGTTTATATATAGATTTATTAGTTCATTAAAGGATATTGTAGAAACATCACCACCAAACATTAAATCTAGTGCATCTAGACAATCATCTCTAATTACTTTCAATAATATTAGCTTGATCAATTCTATCTCCATCTATTCTATTTGGAATTTTTCAAGTTGATAAAAAATATTTCCATATATTCTTTTAATGACTCATCATTAGCTTGTGTCATTCAGAATATGTCATCTCTCATATAGTTTATGCCCGTATAATAGTCTTTGTATTTCATTAGAAACCTCTCCTTTATTTCTTTGCAAGTATAAATGACATCCTTTCCAAGTCCCATGAACCATATAAGTACTACATCTTTGAGTGTTGTTGGAAATAATTTGAGTTTTTGAGTGTCTTGATTATAATCATAGCTACAACATAATATGTCAATCTCAAAAATAAATGTGTTTAGATCTTTAGATGATTTTTCACTAAAGGAAGGGAGGGAAGAGTGAGGAATATTATTCATGGGTGCATTTTTGTTAGGATTAAGGATATAAAATTTAAATGTATCAGAATCATTGATAGTGTTTCCTTCCTGATGATCCTCCATGAATACTCTTTGTGTTGGTAGATTGGAAGTTGTTTCCACCCACCACTCAAAATTCCTATCAATTCTTCTATTTCATAGGGTGTATAAGATGGAGACTTTGTATTTTTTCTTAGGATATGTCTTTCTATATAATGTCAATGGTGTATAGGATTTGAAAGATTCAACTTGTGTCTCAATAAAGAGTCTTTCTAAATTTGAATATTTTATTCACTTGGTATTTCTTCTAGGAGAACGAATAAGCTTGAATACCTATTTAGCAATAAATTTGGGTGATTGAGTGAAGTGAACTTTAGATTCTTGAGTAAGAGGTGATGAGGTGGTAATTATCAAAGGTGGTACATGTGGGTTTTTTCTAGGGGTATTAACCTCTTTAAATTATCTAGCTTGTGCTACCAATCTATCCAAAAATTCTTCCTTTTCTACCTTTTTTTATTGACAATTGTGAGTGATCTTTAGGAATTTCTTCATGATCCTCAAATAATATAGGATGCATTTCTAATCTTGTAGTAATGGTTGATGATTCAGGAAAAAATATTCCTATATACCCTTTTATTTTCATGTATGTCAACCACTTTTCTTTCTTTCTTTCTTTTTAATTTTTTTTTTCCACCCTACCTGCACATCGTTAGTAATATGGGTTTTTTTTGAAAATTTCCACTATCCTACTTGAAAAAAGGGAAATTTAAACTATAAAATCAAGAAATATTTAATCTAAGCAAAAACAAGATCTAAAAAAACAATAAACATCTAGAAACAACCACTATCAAGATTAAAGATTATAAGTATGTGACACCCCTCCTTGGCAATGACACCAAAAATGTCTAGAAGCATATTCACAATCAAATATAATTATCTTTAAAATATACAAGGAGAGTTACCATAGACATGTATCTTCTACTTAATTTAAATATCAACCCAAGTATGTAAACTTGATAGGACGATGTTACTATATGTGCACATTGAATCTTCTAATTTGACCTTCTACTGATTATAATCTAGGATAAAAAAAATGTAAAAAAAAAATGTTGGAATTGAAGATGAACATAATAATATGAAATAAATGATTACACTATTGGAATCTTCCTTAAAAAAAATTATGCAATATTGGAAATCACATAACTCAAAAATAAAACACACAACACAAAGATACTAAATAACATGCTTAGCTATTCAACGGGTTAGATTTTTGTTGCAATAATTCCAAAGAGGGCCCTTCCTCCTTCCAAATGCAACTTAAACCCTTCATATTACAATAAAGAAATGGAATTATAAATGATTGTTTATATTAACCAAAATGCAACAATGAATTGCTATAGGGTAATTATAATAACAGTTGTTTTACAAAATGTACTTTGATATAGTTCTCTAATTGATATCTACTACCATCTCAACCGTATTGTTACATACACACACACACACACACACACACACACACACACACACACACACACACACACACACACACACACACACACACACACACACACACAGGAGATTGTTTTATACAAAAAAAATATATTATAAACTAAGAAACACAGCTAAAAGATAACATAAATTGGTTCCTTCTACTAAGGTCACTATTCATTTGAAACTTGCAATTTTGCCTTAAGACAAACAAAGTTGTTTTAGTATTTAATAGCATCCTTATTATGTTCCCTAGAGGTTATCATCATTTTTATGAGTTAGTTGAAATAGGAATAAAATTCTACTCATCCACAACTTTTTCATGTAGTGGTTACAAGATGTGTTCATGTGATGTGATTCCTTTTGCTATAAGATGTTTATGTGTTATATGCCTATTGCTTCAAAACATCTTTAAAACACATTATAGATAAAATAATCCTATAGTATAAGATAACTATTATATATTTGATTTCATGACATAATTTTAACTATTCAAAGACTATGAGAATATAATGTTATTTGTAGGATTATGGTTATTCAAGGATAAAATCTTTATGGGAAAGTAACTCAAAAAGCATGAGAACAAGAAGGATGAGCATGACAGATGAATATAGAAACATGAAATTTATAGGGCTCATCAACAATATACCATAGATCATTTTACACTAAAATCATTCTCATTTTCTTTTCATAGACTTCATAATTATGGCCATTAAACTTTGGTAGATGCTGCCAACTCTTTCCTTTCATGATGGTTATATTACTAATCTATTCTCTCTCTTTTTTTTGGTTTGAAAAATAAGAAATAAATATGTTTTTTTGAAAACACTGGTTTATAATTTAAATACTTACTTGTAAATTGTTGATCATGGTTTGATGTCATAAAACATTGTGGGAATGGTGCTTTTTTCCTACAGTCTCCATGGTCTATAGTTTTTCCTTGCACCAAGACTTTTATTTGAATAACCTTGGTAGATCTAACCAAGGCTACAACCTTCATTGATATCCTTAGATCTTTCCTCCCATAATCTTTACTATATTTGACTATTAAATAAAATTATGATCTAGATTTTCACTTGCACAACCTTGTAATGTTTTTATCTTTCAATGATTTGCCTTGGCTTAGCTACATTATAACTAGCTACATAAAATGGTTTAAAAGGAGATCAAATAACTCTCATGTAGTTGTGTGTTCCTCTCATGGATTTAGTGAGACACAAAAACTCAAAAATGGTTAGATATCCTTAAACTCTTCTGATTACAATGACTCTAATCTACAAAAGGAAAAATAATGATGTATGTTTTAGCTATGTACTATTGCCTTTTTTCCATTTGTATCTACTAGATTTGACTACATATAATCTTCTAATGGCTCATGATTTTCTCCTATAGAACTAGCTATAGCTTTCCCAAATCTACATTGATATTTTCCTTTGATTAAATCTTAGCTTCTTCCTTAAATGTTTAGCTAGTTCTACTCTTCTACCATGATCTTATGGCTCTTCTATTAATTGGCACTACTCCCAAGCCATTTATATATTTTCTATGATCTATTGACTAATTTCTTCTTCTGACATCAATGATCTTTAATGCTAACTAGACATGGTTGTGCTTGCTTATTTTTCAGTGCTTGTTGTTAAGCTTCTTATTTTTAATGGTCTATTTGATCTCCTAGCCCTTGGCTCTAATATTGAACTAGAAGCTTCACACAAGATCACACAAGAAATATATTTTTTCCACACTTTCAAATTGATTTAATTTGTATACATTATGCCTCTATATTAAATATGTCTTAAACAAATTGTAATAAAACCAATATTCTATTTTAAGAGATTTTTCTAATAGATTTCAATTGATATAACTATAAAACAAAAAATAATAAAAAACTAATAGAATTACTAATAATATATGCATAATAAATTACAAATTCTAACATTTCCTTTAGTGGTGCCAAATCCATAGGCCAAATTTCCACCATATTTGGATTAACAATAAAAGTCTGCATTCAATTGATTGTATTGATTTTAGTGAATTGAGGAATTTACATTGAGCATATCTTACTTCAAACATCACCCCTCTTGGCTTGTGGAAAACAAATACACCTTCCATGCCACCCTCCACATTTCCCCAATCACCTATCACCATTCATCATCCTCACCTAGTTGTTAATATCTACTTTTCTAATGTCAATGGAAGATATTTATAATAATAGAGTTGTGTTATTATTTTTAGGGTTTTGGTTATATGTTTCAGTCATGCATTGGATTTTCTATTTTAATTTTAGTTTATGTTATTTTAGTATCATTTTATTAAAATCATAGTTTATATTATATGTCTTTAATATTTTATTATTTATTAAAGTTGTTGGTGGTATTTAGGTATGTAGTTTAGTGTGTTATAGAGGTATGTGTGATTTTATTATTATGGTCTTAAGTGTCATTTTTAAATAATTGAATCTTTTTTAGTTTAATTTATAGTTTTAAAAGTCTTTTTATGTCATTTTATTATAAGATTATTTTAATTTATCCATTTAATTATTCTAATAGAGTCAAGTTAAAAATTATGAAATTATTTGTGTATATGTGTCTAGTCTTTTAGTAAAAAAATTCTAAAATAAGTCTTGATATGCATTTCTATTATCAGGCTCCTTAATGTTTGTATTGGACACATTATCGGTTAACCCTAACATCTTTAAATTCAAATAAGGGAGAAAATGTTAAGAAAATATATTTTGAGCTTATATTTAGTGTGAATATATATTTATGTGAGTTTTATTATTTTAAGTTATTTGGTTATATAAATCATGTAGAATGAAATAAATAGATTAATATTAGTTAGTATACAAACCATCTTATATTTTTTATAAGGTTTTTTAGTTGTTAGTTATTTTTACAACAACTAACCTATTATTAGGGTAAATGGTTATACAACCATTATTATATATTATATTATTATTGATTAATAATTTTTTTGAAAATGATTGACTCAATCATGCTTGTGCACATTCACAATTTTGCTCTCCATTTATGAATATGGGTTAAAAACTATATAACCTCAATCACACCACTCACAATATCATCATAGTTATTCTTATTAGAATCTTAGACGAGGTTTCATATGTGAATTTGGAGCCCCAAAATAGACTCGTATGCAAATTTTAAAATTGAATCAATTGCCCCATATGAATCTTAGACCCACCATGCTTATTTAATACCATTGATCTTCATCATAAAAATGTAAATGTTTTTGGATGAACAACCTTAATTCCAAAAATATGATCCATATATACCTCAATGTGATATAGAATTTGACTATATGTTTTTCAATCTACTAAATCTAATAATCTACTCAATTTGATAATCTGTTCAATATGATAATATGATAATTTAATAATTTACATAATCTGGCTCATATAGTTTTTCTCATATTGTCATAGAATATGCCAAATATCCCACAAAATCATATTAAACTCTCCAAATATGCATCACACATGCCTTAGTCTATAAAATTATCTAAATATGAATCTAAATAGGCCAAAATTGAAAATTTAATTACATAAGATATAACATAAAATATAAAAATATGAATTGATAAATAAAGATTTATTACACTTACTAAATATATAAATTACTAGTAAATATTACACTTTACTTATATATTATTCTGTAGTGCTCACTGTCTATGTATAATCTCCTAAAATGCTCTATTTTTCTATATGATTACTCAACTCAAGAGAAAGGTTGTCATAATTTTCTAGGACACTACTAGAAAATCCTAGAAACATCCAATATTATCTAATAGTATTATCAATATTAGTTTTTCTAATATCTTATAATATGACCATTATTTATACCTATCTAGTTTATTTATGTGGATTGTACTCAAATTAGTCTTATGCATAAATCCTAATTTTGCCTTCTTTTACCTTGGAACCTTACCTGTAATTTCAACACCCAATTAACCTAAAATAAGGTGATAAAATATGGATTAAGAATAATAAGCCACTCTTTCATGAGTATGTGATAATTTGATATGTTCCAATACTCTACAAAATGCTCAATCTACATTTATTTCTCACACCTATGTGTTTTTTTGCTTAATCATGATCAACTAGAATGCAATGTAATGCTTTATATTTCAATACTTGACAACATCAAAATTTGACCTTGTGCTTGTATTCAAAATTGGATTTAGAGCTTATTAATTTAAGGGCCTTTTATACATGAGTGATTTTAGATAATGTATCAAACGTGTGAAAATATATTTATCAATGTGCAAGTAGTTCTCAATGTAATTTCAAGGTGAGTATGACCTTAAGCTTATCTTGTCTTTAGATATGATTCTTAAAAATTCCTCCCATATCAAACAAAAAAATCTATTGGTGTAGACTTTTGTACCATAGGGATTTGTCTTCATGGTCTTATTTAGCTTTTTTAGGCTAAAAATAGGTCACTAGGGTAAATGTACTTTAAGTCATTTTATAAATGTGCATTGAGTTAATTATATTTTTGAGTGACCTAATTCCTCATTATATAATGTATCTTCCTATGAACTTTTTTCTTAATGCTAATGTTTCATAATACAATTTTCTTATTGTGAAGACTAGCTTATTCCTTTGGATTATTCTTCAAGTTTCACTACTTTATATAGATTCATCTCCAAGCATTTGACCCTATCTAGTTGATCCTCATTATGGCCCACTCTGATATGGTATAAAATCTCTTCTAATAGATTATTGTCATCAATTCTATTGTGAATCTTGCATTTTAGCATGTTTAGATTTTTCTTTATTTTTAGTTTTCTAGAGTTTGGTGGGGTTTCTAAACAATCCATTCAAATCTATATATTCAAGGTCTCAAACTAAAAAATAAATAGTGATATTAGATTTATAATGTGCTAAAACTCTAGATTCAAATGCCCACATGACCTTGTGATATGACAAGTGATTTTTGGCTATTTTCGAAAGGTTTGGAAGTGTTTTCTTAAGATCTACAAAAATCCATACATTTGGTGACTTCCAAGAAAAACCACTTATGTGTTTTTTTGTGGATTTGTAAAAAAACCAAGTGGATATATCTTAATTTTTGACTAAACTGATCTAAATTTAGAGATCTAGGCGTTCTTCAAAATTGGTGGCATTATGTACTTATAGCACATGTAGATCCCATGACTTTATTTACATGGCCATAAAGTACTAAGACCCCTGCTCACATGCCCTATAGAATTTTTTACCCCTATGAGCATATCCATTGGGTCCTGAGACCCTTATGAGTGCCTCCATCAGACCATGACCAATGTGTTAACACATCTAGTGGACCATGATGAACATGCCAGAACCTTTGACAAACCATAAACATCATGCCAAAATAACTAATGAAACCTAATAAGCATCCTGACATGGATCATATACCTTGATGGTAGTGGTAACACACCCCTTAGAACTTGATGATGGTGCAATCACCCCCCACACAACCCAATGGTGGTGCAAGCACCCCTATATAACACAATGGTGGTGTAAGCACCCCCCACAAAACTTTATGGTGGTGTAACCACACCCCACCAAACCTAACAATGGTGTTAATGAGCTCATAAAATCTATTGCCTAGTCAATTACTTTTATAGCTTTATTGTGTTATTCTAGCCACTTGTGATAGTTTAGAGCATGCCAAATTAAGCAAATAGTTTGTGACACTATTCATTTACAAAATTATATGGTGTGGTCAAATGAATGGGGTTCAAATTTAGATTCTTGCTAGTGGGGAATTAAGTCTAGCACCTAATTCCAAGTTTTAAACACTCAACATTTTTTCCAAATTTTACAAAGTGGAGAGTCACCTTGATATATTAAACTTCAATCAAGAATAAATTTTAACTTGTTAGTCCTTTAAAGATGCCATTATTTTTTAAAATTCATATTTTTTTGATATGTTATCATTGGTGTTATTTTAGTGCCTTATAAATTTAAACCTCTATAGATGCAAGGGGTGTCATTTTACTAGTCTATAGTACACACAATTCAACATATAATTCCTTTATACACCATGGATCTTATTTCAATTCTAATTCTTGCACCATTTGAATATCACAAGTGGAAAGTCCATGTGAAAATCCTCTTGAGGAATAAAGGCTTACACAAAATCATGATGGGTACAAAAACAAAACCAATATTTGATATAGAGAATGTGAAGTGGTATAACCAAAGTGAGAAAGCCTACAATATATTATGCGTATCTATGCCTTTTGACTTGCTTTTTTATATCAAATCTGCAACAAATCTAAATCAATTTTAGACCTTATTGGATTAAATATTTGGAAATAAGATGAAATGAGGGGTCATGAGTTAGAGAATGAACTCATCAATTTAATCCTAGGTGACTTTAATATGATCCAATATTTCTTCACGAAGTTCAAATCACTCAAGTTATAGTTAAAACTATATGGCATTGACAAAAAAGATGATCAATTTATTCTTTCCATCCTTACCAAATTGAGATCTAACTATTATGTATTCATTCTTCCTTTCATTCCACCAAGCATGCCATTATATCTACATGGACAATGCCATCTTTCAATGAGTTTATTATTGACTTAACTTAGAAGTAAGATAAACTTATCCAAATGGGTAGACTAAATTCAACTTATTTCATGATTTAATTATGAGTCATGACAAATAGAAGGCTTCCCATAGTAAGGATAAGAAATATAACAAGAAAGACTCAAAATTATGAAAGGGTCATAAATTTTATGATAAGCCAAAAGGATAAAAAGATTCATCCTCTTCATATGAGAAACCCAAGAAAGAGATAATTGCATGTGGATATTTTAATAAATCTAGGCATGATGAGTCTAGATGTATGAAGCAGTAGATTGACCAACTGACAAAAATGCTTGAGAAGCACAATATCAATGTTCTTGATTCTTCCACTCAAATTTCATTAGCATATACATCTTCTAAATCCAAATATAGTAAGAATGGTAAATATAAGGGTAAATCACTTGTTATAGTTACATCCTAGCCTTCCACATTGATTATTTATTCTTGTGACTTGCACCACATCTTCATCATAAGATATGTTCACATCCCTGGAGAATCGTTCTATGCCTTCCATTTTATTAGGTGATGATATTTACACATAATTTAGTTGGAATGGATCTATTAAAGTGAATGATGGGACATTTCATGATATTATTTTATTCCTTATTTATCCACCAATCTATTATATGTTTATCTGATCACTCGCATCAATTTGGCCAAGAGAGTTGATTTCATACCCAATTTCATGGTTATTAGTAAAGCTAACAGTGACTCCATTATTTCATTTGGGAAAAAATATCACTAATATAGGTTATATAATTTCTCTCATTTTGATACTAATAAACCCTCTACTACATTTCTCACTCATTCACATGAAGTGATTAAATTATGGAATGAGTGATTTGGCCATCTCAACTATCACTACCTAGAGTAACTTAGTCATCAAGACATAGTTTTAAGATTGCTACAAGTTAAGTTTTTTGATAATTTTTCCTAGGGTTATATTCTTGGTAAGAATATAGATAAGTATGATAAGTGAAAATCATGAAAAGATAAATAGATATTGGAGATTTTTTATAGTGACATTGTTGGTCCATTTCCAAAACCTTCATTCAATAGGATGAAGTACATGCTTACTTTTATTGATGACTATTATATGTACACTTGGGTGTATTTTTTAAAGTAGGAATTAGAGGCCTTTGACCATTTTTAGGATTTCAAGTTTCTTGTAATAAAATTATCAGGTAAAGCCATCAATATTTTGCACATTGACAATGGTGGTGAGTATATTAACAACCCTTTTGATCAATTTTGTACATTATAAGGGATTGAACTACAAAATACAATTTTATATGGTCCTTAACACAATAGTGTTATAGAGTGAAATAATAAGTCCTTGAAAGAAATGGCTAACTATATGTTACAATCCAAGTCTTTTGCACCTCGGTATTGTGCTAAGGCTATCAATTTTTCTTGTTATATCTAGGATCAAGTTTCTCATAAAACATTAAAGGGAATCACTCTTTTTGAAGCTTGGAGTGGTCAAAAAACCATTGTTGATCAATTTTTAGTATTTGGTTCACCTGATATGACCTATATTTTGAATATGAAACACAAGGCATTGGAACCTTAGAGTCAGTCTTACATCATCATTGGATATCTTGAGGGTGTTAAGGGATACATAATTCTCCACCCCACCACTCAAAAGTTTTTCATTAAGAAAAGTGTTCATTTTTTAGAGAGTCCTTAAGAATCCACACTTAAAACCTCTCACCCTTCCTTAAATTCTTTTAGATTTCATGACAGTTCTAATGATTTGGATCCACATGATCAAGTTCCTGATGATCTAGATTCTTCTTCTATTTTTAACAATGAGATTAGTGATGAAGATTCACCTCTTCATCCAAAATTTTATTCAGATGATGAGGAATCCTCTCCTAACTCTCTAATAATTGGTCCTCTTTGGGGTAGATAGATACTGCAAAGTGTTGGCCAATGGGTTAGAGTTCCATCAAATAACAATTGAACCCATTCACAATTATAGTATGCCCCACATGTTTTCATTACATATGCTTCTAATCCAAAATAGTTTCATAATTATTTAGGCATTCCTAAGTGGGATAGTGCTATGTAATATGAATACAATTCATTGCAAAGGAATAATGCTTGATATTTAGTCCCCCTTTCCAAGGGAAGAAAAATTATTCAATGTAGGTGGATCTACCAAACCAAGTTTGTAACATATGGGTCCATAGACAAGTTTAAAAAAAATTTGATAGAAAAGGATTTTTTTAGGTTCTTATTATTAACCATATTGAGATGTTCACCCTAGTTACCAAACTTAACTCAATCTGACTCACTCTCACCATTGCCACAACACATCACAAGGGTGTTCATCAAAGGGATGTGAAGAGTGCCTTTCTTCATGGTGACCTCAAAGAGGAAAATACATAGAGTAACCATAAGGATTTGTGGAAGATTTTTCATTAGTTTTTATACTTTGTAAATTATCTATTGCCTCAAACAAGCTCATAGAGCTTGGTATGCCAAGATAGACTAGTTTATTCTTTAGGTTGGGTTCACTAGATGCCATTTAGATATGAATGTCTATATTTTTTGATAGGATAATTCATTTATTATTTTGGTTCTCTACATGGATGACATATTGATCATAGATAATTCTCCATTCATCATCACAACATTGAAAACTAATTTGTCTGATAGGTTCTCAATGATTGACTTGGGTTTGTTGCATTAATTCTTAAAGATTGAAATTACTCAATCAGACACTGGGATCAATATTAAAAAATCCAACTATGCTCTTAATTTTCTTGCATGATTTATCATGGATGACCATATTATAGCTTTACATTCTTTTATATAGTGTGAAACTTGAGGCTGATTATCCATATCCTTTAGTTGATGTTACCTTGTATCAACAACTTGTTGGTAGTCTCATATACCTTATGCACACTAGACCTAACATTTCATATATGGTGGGCATGGTCTAAATATTTATACAGGAACCACATGAGCTATAGTGGAAATAGGCTAAGTAGATACTACATTACATTTAGGATACACAAAGTTTCATAATTCACTATGGAGAATGCATCAATATCAACTTGATTGGATATATAGATTTAGATTAGGATGGAGACAATTAGAATCACAATTCTACTTTTATTTATAGTTTCTCCCTTAGTTTATGTCTGATTAGTTGGTCTATAAAGAATCATAATTCTATTGCTTTATCTTCTATAGAGGCATAATATATAGGCACAATTAATACTACCATTGATGATATTTGGCTTTAAGGGATTATCATTAAGTTTGGAATATAGTTTAGATGACCAATATTCATCTTCTTAAATAATGAAAGAACAATATATATATATATATATAGGAATCTAGTTCTCCATTAAAGTATAAATCATATCAATATTCTCATATATTTCATTCAAAATATTATCCATGAGTAAGTCATTGATGTCTCATACATCTAGATAATGGAGAAAGTTGTTGATATATTCAGTAAACCTTTCATTGAGAGAAAGTATCTTCATTTGTGGGCTCTTCTTAGGGATCGGACAACTCTGCTTTCTTCTTCCTCTAGGGGATCATCTCTCTATACTTTAGAACCTTATCAATCCTTTGTGTTAGGATACAATTCTTCTACCCAACTAAGCTATGCTTAAGGGAGGTTATTGGTGTATAATTTTATCCCAATGGGTTTTGTCCATGTAGTCTTATTTAGATTTATAAGGTTAATAATAGGTCATTAGGATAAATTTACTATAATTCATTTTATAATTATTACTTGAGTTAATTACCCTTTTCTATAACCTAATTCCTTACTATATAACATATCTTCTTATGCACTTTTTGGCTAATTCTAATCTTCTTAATATAATTTTCTTATTGTGAATACTAGTTTATTCCTTTGAAATATTCTTTAGGTTTCACTACACCACACAAATTCATATCCATGCATTTGACCTTATCGATTTGATTCTAAATAAGGCTCACTCTAAAAAAAATCTGCTTAGGTTGACCCAAGGGGGTTATTTTATTTAAAAAAATATAATTTGGAAGATTTTAGAATCTACTGGAGAAAGTAATCACATATAGTAACAATAACTATCTAACTATTTCCATCAATATCAAGAGAGGGAGAGAATAATCTAGAACACGATAATATTATGCTTAGGATAATAGAGAATTTTTTCATAACCTAGGGAGATCATGCATATGAATGATGTTAAATTGGGTTGGCCAAGTACATAGATAGATAAAATAAGAGGGTATAATGTGATAATAGTTGAATGTGCACACATAAGTCATGTATGAAAAACATATGTCAAAATTGATGTTGTCAAGTTTCCAATACCAAATTTAGGTGTCTACACTAATATGGGAATATAAAAACTATATTCCCATAAATTCACTAAGGAGGATGTTTTCACCCCTAATCACATAAAACTTCAATGTTATAGTATTCCATCTTCAAAACCCATGATCAATCCTAAATCCTCCTCTTTAGAGAATCCTATTCCAGATCCTTTCCTTGACTAAAATGAGAAAGCCAAGATTATAGGATTAGTAGAGATTAATATTGATGAATAATATAATGTTATTACTCATACCTAGGATTATATTTATTAGCCTACATTTAATTATTATTATGTTAATGATGACATTATTTAACCCTTTTTTAGAAATAAGGATTAAAGAGAAAGACTATAATAATCGAAGGAGCAAGCTACTCTAAAAATTAGGCCAATTAAGTGTATTTAGATTCTATATTGTTATGATGTTAAGATATATTGAATCAAATAATATGCTAAATATAAAAAGTAAATATTTAATTTTTTGACAATATAAATACAAAATATAAATTATACTTAGATTTTTTATTGATACATAAATAAATATGAGTAGTACAAGTGTAAAAGTGGATTATCTAAAGATCTGTATCCCATCATCAAATTCTAAATATTTTTTCTACTAGTCTCAACACTTGCATCACTCTGTGGACACTAACATCAATTATAGTGTATTCTTTTTTCCACTAAATTCTAGTAAAAAATATTTAATCTTTTTTTTTTAATAAATTCCACATATGCTTATTAGTTTTGACTATCACCTTGAATATTCTCTGCTCGGATTGCATGCATAGGTTCTCAATATCTACATTTTGATTAAAATCCTAGATATTCCAATTAGGCATACAACCTTAAAAATAATGGGGATTAGTGTGTTAAATTGAAGTCATATTGATCTAAAATATTCTTCTATTAGTGAACATTTTTTGCATGGCCTATACTACAAAGAGGGCATAAGACCATTGTAGTTCTCCCCCTTAAATGGGATTATGTGTGAACAAAGGTGTAATATGATATATGTGAGTACATGTAGATATATATATTTAAACTTTACAAATGAAATTCATGGTTTGTTATTTGAATACTTCAAACCTATAAGAATATTAATCCTATGTTTTATTTATAAATAGGAAAAAATAAGGTAGTATAACTCAATTGTGCATATGATTTAGTGAGCTTGAATATATGCTTGCTTGGAAATTTCTCGATGTATAATGAGTGGGATTTGATTTGTACTTATATTGAATATTTTGAAAATAATCTCATATAGGATTAATTAATATAAATAGGCTAGCCTTTACAAATCTAAATATTTTAAAATTTGAGCCTTTCTAGGGTACAAACACTAGTGTTAGATTTGGGACACTATCATCAATGATAGTGTCTAGGTCTGAATGGTAGTGTCTTAGAGAATATATAAATGTTGATTTTTTATAATTGATAGTTAAAGACACACATGAACATAATGTTTTGAGCATATTATAGGCTATATTTTATCTAGGTAATGAGAATATTAGGGTCAAACTATAAGATAAGTATTTAGGCATAATGAGATGGCAAGCTGTGAGCCTTTCAACAATAGTAAAGTCATGGACTGAAGGGTATATCATTGATTTATATTTTTAATAGTGTGAAAAGATAGTTTATCATGTAAAATACATATTTTAGTATCTACATTTTATCTTATTTGATCTAGTAATTCATAGAGATGAAATTAGTAGGTTAAAAGAAAGAAATGCATACCATTGTGTGTAAAACACACCTTGATTTGAATTGAGACCTATTTGAATTTTTTTTGTGTATGACATAAACCAAAGATAATGTTATAACTATAATTAGTGCATACAATATGAAAAAATAATTGAAATTTCTTGAAATAAAAGAGAATAAGGAAGGAGTACGCTTGTGTGGCAATGCAATTATATTCCCCTTGGTAGTTTGCTTTGCTAATGATGTTTCTGAGATGAATCATTGGTGAAAGGTTCACAACTAAATGTTGGAGATGTGAAGAAGGGAATAGGAGGGTGATCATGACCAAAATCCTTTGTAAAGGGGAAATTGTGCCAAGTCCATTGAAATCACTTAATCTCAATCAAATAGCCTAAATTTGAACATAATATAGATAATATAGCCAATCCAACCAATGGAGTAACCATATCAACTTAAAAAAATATAATTAGTTGTAAGTACACTGAGTGTTTTGAATCTTCATCACACTACTCAAGGGAGCCAATTTCGATAACTTATGTAATCTCAATTGATACATCTTAGTAAGGTTGGTGCATGAATATTGGTGTAATTAAATAATGTATTTATAATTTAATACATTTTCTTGGAAATACACCTCAAATGTGTCTAAAGCTACATATGTACAAAAATATAACCTCTACTCTATAAAATGTATATAACATGTGTCAAAAATATGAAAAATTATGTCCAAAATCTATGAAAATAAATGCCAAATATATAATATTCTATCACAAATATATATCTAAATCATATAAATTTTATCAAATTCTACCAATTTTGGCAATTATATATATAAAAAATCATGTATCTATGACATGCCCTCACTAATATTCCCCCATTTTGAGTTGAGGGAAATGAAATGTGATACACCTTATTTGAAAAGGGTAAGATAATTGTGTTATATTTATATCAATTATGTAGTGGTATCATGTCTAATTATATGTATTAATGAAGATCATAATATCAAAACTTAACAAGCCCTAAAGTGCATGATATAGATCATGGAAATATCTCGAAATAAAAATATCAGCAAACAATCTAGGATACACACAAGAGTAATCAATGACACATAAAGAGAGGTATAAGGATATTGTAAATAAGGGGCATGTTCAAATTCCCAACACTCGAAGGGGATGCCATGTTAAAATGTCCACACTCTAAATAAAAAATCAACACTCAGGGCACTAGGGCCCAAAAATAAGTAACATGTTAAAATATTCCACAATCAAGACAAAGAAGTATAAAATAATTACACTCAAGTAAGGCGTGTGATAAGATCAAATACGTGAAATAATAAAAAACTAGAATAAGCATGCCATACCAGTCCCTATATAATTGTGTTAGCAAAATGTCATGTAAAATATCATATCAAGTATGCTATGTAATCTAGTAGCATGAGTATAAGCACATGTAAGCATTAGTATATAAGCTCAATATGATAATTTGAAGTGATCATAAAAACAATATAACTTGTATCAATCATAATCAATATAAGAAATATGCCCCTAATGTAGTGTGTCACATGGGTAGAAAAAAAGGTTTAATATTTGGATGCTCATGTTTCATGGATTTATAGTATGTATGTGTGCCCACGAAACATATGTGTGTATATAAATGATATGTTATTTACTAACATAAAATAATCAACATATGTGAACTCTATTAAACATGTTAAATGTTAAATATTTTTGTATTTTCTTGATTATTTGATTTATTTTTTGTTTTTGAAAATATTTAAAATATTTGAAAGGAAGAGAGGGTTATCTGATCATCCCATATAAAGGATGATCATAAGGTGTTATATAATGATAATATGTACCAAAAAATGGTCATGTTTCCAAGGATCATGTATATGTGTCAAATTTGGAATTCTAGAATCTGTAATACTCTAATTTTATCTCATATAAATTTGGGTGGTTCATGAAACCCATTGTTTATTTCTCTATGACTTATATTATTAAATGTTGGATCTTTGTACCTTTTATAAAACATGTGGATCTAATCTCAAGAGATGACTAGGCCTTAAAGGTATAAATGATGACTTTATGGAGTACATTATGTATCTCTAATGCAACAACCTCTCAATTATTAGTCACCTAAGAAAGGGGATTGAATTTTTATTTCCATTTAACTCATGATTAATCTTAACAGGTTGTATAATTAGCTATTTTGGATAAAACTTCTTTGGTTGTAGTGGATACTCATACTGGATCCTTGAAACTCTAATTACCATATTGGCATGAAAATACTTTAGACATCCATGTACTATGAAAGGTAATACACAAATATTATGAACATAAGGTCATACAAATATCATATCAAAGAATCTCATATGTGGTATTATTGCAAATGTTTTGGTCACATGTGTTGGGTTGACTTATAAAGGTAAACCAATCTTACTAAAAATTTTTACTTTCTCATCAAATGCTTTGACCATATTGGTCAAAGGGCATAAATAATCATGTGTATATGCCAAATGTGTGAGTAATGTCATAGTACATAGATTATATCCAAAACCATTATAAACCATAAAATTACATATAGGTTGATGATCAATATGTGCTCAAATACATAGTGAGTGAATATTTGAATCATCATCCATAATCTCAAAGTCATCAAATGTAATAGAAGGTATTTGAATAATAGGAGGTATCTCATGCATAAGTGTGCCAATAATACTATATAATGGGTGCCCATAATGTGGTGGAGGTGGATATGCATTATATTCCATTTACACTTTTGATGCTTCTTTATAATGATATTGTAATGAACTATTGAATATATTTTAGTTTTTATAATCATTAGGATATGACATTGAATTCTTTGAAGGATCCTTGAAGGTGAGTTATTCACTATAAATAATATTTTGTATCTTGTGCTTCAAATTGTAACATATATTTTTATAATGCCTATCAAATTTATGGTAGTTAAAATAAGTGTTTTCATCATACCCTTTTGGAAAAGGTCAACTCATATCAACTAGCATAGGGGGAGGTAGAGATATGAGATGACACTCCAATATCTTCTAAAGAAGTGAAGATGGAGACTTAGGTAATCATGAAAATTTTATATTATATGCATTGGATAAGTTAAGTCAATTAGGTTGCTATGAAACTATATTTATTGTGGTTGTTACTTCCTTTTTAACATTAGTAAGTTTAACCTTATAGCTTGGTTTGATGTGAAACTTGGTATTGGATGTAGTCAATGTTTTTGTTGCATACTTAAGCTTTTAAAATTCAATAAGTTTCATTTATAAATGTTAAAAAATATGGCATAAGTCATCAAAAAATTTAAACTTTATGACTACAATAGACTCATTAATGGAAAAATTAAATTTTTCTTAAATATATATTAAATTTTTTAATTTGCCATTGGATTTGTCATTTTGTGTAACATTTTCCTGTACCTAAAAACATATTAATTGATGGGCTCATTGGTTTCTTGTTGATATTGTAAATTTTTTCATATGACATATTTTTAGTAATGTTGATAGAGAAATGTGCTATAAATTAATCTTATAGAGGCTTGAATTATATTATTAATTATATTGGTGGATCATATAACCATATCAAAACATAGTCCTTTAGAATTATTGAAAATATTTTTTTCAAAATTTTATCATTGAAAGCATAATCAAGGGATGTTGCATAGAAATAGAAAAAAATGTCGCTCAATATTACCCTTGACATCATAAAGTGTGAACTTGGGTGATACAAAACTAGTTGGCAAAGTGTGCAGAGATATCTTAGGTGTAAGAAGATTATGTAATACATCATATGAATTTACACCATGATTTGATTTCAAATCATTTTTATTATTATTGGTAACCTTAGATTCCATATATTTCATAAATTTGAGAATAGTTTCTATAGTATACCCATTGGGATTAAGATTTGATATTTGAAAAGTCACCAAAGGGGATGAAAACACCACTTCTATTAATGTAGGCATTTAAACTAGTAATTGAGTTGAAGTATTAACTATCCACATGGAGGATGTAATAATAATAATTTAGTCTCAAGGAAATAATTCCTTAAAAACACACTCCATTCCCCAAATAGATTTCTGAAGGGATGGTCTATATGTATATCTAATAGTCCCAATAGTTTGATCAATAGTTACAAATGGTTTTTCATTAATCCTTTAGATTTTTTAGTGTCTAATATAGTATTGAGGATATTTTAAAGGTATTAAATATTTTCATGAATATTCTATAGAAAAATTGAAATAAATTTAACTTTATCTTTATATGTTTGGTCATATTCATTATTCTCATGTGATTCACTATTTTGATGGTCAATTTCATTATCTATGATATTTTTTTAGTATTTTTTTAGGACTCAAATTATTAGTAGAATTTGAAAGGGTATTATATTAAGACATATTAGGTGGTATATGAGGAAGATCAATGTGTTAAATATATAAATCATGTAGTATATCACCACCCCTAGGTTACATACAAAATAATAAAATCAAGATATGAATAACCACAATAACCTAAAACCCTAGAAGGCTAAAAACCCTAAGGTAAGCTAGTATTTAAATAAGAAGACTTAGAGGTCAACTTTGTCAGGATCCTACTACCCACTAAGGGTGCACTTGATTACCTTTGTATTAGCAACTAAACATGAAATTTAACCAGAATGAATAAGTAACTAGAAATATGAAACAACACAGGATATGAAAGACAATACACAATTTTGTATTAATACTCATCCAGAAAAGAATATAATAAAGAAGATGCCACTTCTTCTTCACACCTCTCAGAGGCTTCCCACACCTCAAGTGTACAGTAATTTTTTCCTCAAAGCTCTCTCTCTTACGGTCCCAACACACAATTCAAACACAGAGTTGTTGTTCACCTCCACCAGTTAGTAACAACACTGCCAATACACCAAGTACACAACTGTACTCCAAGTAGATCTCCCTTTCCTTGCTACCACCTACAAATCAATAGACCTTACTTACCATGTAGATATCTCTACACCCTTGAAGAACCCTTGTCCTTGCCTCACCAAGTCCTCATGATTCTTCAACCAGTACCCCGGTGAATCTCCTAGTAGAACTTGCACAACCTGCAACTCTCCCTGATCATACACACTCAGCACCCCTTTGGAACTAGAAGGAGCTACTCGTGCTCTCTCTTCAAGCACAATGGCTTTCTAACACACATTTACAATACAGCCCATGAGTCTATTATATAGATCTCATGCATACAATAATTAGACTTTCTTAATTACAATAATTAGACTCATAACTCAAGACCAAAAATAGTCTTTACATGCAAACTGCTTGTCTAAACATAGACCAGTCTAGAACCCACATGCAAACTGCATGCACACACAGGTTGCCAATGTCAGCTCCTTCCTGACCAATGTTGGTTGACTTATAATCGATGTCAATTACTTTTGCATTGTAATATGACTGACGCTGGTTGATCAGACCAATGTCGGTTACCCTACAACTTGTTTTGCAACTCAACAACCTCCCAGCAACCTCCTTCCCTATTTGCATCAGTGAAGCTTTTAGCTCCACAACCTAATAATCTCCCACTTGGAGATAAATAGCTGCACTGTACCTGTACCTGTATACCATCTAATTTGTTTCCTGGCTTGTATCCCTCTTCAAGATCAATCCTAAATACCAACCACCACAACACCTATGGTGCACCTCCTATCATCCAAGTAACCTACCACATCCAAACCTACAACTCCATGTAGTGAAGACCTTGACCCTACATAACAAGTTAACCTACTACTAGTCCCTTTCAGATACTTGAGAATCCACTGAACTACCCTCCAGTGCTCCTTGCACGAATTGGCTACAAACTCTCTAACAACTCCCACTGCTTGGGAAAACTCAGGTCCACACCAGACCTTATGTGATTTTGAACACTGTTCTAAGCTTAGCTTGAACTGTCCAGCCCTTGGTTTGCTTACTAGTTCTGCATCTTACATATTGAACCTTGCCAACACCTTCTTCACATGAGCTCCCACTGGAGACAAAATCAACCTGTGATCTTCCATGTCTCTTATGCCAAAGAATTTTGCTACTCCCAAATTCTTCATGACATACCTCTGAACTAACTTTACCTTTAGCTCAGAAAATCCTTGCATGTGTAATCCTACAACAAGCAACCACACCACATACAGTAATAAGATAATGTTGCAATCATCATCGAACTTGGTAAAGAAAACACAACAGTTACATTGACCTTGACCAAAACCATGCTTTGTCATACACCTGTCAAACCTGTACCACTGTCGTGCAGCTTCCTCAAGACCATATACCTTGGCCTTCTGTCTCACATGTCCATCCACTCTCTTCTCTAACCTAGGAATCCATCCATCTATCAGTGCTGGCAACTCTACCAAATCTCTTGCTTGGTTCTCTTTTGAAGAATTCATGCCATGCTCCCACTGTTTCTTGGATTCTACCTGTATTGCCTCTTTACATCTTCCTAGTTCTTGACCATCAGTAAGCAACAATTAAGAAGGTGAACAATGAATATGAGGTCCACTTACCTTTTAGTCCTCCATATGGGCCTTTGAGACTCCTTGACAGCTTGCTATCTGTCTAACATCTATTCCAGTGACCGATCTCGGCCATCTCCCAATCTACACTCGACTGACGTTGATTCCCTGTGACTGACCCTTAGTGCCGACGTCGATTCCCTCTGATTGACGTCAATTGCCACCTAACCAACACCACTGACTTTACTGATCTACACATGACTAACATTGGTAACTATCTATGCGACGTCAGTTTCTACTAATCGATACTGGTAACTGTGTTCTCCTGTGAGTGTTGACTTTTTACCAGCGAGCTCACCTTAAATCAAAACCCTATTCAAATTAACATAACCTTGCTTAGAATAATTCAGTCCCCTCAGTTGATCTCTATCCATCATCTCCTCCATGAACACCAAGGCTTTCCAGTTCTTAAGTTTATCAAAAACATCTATGTTTTGCTTAAGAACATGCATTCCCTTCTTACACATGTGACCAAGCCTACAAAGCCACATCTCTGCAATAGAAGGTGAATCAGTAATATATGTAGATAGATAAAGGATACCTACTTTCTTACCACCATCTAATTCAAGTGCATTTGCTGTGAGAGTTACTGTGCATCTCTCATCACCCAACTTTCCTGAAGAAATTAGACTCATCTCCAAGACTGGAACCTGCATGACCTTCTTTAACACCTGTGTGTTACCCGTCTGCAATTTCAACTTCACTACCCCTTTGCCAACCATTTGACAAGGCTCACCAACCCCTAAATAAATCTCTCCAAAGTATCCAAAGACATACCCATGAGAAGATGCTCTATTTTAGGTTGCATGGAAAGAGGCAACAAAATCTATGACCAAGATTCTACTTTATCTAGAGCAACCTGTGCAACAACACTTGCAACATTTGCTTCTACATGCTGATCTTCTACCAACCATCTTCCTTTACTTGCTCTTTCTTTCCATCAATCAGACCATTCGTGCTATTCAGTTTCTCCATTTATAGCTTACTTTCTTCTACCATTGCTATACTCCCACTCAATTAGAAACCCCTGTGAGTACCCTATAATCAACACACACTAACTAGATCTGAAACAACCTGTTAGGAACCCAACCAAAAGCTCTGATACCAACTGTCAGGATCCTACTACCCACTAAGGGCACACTTGATTACCTTTGTATCAGCAACTAAACACATAATTTAACCAGAATGAATAAGTAACTAGAAATATGAAACAACACAAGATATGAGAGACAATACACAATTTTGTATTAATACTCATCCAAAAAAGAATACAATAAAGAAGATGCCACTTCTTATTCACACCTCTAAGAGGCTTCCCACACCTCAAGTGTGTAGTAATTCTTTCCTCAAAGCTCTCTCTCTTATGGTCCCAACACACAACTCAAACACAGAGTTGTTGTTCACCTCCACTAGTCAGTAACAACACTACTAGTACACCAAGTACACAACTGTACTCCAAGTAGATCTCCCTTTCCTTGCTGCCACCTGCAAATCAACATACCTTACTTACCATGTAGATATATTTACACCCTTGAAGAACCCTTGTCCTTGCCTCACCAAGTCCTCATGATTCTTCAACCAGTACCCTGATGGATCTCCTAGTAGAACTTGCACAACCTACAACTCTCCCTGATCATACACACTCAGTACCCCTTTGGAACTAGGAGGAGCTACTCTTGTTCTCTCTTCAAGCACAATGGCTTTCTAGCACACATTTACAATATAGCCCATGAGTCTATTATATAGATCTCATGCATACAATAATTAGACTTTCTTAATTACAATAATTAGACTCGCAACTCAAGACCAAAAATAGTCTTTACATGCAAACTGCTTGTCCAAAAATAGACTAGTCCAAAACCTGCATGCAAACTACATGCACACACAGGTTGCCAATGTCGGATCCTTCCTGACTGATGTCAGCTGACTTATAACCGATGTCAGTTGCTTTTGCACTGTAATATGATCGATGTCAGTTGATCAAACCGATGTCAGTTGCCCTGCAACTTGTTCTACAACTCAACAACCTCCCAGTAACCTCCTTCCCTATTTGCATCAGTGAAGCTTTTAGCTCCATAACCTAACAAAATTCTCCAAATGTTTAACCTTTTTTGGAATTAAGTATAATATATAATAGATTATCCAAATCAAATAAATAATATGACACTCTTAAAATTAGGCTAATTAAATTAATTTATATTTGTTTTAACCTTTTATGACTCAGTGTATGTAAATCCTATGTTTTTTAAAGAGTTGAGTAGACTAAATTAGGGAAATAATATATAATAAATACAACCATTGATCTGTTACCTAATTCACTATCTTTATATTTTCTAAAAATAGTAATAAATAGTGTAATTAATGACTTAGATAGAAAATACCTGATACAGATGATCTGGGTGCTAAAACTAAGATGGAATCTATTCTAAGTGTCATAAACTAGATGCTAGTGTCAAAACCCCTCCCATATAGTAGTGACACAATTGGACAATATCACTATTATTGGAAAAGTGGTGATAGTGTTTTGATATTGGTGGTAATACCCAATGTGTAGGACTATCCCAAGTTTATGGGTGCACTTGTGTCTAGATATATGGTTTCTATTCCTACATGTATGAGTTATGGAACCATATATTTTGTTTGTAATGTTTGATTTATTATGAAAACCCTATTACTCCATATAACTAGGGCATGAGGTAACAAATGTGTTTATTATTAGGGTAGGCTAAACATCTTAAACACCCTATTGTGAAGAGATTTACCTACATACCAATACTCTAAGGAAGGATCAAGCCTAATGTAGTTCTCCCCACCTAAGTTTGGTACAAGTACAAATGATTCTAGTATGATAGTGGCCTTGATTTCCTTCAGTGTACTTGAGAATGGAAATCTACATTATCTAAGATTAAGGATGCCATAGATGGTAGTATGTAGAAGTAAGGTAGAAAAGGGATTGATAAACTTAATTATACTCAACTTATTTAGATTTTAAATGTGTATTTTACATTTGATTTCATTCTAATGGTTAGAGGTCTAAAATTCATCTATTTATACTATTTTATTACTTATGCAAATGATAAAAGATCTCTAGGATGACCTTAGGAGGTTCTAGTTTTGAAAATATATTTGTTTGGGAAAATATAGGTCAAAGGACATTAGCACTAGTTTCCTTATTATGTCACCAGTGTCTAACTAGTATAACACTAGGCACAAAGGGCCAAGATTAGGAAATGAGGGTCTAGTACTACTTTGGAGATAACTAGGGATGCTTGTGGCTCACATGAAGGGTGGATAAGTGTGACAATAGTATTTAGGACAAGTCTAGGGTTAAGATAGGGATATGTAGTCTCAAGTAGCATTCTTATCACTCAAATACCACTTTTGGGTGATTACATTCCCCACTTTTATTCTATAAATGTATCAAAGTGAAATGACTAGGATAAATGAAATAGAAGCATACTTAGACTTACCTAGGAGGTGAATCTCATAAAGTTAGGTTTAAGTATGTGAAACATTCTCAAATGCATGTATTATAAGTGAAATGTACATAAATTAGTCCTTACATAAGAGATATTACGGAAAAAGACTATATTGAGTAAAGAAGTAAATTTGAGTAAAATTGAGTAAAGAGATGGGAAATAAGAAAAGAACAAATAGATATCATTGGGTATACAAACCATTACATAAAACTAGTGATAACTTATTTGTGTGTATATGTATATAGTGATCAATCAATGAATATATTGGATTGAGTTGATGGCTTGATCAATCCTCATGTGTGGGTGGCTCAAGAACTCAATCCAATTTTGAATCCATCATTTTACATGCCTACTTAGTGGATCATGACCTATGAATAGATTGGTTTGGACTGATAATATGTCTAACCCTCTCATGTAGGTGGATCATGAAATTAAGTAGGCCATGATTTCATCATTTCCCATCCATGTGTAGTATATGCATATGAGATTGAAATACACAAAGTACTATGAATGTCTAACTGAGTATATCTAATTGTGTATGTTGTCTCTATGACCACTTGGGTACATTATGTGGCTTTGGGCCACTTATGAATATTAATAAATATAATTGGACTAAGGCATGAAACTAGTGTGCAAAATGAAATATGATGTGGAATGTATATAGCATAGATAATGATATGAATTTTATCATTTCAACTAATTAACTGGTGTTTAAGTGATAATATATAAATAATGTGTTTTGTGCTTGACCCCAAATCTAATATCTAAGCATATGGATTCAGGATCAAGTTATAATAAACTATATCTTAGTATATAAACTAAAATGGGAATGTTCATGTAACACATCATACCCTGAATCTAAGTAAATTGATATAAATATGAGATAGACTAGTATAGATCTAAGTAAAAATGAGTATAACTGATGAATTTATAACTAAATCTATGTAAACATGTACTGTACCTATTGTACTATTCTAGATAATCTGGGTTTTTTCTAAAACTGAGGCTACTAGATAGTAGCACCATGTCTTGGAAAATAGTGCCATTTTTAAAAATGTGGTGTTAGTGCCCCAACTTGGGCACTAGTGTCCTTCTGGTCTAATTTATGTGTAACTATACTACTTTTTGGGTCACTATTATCCCACTATGTTTACATGTGTATCATTTTATATGATTGAGCCTGTGTACTAAAAAATGTACCCTAATTGAAATATAAGAGCCTAATCTATGTGAAAAACCCATGTGAATTCCACTTTTTTTAGGGGAGTTTTTAAACTCTATAAGAATTTTAGACAGAATAAAAATCTCTACACAATATGTGTTATCTAGAGCATTTATGATAACTACATGATAGTCTAATATAATGTGCATACATAACATTAGAATGTAAGGTAATATAATCATAAGTATGTAAATATAATGTAATATGTATGTCATGTCTAACATTCACAAGGGCGTCAAGATATATGTAACAATAAATTTGAGTAAAACTAGGTAACTACCTAGGGGATGGGTTATGATGTCCATCACATAAATTAAGTAGGAAGGTTAGATGTATAAGGTCCCTCATGGCATCAAAAAATGGTGTCTGTACTAGGAAAATAAAATTATCATGGAAATGATGTATATAAGAAAGCATACATACAAAACACATGAGGCACAGAAAGTAGGTTAAGGGGCCACAATAAAAAAGGCATTGGCACATGTCACTAAATCTAAGAAAAATAAGACATACAAGGACATTTTTAAATGTCCACATACACAAGCAATAATAAAGTTTACTTATAGACACATATGAGGACATTTTTAAATGTTCACATACATAATAAATAAGGTACACATAAGTACATGGGAACATGTCTAAGTCATACATACTATGAATAGAAGTGGTATAGATCTAAAGAGTAATGAGATATTCAAATGCCCCCAAATAGAAAAAGAATAGATAAACAATAAAGTCTATAATATATAACCTAGAAATGAAAGTATACATAAATATGTAATACAAATCTATATAATAGCTAAGATTTACATATGATGAGTCTAAATTAGTAATAGCTAACAAATAATATGAGTAAGAATAACATGATCAATATCAAGATATAACAATGCTAAAGTTGGGATGTAGAGTATAGAAAGATATAACCCATGAATTGAAACTATGTATAGGATGCCCCCAAGTGGGTGAGTATGTCAAGTGAAGCCCCATGTATTAGTGCATATTCCCCCAATGGGTAGATAGTAACAATTCTAGATTAGTGTAGTGGACCTAAGTCCTGTAGCTATTTGTAAGCACTTGACAAGAACAAGAGAAATATGTATGATATGATAAAACCAATAATACAAAGATATCTATCATATGTGGTGTCTATTAAATATAGTAAATTAAACATAAAAATTCATATAATTTGTAATTTTTTTATAAAGAAGTAATTATTTGAATATTTTTGTATTATCAAGATATTGTATTATTTTTGTATTTTAAGGATATAAGCTATGCACAAGAAACATGAAAATTAAATATGTACAAGGATCAAGAGTAAAGTAGAGTATGTACAAGAAGGGAGGGACAATATTAGCCAATGAGTCTGATGGGAGACTCATTATCATTGTGGACTATGTCAAAAATAGGAATGGTAATCTCTCATGTAGTGTGATTACTATGTTATAGTTCAATGGTGTTGCATTAGGAATTTGATTATTGTTCATCATCATAATCATAATAACATAGAATGAAAGAGGAAATTACTTCATACTATTGAGTTTACCTTTTTTGAATTTTTATTTGTAATATTTATTATTATTTCCCCCTTAAACTATGTTTATTGTAGGCATATGGTGCTCTGGAGGCTATTTTGCTAGAAATCCATTTTTGAGAATGCTTGTTGGCTTAACATTATTTTGATTTTGTAACTTAAGTTCTTGATCTTTATGTAACATTTCTTGTGTATATGTATATTTTTACTTGATAAATTATATTTGTGAATGATTTGCCTTATGATGTTCAATAAATCCAAAACCTTGTTGACCAACATTATCAACTACTAGAATAGGATTAGTGATGCCTTGGGCTTGTTTGCCCAAACCTTGATCATGATAATCAAACTATTGTATATATTTTTGACCAAACCCATACTACTTTAAAAGTTGAGCCTCATTTTAGAGAGGCATATTTTCCTCTTTTTATTTATTTACATGTGTTGTTATATTGTTTCTTGCTGTGACTATGGTGTGTGAAACTTTTGTTGTTCTAAGTTATGCTTTGGTAACTATTTTTGCACTATTTTTGAATTTAACCCTTTCTAAATTTGTATATGTACCATTTTATTTTTTTAAGATGATGTGTCATTATGTAAGTCATTTGTATCCATTATCTATTGTATTTTCATTTTCAATGGTAAACATGAATTAGTATGGTGCCCATGCATTGTACGATATGCACAATAATATCTAAATCTCCTCACTAGGTGTAGAGGGGGTAGGGTGATAAAATTATCTTTAATCATTTCCATTAGTACCTCAATTGAAATATTCTTTTATATTTGAACACTTTTTATATCAATAGTTGTAAATGTACTTTCTTTTGATTTATGATTTGGATATGAAAGAGTGTTAGGTACAAATTTGATAGGTGTAGATGCATACACATGGTTTTCTCTAGCAAAATTTTAAGACTATGTACATGTAATGTGATTTTCCAATAATGTGACCTATTAACTTAATAACTAATTTTTATTATGTAAATCTAATATTAGCTTACCCATATTGATAATTTGGTCCCTTAGACTCTCACAAGTGAAAATCCTTGTTACTTTTGATTGAACATTTAGGCACACACCTTATAAAGAAGAGGTGTGAGTAGGTTGAATATGGGGATTAGTGACAATGATATAGGTTGCTTCATCTCATATAGGGATATCATGGACATGGTTAGAGGGAAAATATATATCACCCTCATGGAGATGAGGAGGATAAGTAAATTATTTATTGTGCATAAGATATGACATTTAAACATGAAACATGGTTGTTAGATTATGCACTAAATCCTCTATGTGTGTAAGATTTTGCTTGTTAATGGAATTTCACATAAGAGAAAGAAAACATGGTATGAAATATGACATAGAATATAATTGATATAATGCATCATCTATGCATGTGTTTATATATTTTCTAAGTTTGTTCTAAATTAAAGGGAATATGTAAGCAAATGAAAGTATTAAAATTTGAAAAGTGATATAATTCATCTATCATTATTATCATGATTTTATGAAATACAAATCTTAAGATATATGGATATAAAATATGAGTGTTGTAAAATGTAAAACCTAGGGTTATATAGGGTTAGGGTTTGTGTAATTCTAATTATAAGTCAGGTTCACCAAATGTTTTAACCTTTTAAGTCTTAGTGTATGTGAATCCTATGTTTATTAAAAAGTTGAGTATACTAAATTGAGGAAATAATATGTAATAAATACAAACACTAGTTTTGTATAGAATTGACTAACTTTGACTTTTAAAAAAATAGTAATAAGTAATATAAGTAATTGCTTAGTTGGAAACTACCTAATACAAATGATCTGGGTGTTGGAAACTAATATGGAAGATAGGTTTAGTATCATAAACTATATCCCAATCTCAAAACCCCTCCTAGATAGTAAAACCACAATGGGACAATAACACCATTATTATAAAAGTAGTGGTAGTGTCCTCTATGTAGGACTATCTTGAGATTTTGGGTGCACACGTGTATATATATCAAGGGTTTGTTCCTACATGTGCGAGTTTTGAAAACTATATTTTGATTGTAATGACTAATTTATTTTGCAAAACCTAATACTCCATATAACTATGACATGAGGTAAAAAGTGTGTTTATTAGTAGGGTAGGCTAGACATCCTCAACAAATATTGTGATGAGATTTTCCTACATATCAATACTCTTAGGAGGATCAAGCCCAATTTAGTTCTACCCACCTAAGTGTTGGTGCACGTGTAAGTTATGCTAGTATGATAGTGTCTTTGAATGCCTTGAATTTATTTGAGACTGCATATATAGATAATCTAAGATTAGGAATCTTATAGATGGTATTATGTAGAAATAGGTTAGAATAAGGATTGATAACCTTAATTATGCTCATCTTATCTTGAATTTGAATGTATATTTGGCATATGATTTCCATCTAGTTTTTAGATGGATAAACGTCATGCATTTATACTATTTTATTGCTTGTGCAGGTGATAAAATATGTCTAGGATGACCTTAGAAGGTTTTAGTTTTAAAAAGATATCCATTTGGTAAAATATAGGGAAAAATACATTAGTGCCATTTTGGGGACATTAGTTCCATGTGGTGCTAGTTTCCTTATTATGATACTAGTGTCCAACTAGCATAACACTAGGCATTAAGGGCTAATATTGGGAAAAGAGGATTTGAGCTACTTTAGAACATACTATGGATGCTTTTGGCCTATAAAAAAGATGCATATGTGTGACAATAGCCTCTAAGATAAGTATAAGGCTAAGTTAGGGATATATGGTTTCAAGTATCACTCTTATCACTCAAATACCACTTTTGGGTGATTACAGTATTCTATTGATATTATGATAATATATACTAAATATATAA
>JARHVA010002230.1:2675000-2718203 GCA_037957365.1 Torreya grandis
TTTAGCAATTTCATTTGAATTTGTAATTCTAAATATCAAATTGAGCAAAATATTTCAAATCTTACCACCTTGTCTACTCTCTTGATTCAACACAAGAATGTAAATTAGACACTTTTTAATTTTAATAATGTTTTTGATAATAATAAAAACTGTAAATCTAAACCTAATTGTACTTCTAACTCAAATAAGAATAAGAAATCTGGTAACAAGAATTATAAACCTATGTTTAATGGAAATTATAATCTGTGGTAAATTTGGTGAGAGAATGGAAAATTACTATAAAAACAAATATAGAGTTAAAAATAAATGTTATAAAAATAAAAAAATGAATAAATATAGTTAGAACAAGTAGAATAATCAAAACCCTAATTAAGATAACAATCAATATCACAGTGTCATTACTTTATAACTTGCTTTATTTTTCTTCAAATGAAAATGAATGATTTTTAGATAGAGTTGATTCACCCTGTATGAATTAATTATCTAAAATTATATGTAATTCTAAAAATATTTATGAAATAATTTACTAAGAGATAATTCATTTTGCAAGCAACTAGACAAGGAAAAGTAAAGTTTTTAATTTTGTCATTAATGATGTTTTCTATGTACCTAAGCTCAAAAAAATTAATATATTAATCTTAACTTAAAAATGATAATTTTGTAACAACATCACTTAAAAATAATTGGTCAATTAAAAATCAATTTGGGCCTCTGATTGTTTAAGGGGTACACAAGAATGGTTTATACATTTTCTCTCCTACATGTTTTCTTTCATTACATAGTAAGAATAAATCTCAATTATAGAATGAAATATTAGGACATATTAATTTTATAAGTTGTAATGATATGTATGCTCATAATATTTTTGGTATATTTATTTTTATACTTTTTCATCATGAAACTTGTGAGGGTTGCTTATGTGGTAAGCAACATACTAACCCCTTTCACAAAAATCATGATATGAATTCCTCATATCCTTTAGAATTGATTCATAGTGATGTTGTAAGACCCTTAGAATGTGTATGCTATAAATTTTAGTGATGATTATAGTATAATTATTTGGTCATATTTCATTAAAAATAAATCTGATTTGTTGTTTAAATATAAAGAATTTAAAATCTTTTGTTGAAAATGCATCTAATTTTTCTATTAAGAGATTAAGAACTCATAATGGTGGTGAATATATTAGTAAAGAGTTTGAATATTTTTATATTAATTATAATATTCAAATATAATTTATTAAACCTTATTCCCTTTAATAAAATTGTATTACTGAAAGGAAAAACTGAATTATTATTGAGATGGTCAAAATAATGTTACATTATGCAAATTTTCTTTCTAGTTATTATGGGCTAATGCATTGAATACTAATGTACATATTATTAATAGTATCCTTAATATTTTAATTTTTATACATAAAAATACATGTATACTCATTATATTACATTTTTTTTGATAATTTTTTTCTTTAATTACTTTAAGAGATACTAACTATTTTGATAATGTCTCATCTACAATGTATTTGTTAGTAAAATTATTTTGTATTGATTTTTTAAAATACATATTATAATTATATTGTAATAGATATATTTTTCTTAGATGATAAATCAAAGAACATACATATATATTTTTATTTTTTCAATTTAATTAGTATTAGAATATATTATATGCATAACATCAAGCTTAATTTGACAAGATAATCATGTTTAGTTATTGCATTTAGTAAGAATATCATGCTTAGTGAGTTTAGATCTTTTGTGTTTCAGTTTATTAGATACTATCATTTTATTATTTATACTAACATCATTATATGCTTCGTTTGATAATAAGATATGTTCTGAAATGTAAAGTGTAAATGGAGTTTGTACTATTGGCTCTTCATAATTTACTTTACTAAGCATCCTCTTCATACATCTATGAACTTATTTATTTCAGTCTCATATATATTTTATTGGATGATGGAATGTCATGCTAAACTTATCCATATTTGATCTATGAGATGTTATACACCAATATTTTATTGAAGCACATTAAAATTTTAAAGTTATGATAAGAATCAAATGATAATATGAGTAATTTCTAATAAGATATATCATGTTTGGTTAAAATTAGTATCATATTATTAGTAAATTATTGTATGTGCATTTCATGATAGTTGGGGATGCCCATCTTGTTAATATTGGAAACATCTAATAATTAACTGCATAAAATAATTTATGTTTTTTCACTAGCTTTGTAATGAAAATAGTGAACTTGTTTGCCTTAAATATGACTTGATTGTTTTAACTGTGTTTTACCATAGAAAAACATATTTAATATTTTTATGTATTTATTTTTTGTGATTATAAACATACTATCTTATCATGAATCTATTTTTGGATGTGTCTAAGTTTGTGTAGGTGAACAACACCAATAATTTAAACAAATTGAAATTCATGTGCATTTTATATGAGATAAATTCCTAGTGGTTATATTTATCTATATAGTTTTATCCTACAAATGAAAAATTAGTTGATATATTCACAAAGCCACTTGGTGCTACCAAGTTTTTTTAGTTTCATGCAATGTTGGACTCTCAAAGTTTTCATTGAGGGGAGTGTGAATGACAATGCCACTTCCTAATGGCATTGTGTTTCTTCTCTTTCTCTGTACTTCTCATTATCAAGCATTGTAAATTTCTTGTGAAATTTATATGATTTTAAACTTTGTTTGGAAGTTTTAATTTTGTATCCAAATACATTTAAAAACATACTTTGTAATGGAGGTCCTTATGTTATAAAAGGCTCCAAATATGCTTATTCAGTATTCATGAGAAAGTGTGTGAAGTAGTCTCATGATCATTCTAGCATAAACTTATTTTAGAATAGCTTATGGATTTTAATTCCTTTTGTTTCAAATGGTTATTTTTGGCATAATGAAGATTTTTAAATCTTTCAAATATGTACATAGTATAATTCAATTGTTTTAAAGGTGAATATGAAATTTATCCCCTTTTAGCATTAATGGGGAGTGTTAGAACATTTAATGATTAAGTTCTATTTAATTAACTTTTAGTTCACATTGGTGTTAATTAAATAATGAATAATGTATTATTTATTATCTCGAGATAAAAACCTCAGTTAAATAATTAATAATATTATAGCTTTTTAATTCTTACCAAATTATACTAAATGTGTTTTCAAGATGGGAATGCCTATTATTTCACAACAATCGCCTCCCCTTGTGAATTTTATAAATATGTTTTTACCCATATTGTAAATTCATTCTATCTTGATATGATTTTGAGTGAATAAGGTTTTGTGAAAGCATGTAGAATAATTGAGATCAAGAGGAATTATATTGGGGTTGGATTGGTTTCTCAATTATATTAATAATCACCATGGATTTTTTGACCTCTTTAAGGTTTTTCATGTTAAATTCTTATGTCATGTCATCTAGTTATTATTCTTATACTTTTATAATCATTTTCATCTTAGATGTTTTGTGTGTACATTTTATATATTTTACATAAAATTTATCACACTCATGGGTTATTATTTGAATGTTCATACCTATAAGAAGAATGCTCTTATGGCTAATTTTGAAATATGGAATAATAGGGTAGTATAACTATGTTGTGTAAATTATTTAGTGGGCTCGAATAGGTGAATTATTGGTAAATTTGAGATGAATAATGAGTAGGATTTATTTTATATTTATACCACACACATTGAAAAAAATATCAAGGAGGGTTAAATAATATAGATATGTTGACCCATACATATCATAATATTTTAAATTTTGAGAATTTATAGGGTTTAGACACTAGTATTGGATTTGGGACACTAACATTGACACTAATGTCTAGGTCTGAATGGTATTGTCCTAGATAATAGAGAAATGTGGAAGCTATATAATTGATAGTGAAGTATATATATTAGGTTTTAAGCATACTATGGTCTATAAGTGATTTGGGTAATTATACTATGAGGTTCAAAACATAATATAATGATTTAAGCATAATGAGATGGTGAACTATGAGCATTTTGATAGTGGGAAAGTAATATATTGAAGGGTAGAGCTTTGAGTGATATTTTTCAAGTGTGCATGATTAATTTATCATGTGAAATACATATTTGAGTATCTAAATATACCACATGGAATATTAAAAGAGTTGGAGATAATGTTTCAATTTTAGAATTTACCAATACCTTTCCCCATAACTCTTCATGGAATTTTAGAGAAATAACTTTCCCATTAGTTGATATTATTAGAGGCCTTGAGGCTTGGTTACTTAGTCAATTTTACCACTCATAAATTCCAAATAAATCATATTTATTTTGATGCTCACATTCCTAGTCAAGGATATTGGGATGTGAGTTTATTATTAGATATGACGTAGTTACCATCGATGTTGAGATGTCCCATAGATGACATCATAATATCTATTTCCATGTTTGGGTCTATAACAATTATGTTAAAATAGACATGATGTAGATGGGGCACATATGAATATTTTCCCTTTTATATTATTTATAAATTATATATGGTATTATTAACTAGATTGATATATATATATATATATATATATATATATATATATATATATAAATATAAAATACCCTTTGGGGTTATGATATCCTTAACTATAATTTATATAGAACGATTACATTTCCTATCACTTTGGGGCTGAAAAATATTTTCATAGAATATTGTATTATAGATAAGGAAACCACTTATAACATGATTCTAGGAAGGAATTATATCCAAAGTATTAAAGGCATCACATCCATGTTATTTAAAGAAATATTAGAAAAATTGTGTGGCTTGAAATGACCCTAACCCATTTAACATGAACCAAGCCAATATTAGGAGGAAAGTATGAATATAAATAGATTATCAGTTCTCATCAAACCAAATGATCAAACATCCCCCTCCTCTTCCTCCTCTTCTTCCTAAATATATTCCCAAGGATCCTCATAAAGATCCTAAAATAATATCCAAGTGGTTTCCAAAGGCCACCATTGATCAAATTAAATTAATGCCTATTAAGAAAACCAAAAAAAAAAATTATCAGTAGAAACCATTTCCATTCATACTACATCGAACATAGTAGAACTAGTAGAAAAATATTATCCTTTATTTCTTTGGTTTGATCCTAATAACACTAGGATATACACTACTAAGGATGTTTCTTCCATCCATTTCTAAAAATTTTACATATAAATTATGAAATTCTGAGTGATGAGAGCCTCCTTACCATAGAGACTGAGTTCTCTTGAGGGGGGGGATTTGGATTCTTGAATAATGAATCCACTAATATATGCATGGTAAATATTGGTGAATTAGAGGAAGGAGATGTTTAATCAATAGGTAAATTAATTTTTATTATGAATATATTGAATCTTCATTTTTATGGGGCTAAGAGTCATATAGGATTAATTTATGGTGTGATTTTGACCTTTCTAGAAAGAAAAATCATGCCTTTCACTTTCAAGATAGAATTTTTCTATACAAAAAATAAGTTTGAGTATGAAGCTCTATATTTTGTTCTTCTTATTGCTAGCATGATAAGGAATCACAATATAAAATATTTTGGATCCTCATTACTATTTATCAACCAAATCTTTGGCCATTATGAGACTAAATCAAAATGTATCAATCCTTATTAATATTTTGTGTGCCTCATGGCTATGGATTTTTAAATATTTTATTACAACCATTAATTGAGAAGAGAATAAATTATAATTTTCCATAACATATTATTCATCTATGTTTTAACCAAAAAATTAGATTCAAAACACTAAGTTTATTGTTTTTTTTTAAGGTTGACCCACTAACCAAGCCTGAAAAGGTTCTTGCTACCCTAGCTTATGTGGATCAAAAAATTAGCCCATTATTTTTGACATAACTAAGAATGATTAAGATATGAAAATATTCCCTCAAAATTATGATGATCTCTATCATTTTCATCATAAAAATAGTTTTCCTTTGCTTCCTCATCCCTTGCATTACTTTTATGATTATGAGATATTTAATGTTGAGGAAGAAGATTTATACCTTCCCTCTATCCTGCCTTACTTTGAAGATGGACAAACTTATATTATATAAGATACCATTGAAATAAATCCTAATACCAAAGAGAATCCTCACATTATGAAGTTAGGTGCTAACCTTACCACAAAGGAATTTAAAGTATATACCAAACTTCTCATTCAATTTTACAATTTATTCATATAAGAATATTATGATATTCCTAATGATGGTGAATAATATAATTACCTTTAGACATATAAATTTGGTACACTTCCATTATTTATAGTGACTTATCCCAAATTTTTCATAGTTGACAAAATTTTGTATATTTTCATATTTTTAGGTCTTATCCAACCCTACATTAGTATCCATTTTTCCATTGAACCTCAAATCTTAAAACTTTTCAAGATATATCCATTGGAATATTTAGATTAAAATCATCCATTTTCATTATTATCATCAATATATAAGCCTATCTATGTTTAAATTTAGTTTTGTGCCCTATGTGATTATGCCCTAGCTAGTTATGTACTCTACATGGATCTGTCTCCTTTGCCTTTGTGGGTATTTTTTCCCATTGCTAATTATCTTATGCATTTAATATTTACTATTGTAAATTATAAAGTCAGTAAAATAAACCATCTTATATTAGAGTGACATTTGTATGCATGGGATAGGATGACTTGTTACAATCCTCTTTCTCTAAATAGAGTAGGATAAAAATAAGGTCATAATAATAGAGCTTGCATATACTTGGAAGAGAAAGTAAGTACCTAGAATAAGAATATACGTAGAACAAGGTAATAAAAAATAAAATTTAAAGAGGATAGGGTTCCAAAGCCTAATCATATGACATGGGGTATAACTCTCACTAGGATTCAATATACATAAATAATTGTAATAATGATTGTAAAGGGGTGTACCAAGGATATAATAAGGATACTACATGAAATTAACTTATAAACAAGGGAAACCTAAATATAAGATAGATAAAAGTACTAAAATAATAATAAGATAAGTGGTGAAATAGTAAATTAATGGTTGGTCTATACAACTTAAGGTGATAATGGAAAACCAAATCAACCCTATAATTATACCACCTTATTTGATATAAGGAGGAGCATAAGCACGGATAACAAATGCATATATAATAATAATGAGTAAATAAATATCTAATATAATGAATAAATAAATAAAGGAAAGAGAGTAGGGATAAATATACTTACCTTTGGATGAGATCATTGGCGCATCAATCTCCCCCTTTTGATTAAGTGGCACTTTGAAAGAGATGTTGGTATGTTAAAGACATCAAATGGTAAGAATAAGACCTATATATATTGAGTTTTAAACTCCAAATATTCTGAAAACTCCTTTGCATGACTCCTATTATGAATTTCAAAGATCATAAGTAAGACTACACATCCAAGATAAGACTCTAAACCTCCAACTATTTATTTTACTACTTATGAGTACAATTGCAATCAAAAGTAGAGAAAACGAGTACGGTATATGGTTTAGGAAAAAAATATGACCCATATATATATATATATATATATATAATACCTATAAATAAAACTAAACTCAAAGCCTAATAATATTATCTAGGGTTATATAATAAAAACAATGTTAGCTAACACGTAACTATTGGTCATGCTTATATAAAATTAGGAGAGATAATTATAAAATAGTTTATATTGGCATAATTGATATGATTAGAATATAGGGTGGTTATTAAGAATGAAAGGAAAGTAGATAGAGAGATAATAAGGAAAGAGACTTGGAAGAGGTTAGAATAATAATAAATAAGGTATGATATAATAATATGTAATTGTCTATTGTAAATACCATGAACTGATCCCATCCCATACCTAGTACACCCTTTAAAGCATGCATTCAGGGAGTATGAATCAAAAGGATCCATCAAGATAAATAATCAATAAATTATTAAAGTTAAAAATATTAGGTTTATACATATGCCCTATCTCAATATCATCATGTGTCACACTAGTGTAATGTAGGATGGTGTTTGGGCATAGATACATAGTAATACAAAAGAGCATAAATGAAAAGAAATTATAAACAAAAGGAAAGTAAATAAATGAAAACACATACCTTAACTTATTTTTTTCATTTAAGAGATCACACTACATGTGCTAAAATTGAAGGAAGTTGCCAATATGTATGCTAGACATATAAACCTAAAAACTAATAGAAAATTTTATTTTTTTAATAAAAAATTATGTTAGTACCTAAAAATTAGTTACTTGGATTGGATCATAACACTTATTTTAGTTCATGAAAATGACCCAGAAAAATAAAGATATGGGAAAAATAAAAAATATAGAGGTAAATAATTCTACATTTGAAAAGTTGAAAATTTGACTATAAATAGGTAAACAATATTTTATTTATCCATTTTCTATTTTGAAAAAGCTAGATATTTGATTATCCATTTTTATCAAAAAGAGAGATGATGGTTAGAAGATAGTGAGGAAGCCATTTATTAGGTCACCTAAGAGTATTCACAAGAGGCATGTAGGTAGGTATGCATTAGTTACTTCATTTTTTATAATTGAATAGCTAGGCTAGATTTAGGAAATATATACATCAGGGAAAATTTGTGTAGTATAATTTTACCAAACAACCATCAAAATGTTGATAAAATTATTAAGGTGACATGTAGGAAACAAAACATAAAATTTAGAACTAGGGGTATTTATTATGGCCAAAAAAATAAATAACCTTTTCCAAGTAATTGTATCAACCAAGATAATACAATTAGGTGGGTAAGGTCATAAATATGGTTGATACCAACCTAGAAGGCCAATACAATTATGTAACAGAAATACTAAAAAAATACCATATTGTATTACATGGGTGATAAAGTATGATAAATAGGTGGATGCTATTTTATAATTTTAGCTGATAATGTACTTAAAAAAATGCATGGTTTGGATACATAAATTAACATTTAATTTAGAATAGTACACTTGTGACCACCCTTTTCACACACTTATCTCATTCCTTATTCCATTGTATTTTCACCACTTTAATTCATTTATCTCAAAAATAACCCATTACCATAAGAAAACCAATGGTCCTAAAATTTACCTATTCCTCATGAAAAATAAGTCAATCTTATCCAAAAAAAATTCCATATTCTCAAATCAATTGCTTGTGTTCCTAGGACAACATCATCCTATTTAGAAAACAATGTTCCCTGGGAGTGTCCATTTCCATTTCTCTTGTACTCCCACCAAACAATAGCTAATTGATAAAAAAAAAATTCATGTAACAATTTATCCCAAAAGTTTAACAAGACCCATCTAAAAGAATTCCCTGTTGATCACTATAAATACATATTCAAGTCAATTTTCACACAAGAGGCTTCCACACTAAAAAACACTAGAATTGTAATTGCACATTGAGCTAAAATCCCCTATTTTTCCAAATTTTTAATACATATAACCATAATATCTATAAGATAAAGTATAAATACACTTATAATGTAACAAATCATAGTTAAAACACTTAATCACACTAGGATTTCACCAACATTTAGAATTTTGCACCAATATTTCACACACACAATCTTAGCATGGGATAGCTATATGGAGTTTGATCCCTATTCAGAGGATTGGTATGTAGGTAATGATAAACACATGGGGTGTTTAAGTAAAGAATAACTTCAATCACATAACCCTTATTATTATACAATTTCATTTGTTCTCTTGATCTATTGAGCTAGGGTTACAATAGAAGGAGACGATATAATTTTTTTTCACAAAGGATTGAAGGATCTCATAGAGTCCACAAAAGACATAAAAAAAGGTGAATCCATCATACATAAATTGTAATTATATAATCTATAGGATAATGACACTCCCTATTAAAAATAATTCCATGTACCATTTTCCAGATATAATGTTCTTTTCTAGAGATCCTAAAAAATCTTGTTTTGGATTCACAATCAATCAATATAGTCATATAACCTATTTTTATTACCATTCACAATCCTACATTATAGTTTTCTAGCTAAGTTGAATTTACTTGGTACCTTCCTCTTTTAGTATATTTATAAATTTATAAAGTTTAAAATAATTTTATGTCATTTATTTTAAATATGTAACATTTTGATTTTACAAAAAAAAAAATCTTATCTAAACAATTATTTCACTTATTTACCAAAATTTTATAAAACATATTAGTAAACATGCTTATTATTTAACATTTTCAAAACCCTAACTTGACATTAGGGTTTCCTTCTATTTTTATCACTACCATTAGGGTTTCTAATTTTATGATTTCTATATTCATCATATCATAATGGATACATATATCCATCATTTAATTGTTCAAATCTTCTTGGTTTTATTTACATGTTCCTTTCCTATCACTTATCAAATATTTTACATGTATGTAATACCAAAAATACACAATGTCAAGGCAAAGATCACATTTTATATCATTCAAGATCTTAAGAATGATGATTTTTATGGTAATTCTTGTTCCATGGTTTAGTTTGAGTTTCAACCTATTACTACTAGACATTAGAGAGTTTAGATGGTTTATTTTTTTTATTTACATGTAGGCCTTACAGCTATATTATCTCATATCCCACCTATACTATTTTCCCATAGGATTATAGTAGACCCTACAGTCTGATATGTTGTTACTAGATGAGATTAGGTACCTCATCATCCATAACATGAGGAACAAATTCAAATAATTATTTTTCATCCCTAACCTAATTTAAAGGGAGTAGCTCATCAATCTAGAGGATATGACATTATTGAGAAGTCATATAATACACTAGCTAAGATTTCCATGATAGAATTACTTAAAAAAGACATTGTTTTAAGGACATTCTATACCAAGCATTGAATGTAACACCTATGCCTCATGACACATATTCTTCTTATTTTGCATCTATTGTAAACACTCTTAAGGATATAGAGGATGTTATCTCTTTTCAAATTGAATATTTACCTTCACATTCAATTATTGATCATAATTCACCTTTATTCCTATAATTTAAAGTAAAAAATACAATAGTCAAAAAGATTTTAATTGATAATGATTCAATGTTGAATATTTGAAATCATATATTCTTATAGACATTGGGTATTAACATGGCTAATTTTTAAAAGACATTTACTAATATCAAAGGAATTTATGATTTTCCTCACCAATATTTGTGTTATATCACTTTGGATACTATAATAAGGTGAAAAATACTAACCACTAACTTCCAATAATGCCTAATCATTTTCACTAAAATTTATTCTTAGGTAGGCCATGGAATATATACCTTATAATTTACTACATGATGGATATTTATATACATGCCTAACTAATAAAAAAACTTTTAGATATTTTAATATTATAGATCCTATTAATGATATCCCATTATATTTTGGGGCACCTCAATTTACTATAGTGCCATCACCATAGATCATTCCTATAGAAAAATGCCAAATTATGAGGTTAGAAATTCTAGTATAACTAATCACAAGCCACAATATACATATAACTCAAAACCATAGATTTTACCTCTAAAGGTGGACCAGGAGGAACATGTACACCAATTACATTTACTAGCTAATTCAAATTATCTAAATTTCATATTTGTTAAGTATTGTGATGATAATTATAATTCTAGTTCTAATGATGATACTAATGAACATTGTAGTATTTATGCTAATTGAATTTCACACCAGTTAGCCCAGGTGAATACAAATATGATTCCAAAGTAATCATACCAGTGCATACATATACAATAAAAATAATCACTTTAGATGGGATACATAAAAGATTATTTGTTACCACATTGATAATACACAACATATAGATCTATTAAATGTCCCATTGACTAATTTTTTTGTCAAATCCAATATTTATAAAGGACATGAGGCATACTACATTGATTAATTTAATACAAGTATCAATGGGTCACTATTCACAAATTTAGTAAATAGTGTGTAATTTATGAATATTGATCTAGTTATTAGGATACAAACTAATAGTGCACATGATAGACCACATGTGATGTGATAGATGTTACTTGACATGGAATTAATTACCTTGACAATAATATGGCATAAATAAATTGAAATGTTGTCAAATCAAGAGGGAAAACCATATTTTAATTTTCATAGAATAATAGGCTATGTCATAAATACTTGTTGATAATTACATCAAAAACGTCATAAATATAAGGCTAAAGGCACTATTCAGATTTTATAGTCCATAATACAACTCTTAGGGCTCAAAAATAGGGTCACATAAGTAGAAAATACAAGTATTATAGGTTTAATCCTTTGTATATTCAAATTTTCATTGAGAATGAATATAGACAACATGTGGAAGTAGATGTAGACATAGAGATGAATTTATGTACACTTGAATTCCTTCAAAATATAGGGGTTTATCAAGACAAACATAAAAACATTATATATTTACAAGATTCGATAGAACACATTATAATATTAGTTGCATGTAGTCACAAAGTGGTGAATAAACTATTATTTTCTATGGACACAATAAATTAGATGAGTGGAAAATTGGGGAAATAATGGTTGCAAAAAAATGGAGCTATAATTGATAAATTACATAAATTTATTACATTCAAATTTAAGTATAGTAAAATTCACATTCTTCATGATGTTATCAATGACAATCATAGATTCCAAAATGAAAAATAGGGCTCTAATTTAGTTTATCTAAAACTACACATGAGGCCTCTTACACATTAGAATAAAATGCCATATAGATGAAAAGATTTAGAACAACATTGAGGACAAGGATAAAAATATATAGAATGAATCATACGATGATCAAAATGATGATGATATATGGATATTTTAAAAATTTCAATATCCAAAAATAAATTATCTTTCACCAGATCCATTTATAAATTATTCATATTCATTTGATGTGTTATTTTATTTTTAAATTATCATGTTTATTCATATATGCAAAAAATACAAAAAAGTAAATTATTATAGAAAATTTGAAAATTAGGACCTATTTACATGTTTATGTTTAGTTTGTTTACATTAGTTAATTGATGCAAATTTATTCACTACTTATTACTATCCATTTTAATATCATATATTATTCAAAAGTGTACATGAGTGAATGCAGAGCATACATATTTCAACATAAATTTGTAGGATATTTTCACTATTATAGACTTTGAAACTATGAATAAACAAAAGAACCCTATTCAAATAGGAGCACCATATGTTGTTCTCCTATTCCAATATTCTTATCTAGTGATCACAGGCTATCAATTCTCAAATTTAACCAAGACACATACCTCTTATTGATTTTATATACATCAACAAGCTCACTAGGGGCATTTTATACATAGGTTCTATAATTATCTAGCTATCCTTTATCATTCATATCTTATTTATTTATATTACATACCATATATAAATATTTATCACTTAACTACACATTTATATCTTACCTATTACCTAATTTACTAAATATACTAGTGTTATAAATGAATTATGTTGATCAATTAAATGTATTCATGAATGTTTTTTATGTTTGCCTTCCTACTTCATGTCTTGTGTGTATTCTCTATTTTGGTTTGTGGAAATTTGAACATATATTTATGTGTGGTTTAAATCCTTAATTTTATGTTTCTATTCATGTGAGTGATATTTTAACATATCCATTGTATGTGGCCACTTGGCCTTCTCTTGAGTGCATTGTGTGTTTTGCATGTAATTTTTTGTATGTATGCATCATTGCCATGCTAATTATTTTCTTAGTTTGATAAATTTTTAAATGACATGATGGAAATAATGCATATTCCTATCCTTTTTATGCCATTATAAATATCATGCATCTTTCCCTGAGTTACTCTATTTCAAATTTACATACTCAGTTATATCACTTATCTAGGTTATTCATTGTTACAAGTTATATAGACAATACCTCTATGTATGCCTATTTTCACATGAATATTATATTACAAATTCTATTCCAATTTACATATGATGATGTAATTATTATCCATGTTATCATTAATAATAATATTTCCTTATTTTCATAACATGTCTCACACATCTATTTTATTTTGAGTCAATTTATTGTCCAAGCTTCACAACTCATCTCAAAAGAGGTGGCATACATAATGTCTTGTATCAAAGACTAAACTCCTTTATCATATTAAAAAAACATAAATTAATAGGTATTACACATTTGGTGAAGTTTTATACCCAAAAAATGACCCATAAAGCAATTTTGGATATGAGCACTCAATTTAGGCAGGGGTGCAGCCTAACCCCATCCAAGTAGTAATCTATTGTCCTAATAGGAAAAAATAGTCATTTATAGAAATTATTAGAATGATATTTAATAAAAAATAGCTATTTATAAGGACCCATTCATAGTTTTTAAGTAAATACTTAGGTTGTCTTAGATTTGCTTAGTTTGGGGACATCATGCACAACATTCATTCTAATTCAACATATAGGTTATTTCTCATAATTAAAATTGTTATTAATTAGTTCTAAAATCCATATACACCTAATATAATATTAGGATAATGTGTTTGGCATATGAATGCCTCTTTTCTTAGGTTTTACACTAGTTTCATAAATGGAATGGAAATCCATGTCATTCTCCATGTTGTATACACTAGACCCAAATCATAATATATGTTTTCCCCAATTTTGCACTAGAAATGAGTCTGATTGTATATTCAATGGCTGGTAAACTTTTTAACTAGTTTTTCACCCATTTTTACTAGTTTATACACCAAAAAAAATATTTGAATTCATATATGGATTAAAAACTAGTTAACCACTGTGCATGTGAAATAATGGAGTCAAGCAAACATTGAGTTCTTAAGCACACTCACCTTTAAATGTTGATTGGGGCATGTATAGTTCAATCCAAGTTATTGAACTAAGATGAAATATTTAAGGGTTGTACCCTCTATAATCACCCATTTTCACACTAAGAAACATAACAGTTTGAATACCCAATTATGTGTTTCATTCCTTGTTATTAGATCTATAAGTTTTCATGTTTTTAATTCTTGATTTTTATCTTAAGGAATAATTTATACATTTTTCATTATAGGTTCATTTGAAACATAGTTCAACATTGTTGCCTACATTCAAGAGTGAAATTCATAGGTACATTTAGGTATAAAATTTTCCTTTTACTCTAGTACTTTTGATTTTATACATCACTAGAATAAATAAGGGAAGGGAGTGTAGATACATAAATAAAAATTTAAGATAAAATAATGTACTTGTGACCACCCTTTTTACACACTTATGTCATTCCCTATTCCACATCCTTTTGACATATTTAATTCATTTTACACATGGATGACCCTTACCCATAAGTAGACCAATGATCACAGGATGTTCCTATAACTCATGAAAAATATCTAAATCTTATCCATAGACTATTCCACACTCATATTAGTAATTTGTGATCCTAGGAAAAGAGAACCATATATGGATAATAATGTTCCATGGTAGTGTCCTATTTCATCACTCTTGTCCTCCCACCAAAGAATGATTTATTACTCAACTTAAAATTCATATAATGGGTCATACAATAAGTTTATCAAGACCTATATTAATTAATTAATTATTGATAGTTATAAATATATGTTCAAGTGATTTTTCACATAAGAGGCTTCCACACTAAAAATCACTAAAATTCTAATTGCACATTGAGATAAAATTATATATTTCTCTTAATTATGTATAAACACAGCCATAATATCCACAAACTAAAATTTGAATACACTTATAAGGTCACAATTCATAGTTGAAGCACTTAATCACACTATGATTACACTAATAATTATCATTTTGTATCAATATTTCACACACACCATAATATCATGGGAAAACAACATGGGGTTTGATACCTCATAAAATTATTGGTATATAGGAAACATTCAACATAAGTGGTGTTGAGGTCAAGCATAAATTCAACCACTAACCCATTTTTATTCCATTATTACATTTGTCATATTGATCTATTAAGCTATGATTACACGAAAAGGATAAGATAAAAAGTGGTTTTTATGAAGGATAAAAGGCCTTCACATAGTCCATATAACACATAGGTGAAGGTACACCCATATATTAAGGTCAACATACCCCCATTTCCAAAAAATGTAGACTCTTATGTCAAATTATATAAATTTATACCCCAAATTGAAATTTTCATTTGATCAAGAGAATCATTAACATGTTTGTACATATTTTTTATTTCAAGATCATCCACACCTGGTCTATTTAAATTATTTATTTATTTCTCTAGTTTGATCTTATTAATAATATTAGATCTCTATGTTTTAGGTTACAGGTTTAATGGAGTTCATTAAAAATATAAAATACTCAAGGTTTTGTGTTTAAATGTTTTGTTAACCTTTGGTCTATAATTGGTTAAGGTAATTCATATTTGAATTTATAAAACCTTAGTCTAAGATTTTAACCTAGGTTCTTTTTAAATTCAAATTTGGTAAGAACATTTTATGTGGGAACAATTAATTATGCTATGGACTTAGTTTAATTTTTATCCTAAGGATTAGTCATGTTTCTCAACACAACTAAGCCTTTATCTAAAAAATCTATTTTTTGTCCCTCTATATCCCAAACCCCTTTGTTCTCTTTTATCTTAGCATGGTCCAACTAATGTAGGGTCCCTTTTCTATATCCTAGACAATTCATAAAGCTTTATCCTAAAGTTTTAAACCCTAGGCTAAAACCTTATGACTTATCTTTTAATATTCATAAGGTCCTTGTTTATTATGTTTTTGACCTTGGTACAAAATATTTAATCCAAGTCCCTTTTAATTCATAAGGTCACTTTAATATGTCTTGGACTTAGCTTAAGACTTTAACCTAAATATTTATTTATATTTATTAATATGAATGAAAACCTTAGCTTAAGTCCTGTATTATTCTCAAGCTGACTTAAATATTGTGCTTGTCTGTAGGATCAATAACCCATATTTTCTTGATCAAAGTTAATCCAATAGAGCAAGATCAAAATGGGAAGACTAAGTATAGGAACCAATCTCTATCAGTCTCTAAGATCATTATTGGATAGTGAAAGTTTACTCGAATGAGAAGATACAATGTTATGGAATCCAAGTTGAAAAGTCAAGCTTGTACGAAAAGATTAAAGATTAAACATGTCCCCAAGATCAATGGTACATGTTTTCTTGCCCAATATTTATCAGATGGTATAAGTTGAGTCATGACTTTAATGGAGCCCCAAGATAAGCAAGAGGGTGACAAGTGTCACCTTATCGATATAAGAATATTAAGTAACCAATGGCATTTAACCTCAAAGATCAAAATCTAATAGGGCACATTTTCTTGGACAAGGATAATCCAATGGCATGAGATGAATGTTAAAAGGTCAAGACAAATGTGGAAATGACATGTGGCTTAGTTTTGATCCACTAAATTAAAGTTTGAGAATATTTTTAAGATCAATTCTCTATAGATGAGCATACATATTCAGATCAATGGTCTACATAACATGAGGTAAAATTAAGTAGGAAGATCCAATGGAGCATGTTTGATCTAGATAATCAAGATCAACTGTGCATGGTAAATGTTGATAGGTCAGGGTGAATGTGGAAATGACAAGTGTCATAACCATGGGGAATGCAATGAGTAACCAATGGTGTCTAAGTTCTTGGATGGAGATCAATGGTCTACATTGATTTATGTAAATATGATACAATAGTGTGAAATAAAGCCAAATTTTCAAAAGGTAATGGTCATTTTAAAAATATGAATGAGTAAAGTGCCATGAAAATTCCATGATGATGCCATGTAAATAAAAAATTAAAAATTGAAATATCTTGTGGGTTTATAAAGGCAAAGTTATAAATGCAAAGATCTAAATCAAATCTAAGGCATAAATTTCATATAAGTTCAAAAAATATACCACCATTAAAACATTGAAGAGACCTTCAAAAAATCCATAACATCTATTATATCTCTAATTCAACTTTGTAAATATTATAATTGAGCTAAGGAAGATCACATTGTCATCTGTGTAAGAAGAATTTAATCCAGACTAAACTCTAGACCACTAGTGGACAATTTGAGTGAATTTTCAGCCATATTAGCCAAAAGAAGTGTCTTAATGGAAGATGTGCAACTGTATCTAACCATGGATGTAGAAGGAATTATTTTTAAATATACATAGTTTGATACCATGGCTCTAAACATAGGAGATATCTATTGGTCTAAACTATTTTGGACAATTCAAGAGCAACATGAAATCACTAGAGAAGAGGAAAAGAATGTATATGTGAAGAGGAGATACTATGTTGTAGTAGAGATATAGATGATAGGCCTTCATTATGCTACATTGAAACCCAAGGTACTGCATTGTATATATATTCTTACTCCTATCTTTAGAGATGCTAAAATTGATTAGGGCATGATATGCTTATATTTCTCCTATATCCTTTAAAAAATACTATAAATTTCCCAAGCCTTAGGTAGACATGGACAAAATCAATGATTGGGCCAAGAAAAATGATATGAAAAAAATTCTTACCCTATGGTTGTACTCTAAGAATCAAGTGTTTTAAGACTTCAATGACAACACCTAATTAGCCAATTCAGACTTGGGATCAGGATGATCATGACTATGATGAAAAAGTTATGTGTAAATTAAACCTCCACATATGTGGATGAGATATAAGAGCCCTTGGTTTATTTCATAGTTAAAAAGTAACTCACCCCTCCCTTGGGCAAGACAATAAACACTTGTTTGAGTAGGCAATTTTTTGTAATTAATAAGAAGACTAGGGGTTAGTTTTACATGATGTCATACTTACTAGATGCCCTACTTGCTATAATGAAAATTCCTAGCCTTAGGGAATGGTCATTTGATGGGAGACAAATTGTCTCCTAATACTATTCAAAACTGCATATTTTTAAAATAGGGACCATACTTAATTTATTTATGATTATGTTTACCAAGCCTTCGTTGAGGCTATTAAAGGGATTCTAATTCCAAGGGTTAAGCCCTTGATAAAAATACAATTGAATCCATGGGGGACATCTAGTTATATCCTAAATGCATCATAATTAGGATTGAAGGAACACAATACACCCCACTTAGACTACCAATCCACGTGCCACTCAAACTAGCTAAACTAGAGTTAGCATAAAAAATATGCAATGGTATATATAATATTTGTAAGACCAAGGGGAAGGGAATGCTCCACACCCTCCCCATATGAAACCATTGGCAAGATTATGTTTCAACAATGTGATAATATTGAGGCTACCTCTAAACATAGGACCTCTTTTAGATTACAACATGATGAACTAAGGTAGTGGGATCCCCAAAGAAGAGCTATGGGGCACTTGAAAGCTAAAAGAATCAATGTAGTTTATGAGCATCAGATTGATGCCTTTGATCCAATGTATACCAAGGCACATTCATTCATCAATGTCTTGGAAAGAGTGAAGAAACAAAACATCAAAATAGAAGCAAGACTACTAAAGGAACATAAAAGAAGTGATGATATATGGTAGTTAGGACCAAGGTAGTACTATTTGATAAGGGGTCCATCTTCTAAACTTCCTCTAACATAGCCATAAATAGAGGTGAAAAATATTGAGGCACAAATTTAACAAAGGCTAGAGGAAAAAAGGCCTAATGAGATTTCATCTTCCTCAGCCCAGGTAATAGAGCAAGGGCCACCTACTGAGGAGATTAACATAATATCACTGGACCCTATGGAGATAATGGAAGATTATCTGAAGGTACTAGCCAATACTTATGAATTTAATGAAGAATAAGCTCAAGATAAATATATAGAGAAATAAAATGGGAAGAAATTATCTTTGGACTTAGTTCTATTAGATACCCTAAAGAGAAAATCTGAGTTGGCATTGGTCCTACTAAGAAGAAAGAGACCTAAGTTGATCTTCACTCACCCTTTGAGTGAGGTCAACCTTTTTAGTGAGGAAAACCCAATCCAGGGCCCAACCATACCCAAATGGTTTGTATATTTCAAATTCTAGAAGATCCCCACTATATATCATCCTTAGGTAACTATAAAGTCAGTCAACATCATTATCCATGATGAACTCAATCCATGGATAATTGCTCTACAAAAGGAAGAGAAATAAAGGATGATAGATCCAGGGGATCCAAGTGAAAAATAGATATAAACCTCATCCCTAAGGATAACAAAGTCTTCAATTGACATCAAATTTGACCCAAAAACTACCAATCTATAGAGGGTGACTGAGAAGAAAGCCATGGTTGAAGGAGATAAGTTCACTTTTAAAAAGGTGGAATAATTTGTTGGATTGACTATAATAGGAAGACAAAAACTAAGAGAAATCCCTATTTTTGAGGAAAATGTGCTTGAATTGGCCCAAGCATAGTCATCTTAGTTACAAGCTACACTCAAAGGCATAAAAAAACACAAAGAGAATCTAAAAAAGCAAAAAGAAAATTTAGAGAAGCAAACTATTTTTTCATTCCATGATGTTATCTTAAACATCCTTCTATGATATTTTTAATTATCTAAAGTTAATAAGGTCTAGACATAATGCATTGAGCTAATAGGATGAAATAGCAAAAAGTTTAATTACCCAATGATAGAATTTAAGAGATAAAATGAAAGAATTAACAAAAATCTTAATAGAAGATCAAATCCTTGATTTCAAGACCATTAACTTGGATTATCTCAACATAGTCATGGGATTGATTATGGGTAAGATTAAGGGTTTGAGCACACTATCTAAGTTTTTGGAAGGTCTTCTTGAGGATGACAAAGAATTGCTAAACATAATATAACACTTCTTTGGGACCATGATCACAAAACCAACTACACTCATCTCTATGGGTCTCCTCACAGATGAAGAGTTCAAACACAAAACTGCCCTAGTCATGCAGGAATTTAGGAACAAAATCCAAGGCAAATCTAGAGTTAATAATAGTAGGGTCATGGATATGATCTTAATATTAGAGGGAAATATTATTTAAGTAAAGAGAATTAAATAAGCCTTGGGAAGAAATGATAGAGACCTTAGAAACTTGGTAGACCAAGAATATGAACTATTCATGGATCTTATTATTAAGCTCAAGTTGATTGATGAGCAACATGAGAAGGAAATGAAGGCTCTTTAGTAGAATCAGGGGACTGCATTAACACAGGGGCCTCAAAGCTAGTTAGGAAGATTATTTTTTTTTAAAAAAAATTTAATATTTTGAAAATAGAATATTCTTCTTGTAAAGGCATGTATAACTTGTAAAGCACATTGACTATAGGTCAGTCCTTTAGGAAAAGTCTAGTGTATTCTAGAAATTTGTAAAAAATGATAGTTATCCTTACACTTATACTTTTGTAATTGGATATGACTGACTAACATACTTCCTTACCTTATATAAAAAGTAGTATTTTCAAATGTAATGGGGGAGTTCTTAGAGCCAAGAGATAATTGTAACTTTTGAGTGATTAATATAAGGAATTCTGTAAAGAATGTCCAAATTTTCTTATGTCTTTTATTATCCTGACCTCTCTCTCACTTTCTTGTTTTGATTTCCATATTGTAATGTTTATTATGAATTATTGATGTGTAAATTTGAATGTAGAGTTATTAATTGTGATAATTCTAGGTTAATTGAAAGTTTTAGGTTCATATCATTTGCTTACTCTTCTTGCGTTTGGGCTATTGCTATTTTCTTGTAGGGGTAAATCTTTTAAGTGAATTTGATTCTTATTTGCATTATTTCATACCATCCTTACATGGTAGCTTAATTTTTGATAGGATTTGAGATTATGTTATTTAATGTCATACATTGGTTAAGTATATGAATACATGATATTTGAACTTTGTCATGATACTTGGAATGAAGATCAACAACATCTCTTCTTTGTCTTACCTTTCCTTTTGATCCTTTTTTTAACTAGATCACTCTATCTTAACTTTCATTATAAATACCCATCTTAGATTAGACTTTATATTAGTTTTTAATCATAATTAACCATTCATAACATAATATACTTCATATTTTACATAGACTAACATTTGGCCACATTGAATCCCAGCCACCAAACATTATAAATATTGTGAAATAGTCCACTTTATTTACCTCTATTTCATCAATAGATAAACGTTTAACTCATGTACTAAATTATTATAATTATAAAATGAGAAGTGTTCTTGAACACTCAAGGAACTTGTGATAGATATTCAGGCATCATCACCATCAAAGAAAACTTAGAATTCTATCATCTATAGGACATTGATGTTCCCTAAGGACAATAGTGCCCTACACCCCTATATAAATAGAATGCTCTTACTTAGAAACCCTATAAAACCCTATGTTAGATACACAATTAGTCAACACAATCAAATAACATATTTTATAGTCTCATTAATAGTCATGTATTTTGATTTTCAAACTAGTTTTATTTATTTGGTATCTTCCTCTTTTAGTATATTTAAAAATTTAGAAAGTTTCTAAGCAATTTATGTCATTTATTTCATATATGTAGCATTCTAATTTTATGTAGTAGTTTATCTTATCTAATAAATTAATTCACTTATTTGAAAATTTTGATAAAACATATTAGTAAACTCACTTATTTTGAACATTGCCAAAACCCTAGGTTTCCATTAGGGTTTCCTTCTATTATTAGAATTGCCATTAGGATTTCATATTATTTTATTTCCATATTCATCACGATCATAATGGCTGCATATATCCATAATTTCTTGGTTCAAATCTTCTTGGTGATATTTATATGTTCCTTGCATATAACTTATCAAAACTTTTACACATATATAATACCATGGATACATAATGTCAAGGAAAACCTCACATCCTATCTCAATCAATAAATTAATAATGAGAATTTTTATGGTAATATAGTATGTATGTGGATAGTACTATAGGGAAAACATCATGGGTGATGTATCATAGGTATGTATGTTGAAGTGGGGAAATGAGTAAATATGGGTGATACAATATGCATTCAACCAATACCATAAGAGAGAACTAGATGGCGAAAATAATATGAGTATGGTGGATAGAGTTTAATGCAACATACATGGTAGTAAAATATAAATTTAAATTTTTGATGTGGTATAAAAATAGTGTAAATGGTTAATATAATATAGATAAATAACACTTTTAATTTGATGTAAAAAATTAATTAAATTTTATTTTAATTTTAAAAAATGATAAAAACTATACCTAGGTGCCATTATTTGATATTTTTAAGGAATGAAGTTTTTCTAGAGGATAGAATATGTGAGTTCGTTTATATATCTATTGACTAGGCTAATAAATGTGGATATATCATGCCTAATTGGCTTATTTTTTAGTGGTATTATGGAGATGTGGTGGGTACCTTTAAGTGCGAAGCTTATAACTATGTTCCTCAGGTATTGGGAGAGGTTCATAGACACCTTATGATTGGTGTGGATGGGGAAATAATAGAGTTCACCTTTAATTTCTAGGATGTGTATGAGATATTAGGTCTACCCATTGACGGCACACCTATGATATGTGACTCATCATTGGCTATGGCAAATCATCTATAGCTAGCCTAATGGGGTACAAGGTCTAACAAGTATAATTAGTGTGAGATGATAACTAGACTCTTCTCTATTTATGTGTCTATCATTATAGATACATGTAAGGCTATAAATAATATTATGACCATGGGAGTAATATGTTATAGGTATGATGAGGTTCTGACACTGTAAATTATTTATTTGTCTTAGTTTATTTTAGAGTAAGGCATAATGTATGATATGGGGTAAATCATACAATATTTTTATGGGGTGATAAGGAGGGGTTAGTAGATCATGGGTCTAATTACATTGTTCATGTTCTAGATCTATGATTTATTCCAAATGTATAAACCAATTATAAATACACACTAGATTGGGGGACATCTACCTCAAGTGAGGACGTGGGAGTAGGGTAGAGTGTTGAGGTGGGTACATCTATAGTTAACACTAGATACAATTCACATGGACCATATCATATGGAGGACATATAATGGAATAGTATATTATTATACATCATAGTCACCCATATTATATGTTTGAGTGAGAGTTTGGATCATATGCCATTACACCTAGTTATCAGAGCCACACACATGTGATCATGTGCCTAGGACGTTTAGACTTTTGTACATGGTAGAACCATTATTATCCCTTCCCCATTTGGTGATACACTCATGAGAGTCAATGGGGAGAGGGCGAATTGGCTAATTTCCTAAATTTTAGACATTATTGGGCCCCAAGTTGTAGGGTGATGTTAGATTCAGTAGCATGAGAGAGAAAAAGAGTAGATGAGAGATTTTATTGATGTTTTAATGGTAGGGGTGGATCCAAAATGACATGAAATATGGTTCATCTAAGTATGGGTACAACCATTAAGGACTCATGTTTATGTTGTTTGACATGAGAGGTGGGTATGGGATTGACATAACTCAAGTTGGGTTAATGGGTGATGTGGTCATGGTTAGGGTCTTAATTAAGAAATACCTTAGACCACACAATCCTTAAAATACTTAGAAAAATAATTGTAATATAATGAAATGACAAAAAATTAAATATTTAGTTGATTTCAACCAAAGGAAATATAACATTCATAAATACAACACCACCAAAATATCATAATGAGATGAATTATAATATCCTATCCATAAATATCAACTTTTCTAACTAAAAATATTTGCAAGTAATCTATCTCAGAGTAAAAAATCCTATATCTAATCTCCACTACCATACTAAATAAGTACCTTAACACAAGTGTAGGGGCATGGATATATATATATATATATATGTAATACCTACCTACTTACATTATGTGATTTTACCCTACAAATAAAATTAGCACACCTTAGTGCATCTTAAATATTGAATGTTACAAATATTAAATTTATTCAAATTTATGAAGAACAAGAACATACTAGATCTTAATGAATCAAAAACTAGGTCACATAAACTATTAAATAAATCCTTATCAGCTTCTATAGCCTTTTGAATTAATTGTGAGATAATTATAAATGACTTCTTAACATATACAAAGAACATCACACACAATTGTAGGAATTCTTAGTCACCAATATTCATTAGAACCTCTATACCAAGATCCTCATATCATTCCAAAAATGATGTCATTATTGATCAAAATATTTCTAAATGATCCATAATACAATAAACAGAATTCACAATAAAGTTACAATTACCTCATAAAATATCTCAAATTATTTCATCACTAAAGTTTCTCCTATTCTTTCATTACTATAGTGAATAAAAACTCTACCAAATTATATGTTAATTAAAAGATATTGGAGCTTGACAGAAATGTACATAGAATTTGCACACGACTACATTGTAAGAGAATTTGACCACAATGTATTTTCATAAATCTTTACTGAATTATTTAGGAAAAATAATGGTTATAAATTCATGTACAAAAGAATGCACAAAACATTGAAAATACAAGTGTGATCATAAGAAAAACTAAACTAAAATAAACACGTGTACCAAATAGAATATAAAATAACACAAAGGTGGTATGTGTAATACAAATTAATTATGTACAATTATATAAAAACATGTGCAATAAGAAACCTTATGAAACAAAACATTTTGACAAATCATAACTAACATATTTTTCGTTGATGCAAGATTTTTTGTGAACCCAAATGCTCCTACATCATACACACTAGGTAAGAAAAATAAGCATGTGCTCCTGCTCATGTGACTTATAATAAACATATTAATAGTGTTCCATATTTTTTAGCTTCTAATTCACTACTACATATTATATATTCTATGTTTCAGCCTTTCCATTTTATGAAACATTCCTTACACTCCTTCCTTTACTTAGTTTTTCCAACTCACATGTCAATCATTTCTCTATTTATTCACATTCATTCTTAGGCATTTGAAATCTCCAATATGTTTATTTCAAATCTACACTTGCACTTTCATTATTCCATACCTTATAATATAGATGCAAATTAGGTACATTTAAAATATTAAATATGTATATACCTTCATGTAAATCTATTTAATATGCATTCATTCCAAAAAAATTCAAAAAAAATACACAAACCAATCTTTTTCCATATAAACTTATCATAATTTCTTTTTGGAAATATTCCTTTTCTCAATGTGCTAGGAATAAATCTCCCACCTAATATTCAATTTATCTTCATTTCATATCTTCTCTATGTTTTTATTGTGTTGTATTGATTTCTAATTATTTTCATGATTGCTTATGCACTTCTCACATATGCTATACCAAATATTCTAATTCAACACTTCTCTTTTGTTCATTTCTCATGTCTCATAATTACATAACTCCTCTTGAAATTCACCCATAACAATTTGAAATGGTGTATTTCATGAAATTTAATTTAGTTATATGTATAATTGAATTTCACTAGAATATTATCCCATGTTCATGACTTACCTTCAACTACAAAATCTCAAAATATTACCCCAATTGAATCTATAGACTACCTTTGTTTGTCCATTTGTTCAATGATGGCATGCCAAACTAAATTATACCTTAGTATTCATATTATTTCATAATGTTATCCATAAATTTATAAAAAATTTAACATATTTTTTGATACTATACTAAAATATAAACCATGCAGTCTTATAAATTCTCTAGAAAACAAATTAATAATGTTTGTTGCATCACTAGTCTTTCTATAGGCTAAAAAATGTGCCATATTTGAAAATTTATCAACCAAAAAAAATAATAAATCATTTAATTTCTATATTTTAGGTAAACATAAAAAAAATCCATATTTATATCCACCCATGATTTCTCTAGAATAGACAATGGTTGATATAACCCTGCATTATGAATTCTCCATTTTACTAGTCATAAACTCTACATTTTTGAATAAATATTCACACATATATACCCATCATTGGCCAAAAATAAATTTATGCCACTTGGGCTAATTTTTTTCATAACCAAAATGACCTGATAAGCCTTCAATATCATTTTTCTTGATCGAATTCTTCCACATTAAACCTCTATATATGCATAATTTCCTTCCTTTGAATAACAAACATTCTTACGTGAAGTACTATAACCATGATTTTATATCTTGGTTCATTTCTTTTATAAATGAATTCTATGATTCTTAAAAATATTCATTTAATGCATATTATTATTTCATAAGATAAAATCTAATGATATCCACTCTTAATTATTTCAATAAAATAACTCTTCTACTCAATGCATCATCAACTTTGTTAGACTTTCGACTTGTATGTTTCAATTAAAAATGATAACTCTATAGGAATACAACTGACTTCATATGTCTTCAATTCAACTTATGCTAACTATTAATGAATTATAATTCTTGATGATATGTCTATGATACAAATTCATTTGGCAATAAATAATGTCTCAATTTATTTAGTTCTTTTAAAATTGCTTAGAAATATTTATTTATAATAAATATTTTCACTTTGTATCATTAAATATTTCATTTAAATATGTAATAGGTCTTCATTCCTGACTTGATAATACTCTTATTTTTATTCTAATTACATCATAATATACCTAAAATATTTTATTAAAATCTATAAATGCCAACACTAGTTACTATGTTATCTTCTTCAACTATAGAAAATAATGTTTTACTTCCTTTATCCATAAAAAAAACATCTTTGATCTTTGTGAATCACATCAGTAATCTCTACACACATTCCACTAAAGTTCTTGATGAACTCACTATAATATGTTTCTAGTCCATAAAAAGTATGTGCTTAAAATTTACTATATAATGATGGACAATCTATATAAATTACTCCATATCTAGGTAATTTATTCAAAATATGAATAAGTTAAAGCTCAGGTGTGTATAACACCAAAAGTGGGATAGTCAAATTCATTATTTTATTTAGATGAAAATAATACATTTATACTATGAGTATTTTCTATTACCAAGGAGTTAACAGTTATTATTTTATCCCTTACATCTATCTACCACTTATCTCTCCTAGAAACTCTCTTTTGTTCTCTCTCACTATTATATCCTCTACATGAGGTACAATTCACTTTATTCAATTTGCACATAATTACATATATGACTTATTATTACAACTCATCACATATAATAAAATATTAATATTAATATAAACTAAGCCATAAGTACCCATGTGAGGACTAATTATTCAACATTCCTCCCCTTAGTGAGAGCATGGGTAGAGGAACTATAAACCATATGGGATTTACATATATTTACCCTTATAATTTTGAATATCAGATGTTGAGTTCACTCAAAAATGCAGTTAGTTCTACATATTTGAAATAATGTGTGATGAAGTGAATCATAAATGCTTTATTGAGTAGATGAATAAGTTTTATTGAAAAATTGCTTTGGTCATAGGATTATTTGATGCTTTTGAAAAATGACTAATTCTCACAAGACTTTGACTCTAGACAAAAACACTACAAACTTAAAAAGAAACCATTTTATGTACTATATAAAAAATAATATGAAAACAAATTAAAATCTTATTATTTAAAAATTTAAAAAAAAATATAAAAGATTAATAAAAAAAATAATTAAAAATAAACTAAAAATAAAAAAATATACAAAACTATATAAAAACTTATTAATCAAAACAAAAAATCAAACAAAATAAATACACTAAAACATGACTTTTAAAAAAACTAAACTATGTAATAAAAACTTAAAATAAGCTATATTAAAAAATCGTCAAACTAAAAACTAAAATCACTTCATGAAAAACCAAACTCACTTTACTATCTTAAAAAATCACAAAGAAAAAAATACTATTAAAACCACAACTTACCAAACCATTAAACTAAAACCATGATTTTTTTTTAAAATAATACCATGGATAAATAAACAAAACTACTAAATGGAAACCACTATATCACAAAATAACAAAAAGGTAAACTTATTACAAAAATATAAAAATAAATGTAATACCTAAAATATTTCTTCCATCATTTCTTTTTTGGTATACAACTAAGGGCAGGTTTGGACAATAGTATGAGGAAAAGATTCTTCTAAACTCACCATGGGAGAAGAAATTTAGAGGCTTCCATTTGGACAAAATACCAAATATTTTTGTGTGAATAGGTGTCCATATTATCAATATAATACATTTTCTTGGGAGTAAACCATGCAACAAAATTTTTAGTAAAGGGATAATTTATAACACTTCTAATACAAGATGAAAAACTTCTTAGTGGGACTAAAAATGTAAAGGGTCCCATGGAGAGAGGTTTCCAAATATACTCTTAAGTGCCACTAATAAAATTTAGGAACATATTTTAAGTAAAATGATCTTTGGTATGTATACACATGTTTTCTTTGTGTGTGTCCAACTTGAATGGTTTGCTAGTGATAGATCTAACACCAAAAACATGTTAAAGTATAAAATTAGTGCATATAATATGGGTGAAAATTACTTGAAACTGGTTGAAATTGAAATAGAAAGGTTTAGGACTACACATGTGTTGATGTAACTGCTTTGCTTATTGGCAAGTTGTTTTACAAAAGATGTATCATTGTAAGTATCTAAAAATGATATTAGGATAAATGTAGATAAAATCTTAAAGTTCATATATATATATATATATATATATATATATATATATATATAGAGAGAGAGAGAGAGAGAGAGAGAGAGAGAGGAACACACCTTCAACTTTGGATCAAATGTGAGTTTCCACATGGAAGTTGATATTAGCTCAACCATGAAACCCAATGATGCTTATAACCTAGTGAGGATGGATGATCAAGTTAAATCTCAAAACTTGTCAAGCTTGAGTCATTTTACCACCTCAATCATACCAAAAGTTGAACCAACTGATACAGTATATTTTCTCAATAAAATTCTATGAGGTATTAATAAAAAAACATCCTATGATACGGTATCATCCCATAAAATAGTTCTTGAATCTAAAACTGATTTGGATTTTCTAATATGAGTCACATGTTGTATAGAATATGAACCTTATATATGTCTCATGCTAAAAATATGTATATCAATATTGATAATGTATATAATTATATGAAAACTATGAATTTGAATCATATAATTGTGTGCTTTGGATAATTCAAATACTATGTAAGTATGGAGAACATACCTCCAAAACATGCCCTCACCGAATATAAAAATTGTGAATGTGTGGAAGCCATGTCCATATGACATGCCCCAACTAAATTTTAAAATTGTGCCAAGTGTGGAAAACATGTCTCTATGACATGTCCCCACTAATTTATCTCCCCTTTGAGGTGAGGGAAATATAAGAACTAGTATTTACCTAACCTTCAAAATATAAGACAACTATATACTCTATGAATGTAACCATGTATCATATAGAAGGAAACATGTTTAGGTAAATATATCATTGAAGTGCATATGACTAATGTGATCAAATATAGTCCTAAGATGCATGATAAATATCATGGTAACATATATATAGTAATAGTATAAGATCAACAATAAAATAATCACACACACAAGAACATTCAAAAGTAGGTCAAAAGGCAATGGTCCAAGAAGACCATAAATAAGGGGCATGTTAAAATGCTATAAAATCTAAGGGACATGAGTTAGTTAAATGTATATATAAGAAATAATGACATTCAAATGTCCATACAAAAAATAATGACATATTCAAATTCCAATTAAATTATACATAGGCATGCGTTCTACAAGAAAAGTATCATATTCAATGCTCAAAAGAGAATACAAGACACTCACATTTATAAATTAAAGCATAAAAAATCAGCATAAACATGTCATAGTAGCCCATGGATCCAATGTGTTAGGTAATTTATGTCACGTGTATAGTATATTAATTACCTTATATAAGATATAGTCATGGATAATAGGCACATGTAAGTACATATGTAATATCGAGCATGATAATGTAGAGTGACCATCAAATCATATAACATGCGTGTATCAATATAAAATAAAAGGATACACCCAATGCCCATTTTACATGAGTATAAGGAAGTCCCAACATAATAAATAGGAATGTATCATGTATTTATGTATTCGTTTAACACACACAAGTATATGTGTGACACATATGTGTATATAGGAGTAATTGAGTATGGAATCCATTAATATGGAATTAAATCATGGATTCCAAGGAGATAATAGAACATGTAAATGATGAAAATGTTTTTGGAGTTTTGAATATTTTTTTTGGATATTTTTTAATTTTTTTGAATAGGAAATATCATCCTATGATTCCATCTATTAGATGTCCATAGCTATCACCCCACTATGAATTTGATGTAATACTAGGTTTATGTTGTTGAAGAGTATGTATAGGTGTAATATATTTCATTGTGGTATCAAAGGTGTTATGTATATGTAAAATAGGACCATGTGGTTATGAATTAATAGTAGGAGTAATATGAGTAGGGGTTCTTAGAAACCATAATTGACTATTTACTTATTTCTTTGGTATATAAATAATATGGAAATTTTAAGTTGTCGTACATATCTAAAGTCGTGTGTAGTATAAGATTTGGATTCCATAGAATCCACTATATGTCTCTATTGTAATGGTCCCTCAAATACTAGATACCTAATAAATAGGATTTACTATTGATTAACCTTTTATGATGAATTAGCCTTAGTAAGCTTGATGGTTAGTTATATGGGTATGAGTTTCTTTTGTTTAAGAGGATGGTCATATGAAATTATGGAAAATATAATTACCCAACTTACATAAAAGTATTTAGCACATCCATATAATATATAAAGTACCACTTGAAGAGTGTGTATCTAAGGTCTTCCCAATAACATATCAAAGATACCTATGGAATGGATAACTGAGAAGGATTTAACCACATGTGTGCGACCAAACTATAAAGGAAATTCAATCTCACCATGAACATTCTAGGATGTCCCATCAAATGTTCTAATTGATCTGGTAGATGGGTGTAAATCATTATGATTATAATACAAGTGTGTAAGTAATGTCATGGTGCATAAATTTTGGATTTCACCATTATCAATCATAATACTATTTATTAGGTGGTTATCAAGATATTATTGAATGAATAAACAATGAATATCAAAGTCATCATCCTTAATTTCACTATCATCAAAAGTAATAGAGAGTCTCTAAACCATAGGAGGTATATGTTAAGTATAAGTACCTATAAACCCATATATTGGGTGTTCATAATGTGATGGAGGAAGATGTAAATTAAATGCCATTTGGACTTTTAGATCCTTGTTAGAATGGTCATACAAAGGATTGTTAAATATTTTTTGTTTATGGTGATCACTAGTTTATGAAATTGATTCTTTGAAGGATCCTCAAATATAAGTTTTTGGTCATCGATAAGATATTGGATCTTGTGTTCAAGGTAAATTATATACTTGCATAATGTCCTAGTCCTTGATGATAATCAAAATAATCATTCACACCATATCATTTGGGTATAGTTCAACTCATATCAACCTTAATAGGATAAGGGAGAGATATAAGCTGACACTCTAGTAACCATGGTAGTAATGAATATGGGGACTAAAGTAAACATGTAAATTATCTCCTTGGTGTATTAGATAAGATAAAGTAATTAGGCTGATGTGAAACTATGTTAACCATTATGGGTGTTTATTTATTAGGCTAAAAAGGTTCTACCTTATAACTTCATGTAATTTTGAACTTGGTATTAGATGTTGATTCAACTAGTGTGTTCGATACATACTTGAGATTATTTAATGACATAAGATTCATTTCATAGTCCCATAAAACATGTCACAATCCATCAAAATATTTTAACATGTTAAAAGAATGGACTCATGTAAAAGGAGAAATAAGATTTTTCTTGAATATATATTTCAACTCTTTGTCCAACATAATATTAGTCATTTTGGCTAGCATTATCTTATATCTCAAGACATTAATTTATAGGCTCATTGGTTCCTTGTTTAATTTTTGTATTTTGGGCATAGGAAACCTATTTGTAAATGTTAATGGAAAAATATGCTAAGAAATGGTCTACAAGAGGTTTGAATATTTTAACAAACTGGAGAACTAAATCATAGAACCACCTCAAAGCATATTCCTTGAGGCTTCATGGAAATAACTTGGTCAAAATTTTATAATTAGATGCATAGTCAAGGCATGCCACATAAAATGTTTAAAGATTCTCAAGATCACCCTTGCCATCATAAAATGTGAACACAAGTAAAAAAAATCTAGTTGTCAAGGAGTGTAAAATGATTTCATGTGCAAGAGGGTTATGCAACATATCTTACAAATTTATGGCATGAGGGGATTTTAAAGCATTTTTTTCAATGTTTTTAATCTTGCCTTCCAAGGTTTATATAACTTGAAGTAATTATTGAATTATAAACCCAGGAGGATCTAGATTAAAAATTTGACTAGTCACCAAAGGGGATGAAAAAATGTTTTGAGAGATAATAGGCACTAAAATTAGTATTTGTGGTAAAGCAATGGGTAATTCTATGATAGATGTATCAATAGTAGTTTTAAAAAATAAAGGTTTAAACACATAATTTGTGACCTAACTAGATGTATTTAATTAAAATGTGTTCAAAGGGAGAGATGTTTCCACTATAGTTTTGGATTTTATTGTTCCAAGTATAGTTTTTAATATCTCATCAACATCTTCAGATTTTTTCTAATGCATTTACAAAACAATGTAATTACATGTAATTTATCATGGTCTATTTGTTCATGTTCATTTGCTTTATGGTTTTTATTATTACAATCTTCTTCTATGATAACCATATCATCATTTTTTCATTTTCAATATGGGTATCATCATGATCTAAGGTATTATATCCCTAATTTATTTGAGACATATTAGATGGTTGGTGGGGAAGCTCGATATGTTAAATAGACTGACTTCCCAATCTAGGGATATGCTTAGGTTGTATGCAAAATAGTAAAATTAGGAAATTAAAAAGTAAAACCATATGAAACCCTAGGAATAAGAAAAAAATTCATTTACATGAATCAAGTTGACCAAATGTTTAACCCTAAAATGGTGAAATCTAGGCTGTTATTATCTATATTTCATTAAAGGGGAATATATAAATGAAATGGCACAAGGGTGATAATCAGATATATAACATGATAATTATATGATAAACATAGATATAAGCCTACATTTAATTTATTATGTTGAAATAGTATAAATATAAAAGTTAAAAATATGATAGATATATAAATAAAAAAGAAGTAATGTACTTATCTTGTTTTAATGCTAATATAGTTATAGATCTAGAATAGGGTGAAAGTAGGTGGGGAGTAAATTATAGAATAGTCTTTAGATTATGGATCTAATGCTTCTATCCCTTTGGATAAAAATATTAACCTAGGATTATTACATCAATACTATTATCTAGGTTCAACACTAGTATCATATATGGAATATCTACTAAAACATGATGGGACCACCTACATGATTCTAGGTTCTAATTCACCTTTGTTCTAGTGCATTCATATCTCAGTCATGGATAGTTAGTACTTATGAAATGGTAAAACCCTAGCTTTCCATATTCAATGTGTCCTTAGTGAAAATGGGTTAGTGGGCATATGGTGTCAAGCTAAACTTAATGACCCTATTATTAAAGGATGTTGCTTACATATCCAATACTCTGAAGAAGGCCTCAAACTAATGTATTTCTCCCCTACATGTTGGCTTGTGTGTGAATCATACAATGTGTGAAAATTAAGGAAACCATTGACCTATCTTTTTAATTATAAAATTGAGATCTTGGGATGTTTCTTTAGTACTTTAGACATGTAGATGTGATGTATCTATAACTTGTATGGAAATAGGGAAGCTTTGTTCAATTAAATGCTTGATAAAGTGCTTTTGATAAGTCCTTTGACATATTTGTTATTATTATAGGTGAGGAATGAATGAGGGTTGATATTCTATTTATATCACTACCTTTAGAATAATAAATTACATTAAATAACTTAGGTTGACCATTAGGATATGTTTCATTTCTAAATTTGATGAATTTAGGGCACTAGACACTTACGTCAAGATGGGACAAAATTGTCGATGATATTATCTAATCCAAATGTTAGTGTCTAGGGATTAGGAAAATAGGTATAGGTTTAAAACATGTATATATGGTAGATAAATACATTTTAAGAATTATAGTCAAGATATAAGACCTAGGATATCAATATAAGACTAGTTAGACTAAGAGATATAGGCCAAGAGGAGCTATGATAAAGTATATGTGAGACTTATGGAAGTAGGAAAGAGAATTGTGAGGAACAACCAAGGTTTGAGTTTTCCAAGTGTATAAAATTAAGGTTAACTATAATCATAAAATATTATTTATAGATTGTTACCTTATTAAATTTATGGTATTCCATAAATAATCGAATGGATATATCCTTATTCTTCATGAAGATGTGTAGTGTTCCCCATGGGGACACACTAAGATGAACTAAACCTTTCTCTATAAGCTTCTCAAGTTTCACACTGAGTTCACATAATTCAAGTTTGGTCCTTTAATAATGTGATTTTGATATGGGTTAAAACCTTGGTATTTAGTTAATCTAAAAATCAATCTTTGTCAGTGGGGGTGTACCTAGAAATCCATTTGGAAACACATCTATAAAATATAAAATAATGAGATAGACATCCATACAACCCTTCTATAGCTCATCTAACCTATCACTAACCAATTATAAAACAAATGAAAACCATATTTTATGTTCCTCTTGAGTTTTATTATAGAAATCATGTGAAGATAAAGGGGTCTCTTGACTCCATCTATCATCAGTAAGAGTCCCAAGGTCATCTACACAATTGATAAACTTGTCATGGAAATCTAATTTGAATTTGTGAGCCATAAAAAAATCCATTCCTAAGAAAACATAGGTGCCTAAATTTATAATTCACAAATCTACTATGGTGGAAAATACACCAAGGTCTATAACACAACTACTCATTAAGGAGCTAACAAACATATTATCTTGGTGGCCAACTCTACTACCCAAATTTCTAATTGTCTAATAAACACCATCACACATTGGTCCATAAATTAAAGAGAAATAAATGAACCTGAGGATATTAAGTCAAACATATCTATTATATAAACTACATTAATTATATATGTGGTCTTAATTATTGTTTTTTAGTGCTCAACTTGAAGGTCATTCACTACTGCATAAATCTAGTGCCATCAACCCATGTCACCCACTATCTACTCTAATATAAAGGCTTTAAACATGCTATAAGCTGATGGTTCAAGAGGAAAATCATGTGCAAAGTAATTAGGGGATCCACACATAAAACATTCACATTTTATCTAGTCTATCCCCAAGGGAGATCTAGTTGATCTTTGATCAACTAATGTTATTAATCATGATGGTCTCATTTGCACTAACAGTTATGTCTACACATGCCTGGTCTAATGATTATATTGAGGTCTAGTATCACCTTGTATATGCTAGTATTTATCAAACCAGTCTCTATTCTTGTCACATATAGAATGGTTACTCACTTGCTATTACTAAGTAGGTCTTGAGTTGGATTAAGTTGCTCTCCAACCTCCCCTAGGTGGAAATTGCACACCTTATGACATCAAGTCATGATGAGATTACATTTTGACTATACATTTATCTTAATCATCGAAAGTCTTTCCTCAATACTCATTGTCTATTTAGGCCTTTCCAATTAATACTATTAAGTTTATGGGATTTAAAATTCATTTTTCACTAGTTAATTCCAAATTTAGGTCTCTAATAAACCTATTCACTTGGATCACTTTATCTATATAACATTTCAAATCCCTGCTTGAATCTAGAAATTATCACTCATGTTATACCATGGTACCATTCCCCTTTTTAAGGTCATGAAAATCATCTAACTTCTTATAAACATACTTAAGGGGTATGTAATATGATCTAAAATTCTCCTCAGATAATTCCCAAGTGAGGGAAGATAGTGTCAAGTAGATATTTTTCTCCTCTCTTTCCAACCAAATATTAGTTACATATCTAAGAAGGTGGGTCCCTAAACAAGCCTTCTTATTAGTTTCAAAATCATATAATATGAAACATTCATGCATACTGGCTAACCAAGCCTTTTCTTCTAATCCCTCTTGACTACCATAAAAAGTAGGAGGATGAAGTCTAATGAATTTATTAATTAAGTATCCAAGTGTAAGCATAAGAGGATAGTCTAAGTATCATCTCTCTTGATGCTCACCTTAGTTATGTAATTCACCCTAGTTACCCTTTGAATGGTGATGAGAAGATATTATATACCTCTCTCTCTCAAATTATCTTTTGTACATTTTTTAATGATGTGGAGAGTACCTCTTAACCAATTGTTGTGTTGGTGGTAATATCTCCTAAAAAACATCACACATTTGTTGCATGTATAAAAGGTGTCTAGGTCATATATAATTGATTCCTACCTAATTAAGAAGCTCATTTTCAGCAATATCATAGTTATTATGACATGTTTTACTTTCTATCCTCATTTTACACATCAATAATATAGACCTTAGAGTCCATGCAAAAACTTGAAAGCCATAAGTTAAAACTAATTGCCCAAAGTTCCTAGTGTTCTAACTTTGGATAAAATACCAAAATGTTGTTCCAATATTTTTACTCAAAAATATACATTACTACTAATAATTCATGTGTTACCAAACCATTAAAATTATTATATACATGCCATACAATATTCAATCCAACTTCTAGTTTTAATTTAATAGTTTAACACTACTAGATAATCAATTAGAAAACTCCATCTATTTGGTCAAATGCTAAAGAATTAATTTGTTGGCCTACAACCTAAGGTTAATGTATTATGTCATTAATATGGCCATAAAATTTGACCATGGATAATTTTGATGTAGTCATGAACCATGTGGTCTATTCATGTCTTCTCAAGTTTAATATATTGAGGGAATATGGGCACATCACTTATCATGATTATGGGACCTTGATTCCATCATTTATCACCCAACTACCTAGGCTTTTGACCTCTAGGACAGTACCACTTTATTTCCTTAGGATTTCAGGATAATATAAGCATTGTGGAATTATACCTAATGGCATAATCCCTTTAATATTATGAGATATCAGATAATATAACTTGCCATCTCCTTAGGCTTTTAGAACCTCATATACTTTAGGGGATTAGCCTAAATGGCTCAACCCTCCTAGGGTTCTTAGATCTTGAAATTTATGACTTGGAATATCCTTAATTCCCTAGGCATATTAGGGGTTTAAACCTCCCCTTAAAACTCCAAGACATTTGGATGATGCCATGTAACATCATCTAAACAAACCTTTCAAAAAAACTAAAATCTACCCAGGCAAAGTTGATATAAAATATAAAGCATTATCATCTAAGGCAAACATAAGAAATAGTTGACATAAAATTTGAATAAGACAAAATCCATCTAGTACTAAAATTTATGTAAAGGTAAAATAAAATTAGAAATATTAAATATAAAATGGATTAAAAATTGGTCTTAGGTAGATTAGCTAAGTCACAAGCCCAAGAAAAAATTGAAACATTAAGATGGGTGTAAATAGGAAAGGTAAAACACTTCTACTAAAGGCCCGCCACCATTAACACATCCAAAACAACATCAAACTTATTTAGAAGACCTAAATTTATTTCTAAGGGACCTGTATTCACATAATAAATTAATTTTCTACTAAACTAATATTTTCATTGGTTTAGTTGACTAATAAAAAACATCCAAGCAAGCTCACTCTAGCCGATCATCTCTTAAGAAGTTGCTCAAAACTAAGAGATAGTTAGTCTATTATTTATAATACTATTAATATATAATTAACACATAGATACATTTAAATTATTAAATATTAGGGTTAAAACAAAATATTTATTAAGGTGTAGAAATATATAACTCAATGTTTTTGGTCTTTAGGACCTGCTTCTTTCACTAAGTCTCTGCAAGGAAGACTTCAATGACACCTAAGGATTTCATTCCTAATTATGATAAGATCCAAGTTATATCACAATTATTCTTCATTTATTATATGGTATTATTATAGGTATTTTTATTATCATATAGCTACTCAACTACTAAATTCAAAGAACCTTTCACAAGACATCATTTAGCCAAGAATAACATCTACATGTAAATTATATATGTAAGCTATATTTTTATTCCTAATAATAATATTATAGCTATTTATTTTATTTTCACTCATATTTATGTATTTTTTATCCATTATATCATATAACCTTATATCATAAAGGGAAACATAATTCTTAAATGATAAGCCTCTCATAATAAAGGTTTAAGTAAGATAATCAAATTATCAATATTTATTAAGGAGATAAATAAGCTAAGGAATACTTTATGATGAATTATTCCAAAAGATATACATAAATAATATACAATAATAAATTACATCTCAATTTATCAAGTAGGTTCAATATAAAGATATCACAAGTCTTTACCCACAACTAGGTCATTATATAAAATATTATCTTTCATAAGAATAATAAAAGCATGATGACTGCAATTTAACATTTAACAATACAAGATATGTCATCTGTATTATACATAATCATGGGGAACAATCCTAGGGATTTATTTAATAATATAATAATAATCATTATTCAGCAATGGTCCTCATTTTCTTTAAGCAATTACAATCCATTTGAAGGAAGGCTCACTGCCTAACCTTTCCTCATCATCAATCTACTACTCTAGATACCCCCAGACTTTATAGTCCTAACTCAAAGCATGTTTACATCACTTGAAAAATTCAAGGGTGAATATCTAATCAAATTTAATACTCAATGGAATGACCATACAGCCACCTATAATAATATTTTTGATTTTCACTTGAGAAGACTCCCAATCCCAAATATAATTCAAACAAGCATTCAATGAACATTCAAATGAAGGCAGGCATTTGTAAATATATATAATGAACATGAAAGCTTTAAAAACATAACAAGGTTTTTGATTTGATTGGATAATAAGATAATATCTTCTTTAAATGCTTTTATCCAATAGTTATTGGAGGCTCCAATAGTTATTGGAGGCTCCAATAGTCTACCACCATGCCTCAATATGGGAGGGCTTAACAATCTACCACCATGATGTTCACAGTGGATCAATAATTCTACTACCATGCCCATTATAAGAGGCATGCCATTCTATCAACATGAATATGTTACTCATATAAAACCACCACATTATATCACAAAAACATTATACACTCAAAAAAGTTAAACATTCAAGTCAAGAAAGGAGGAACACAACCTCTCAAACTTCCTTAACTAGGCAAAGAACTAAATGGCAACCAATACACAACCATGGCAAGATAATAAGAAAGTTAGAATAAACCAAGTGGTCTTATTCTCTTTAAATACAAAGAATCAAACATAGAGTAAAATTAATATCATTCAAAGGAATAAGCTAGAAAAATTTAAAATAAATCCCACCCAAGTGTTTCAAGACCTCGTAAGAGTTATCCTTTAGTTGTTTAATATGCATCTCTCCTAAACAACTCTTCCTACTTGCTATTTATTTATTTTTATCTCTTCTACTTCATATATTCTCTTTTAAAAATGGAAAAAAAATCCCATATAAAGTGTTCAACTTCTAGATATAAACATATTAGACTCAACCAACCACCTTATTCTCTCTAGCCCATATGTTATTAAAGGATAATTTACATGCATGGTAGATCTACAAGTTTCTAAGGTTACTTCATTAACTCCCTCACCTCTTCCCACTTTATTTTATACTTATAAAATCCATAGAAGATCTACTAGTCATCCACTAGAAATTTAGTTGTTAGTCTACTCTGGATAAAGGATCTTAAGGGAAGGCAACAAGTTTCACCAACCAGAATTAAATGTTATCCACCTAAACAATGTGATAAGTTAGAAGGAGGTGATGACAGTATCTTAGATAACTATCTCATTAATTAATGTTTAGGAAAGGTTTTAAGTAAGGTTTCTTAGTGATATATCCATGCTTTTCATAGTCCCTTTCCTTCATTATCCCCTTACCTATTCCTACCCACTCAATGCACACATCAAATTCCTCTAACCTAATTGCCAAAGATGCTAAATTTAAAAATCATGAAATCAATAAATATAATCAATAACCAATCATAAAATGAATATAAATATTAATAAATAAATTAATATAACCTTATACAAATGTAATTGTCAATACACAAGTTTATTAGTAATGATCTAACATTATTTAATTTAAACTATCTCTTAGACATAATTAGATTCGAAATTATACATCACATAAAGGAAATGTAATCATTATGCTTAATTAATAAAGTAATCAAAACATTATTTATAATATGAATTTCTCATGGTTTCCAACACATGATAATCCTTCATAAAAATCCTTGCACACCTCAGTTGGACATGACTAAGAACATAAATTCATAATCAAAATTAGATTAACCATAATCTCATAGTCATCAATATCAAATATGAGCACTATGAAAAATGGGGTCATACACATTCACCTTCCCTTGTAGATTTTCATAAGTGGACCTTAGTGATTTTATAATCATAGGTTTCAAAATTTACATTATCTTTATCAATAGGAGGAGATTTTGCTTTCACATATCTTTCTCCTTCTTGATTTGTGACTATTTTATAAACTATTTTAGGTTTTTTAGCTACATGATGAAAATTAATTATCAAAATGTTAAAATTAATTTCTTATGGCTACACAATATTATTTATTTTATTTACTATTTCATTCAACTAATTAGGTAATTTTTCACTGGGATATTATCTCATAAGATAAATACTTGATTCCTTTTGAGTCTTAAAATAAGGGAGAGTAGTTTTCAAGACTTGAGACTTTTCCAATATAATTTCACCTTCCTCTTTTACTAATGTATTAGTTGGGGTTTTAAGATGAGATTATTTAGGAAATTAAATTTTTGAGAAATATTCAATGTTATTTAAGTATCATGATGAGAAGGAATAGAAAACTCGTATAGCAAGGATGTGTCTGAAGCTATAAATTGCTATGTAGTATTGGTTACTAGATTTTAGGACTAGGCAAGACTATCATGAGGAACTTATTATAAAATAGAAATGTTTTGAGTACTTGAAATTTTTCAACTTAGTCTTAGTGTTTTCAAATTGAGTGGATTTTTCATTGGATTGACTTATTTTATATCTTCAACATCCATTTACAATTCAATTTCTTTGAATACTTACTAGTTCTTACCATTGAATATGCCCCTATTTCTACTTGATGTTGTAGATGAACAGTTACTAATTTAATATCCTTCATGGAAGAATAAAATAATACTTTATCAACACTAATGCCTTTTATTTTTATCCATTTGAGAGTTTTGTTCAACACCCCTTGGGTCATACCAATAAGTGAAATAGATTATTTCTTGTGCTAGTCTACTTTTCAAACATGTTTTGATTTAATTCCTTTTTATTCATATATGGGTTCCAATGCATCTTTATCATCTACTAAATTATTATTTATCTCCACTTTTTCAAATATAATAATTTTTTACAAATTTAATCATGAGTAATCATGGATTCTAATGTCTTTCTCATAAAAAAATCATCCAATAGTCTTAAAAGTGGTGCATCTATTGATATGAACAACCAATAATATTTTTAATTAGGCATCTAACATCAAAATAAGTTCTAATTTGAATGAATAAATAGTGACTTGAATCACTTATTCATCAATTGATTTTACTTTATCTAAATAAGAAGAATTGTAATAACCAATAGAAATGGGAAACTGTATTCTAAACTTGTGCTTATTATAAATGAGCTTGTGTGTTTTAGTCAACTAATGTACTAGTTCCATTAAGGCATATTTATCATCTACACACTTTGGGAGATTTTATAGATCAATCTTACATCCAAAAATACTCAGATAAGTGAAATTTGGCAAATGTATGAACCCAAATCCCCATTTAGAAATCTATATAGAAGCTTGAATTTATATCCTCAAATGGTATGGTTTTGGTTCAAAAATTTGAATAACATATTGTAAATATTCATCATTTACTCTATTAAAATTTCATGAAATTTAATTCAATGAAATTTGAGGATAAAAATAATATATTTTTTTAATTTTCATATCACCTACTGTATACATGCCA
>JARHVA010002231.1:0-70000 GCA_037957365.1 Torreya grandis
AACTTGGCTTGAGACCTTACATTTGCCCTTCAAAACTGCCCCTTCTTTGGCTTGTGAGAGGAAAAATAACACTCTTGATCATTAGGTCATGTTTAGTTACATATTTACTCTACTATTGATAACTTTAAACTGATATATGAAGGTTCCCTTTGACACATCACTTCATTCTCTTGCTAGGTGTCTTGAAGTCTCTTCATCTCACTAGGCTAATCTTACTTATAAGTTTCAAAAATTAATTTAATTTTCTCTAATTCATTCTATATCCATGTATGTCATATTAAATTCATAACAAAACTATAAAAATTCATTTTTAGGTGTCAAAATACCCTCAAGAATTTGTTTTACACCAAAATGCCTCATTTGGCCTCATTCATTATAGCCCTAAAATGTGTAAACCTCATTATTTAGGGTACTAACAAAATAAGGGAATATTTGAGGACCCAATATAGATTTACAACTCCATTCCATGTTTTAAGTCTTAAGAGTGAATAGAAGTGTTTTTTTTTGCCTTTCTCTCTCCTTAATTAGGCCTCCTTACCTAAAAGCCTAATTTTGTGCTCCATATCCATTCCACACATGTGAAACCATCCAAAATAATGTAATTAACTTTTCCTATCCTATCACTAAACTCTAAGTTAAATTTTAGGCCTTGAGACACAATGGAAGTGTGAGAACCATGAAATGGCCTTGAAATCTAGTCTCATTTTAGGCCTATTTGAGACTGCCTTGAAAAACGAGCTTTGTTTGATCACTTCTAAAATTTTTAGTATATATTTTTTGTATTGAATAAGGGGAAACATTCCAAATGACCTATCCCAATAGTTTTCAAGTTATCTATTAATCAAAACCCTATAAAACACTTAAAAACCTTGAAAAATAGTGCATTTATTATAGTCTATATACATTCAAGTACATACAAAGTACATATAGAGAATCTAATTGGAGTACTAAAAATACAAATGAGGTTTTGGGAGTAACTCAAGGCATTACATGTGCTTTATAGGATCATTTCTCTCAATTGGTCATTAAAGAGCTTATTGGCAGCCTATGCGTGCTTCAAGGTCTTAAGGATGATTCATAAAGGATAGGCTCTAGATGAACATCTAAATGTCATGAATCATAAGTGTATAGGGGTTTCCTCTTATGACCAATATATTGAGCCACCATTCATCCTTTCATGGGATATATGAGTAGATAATGGATACATGATGGTATTTTAGAGCATGAGAGAAATGAAAACATGATATGAAACCTTCATTCATCAGCTCAAGCATCAAAAACCATAGAACAAATAAAAACTATGAAAATCACTCTAAAAACCATGCAAGAGAGTATATTTACCTAATAAATGGATTACCACACATTCTAATCTAGTATATGAAGGGATAATATGGTTTTTCAAACCTCTGATGATCTTTTATAATTGATTTCATACAACCAACAAGTTCAAACTTGCATGAGAATTGCACAAAACTTAGCTTATGGGGATTTGAGACACAAAAAATAACCTTATTTCATTAAAAATTATTCATAAATATAAGTATATTCATATAATTACTAATGCCATTAATTGAGATCTTATAGGGATCCCCAACTCTGGTCAAAATCTTAGACCCCAACTCCACTTATATGACCTATACCATGCATTGAGTTTGGCTTTTCTGAGCTTGTGAAGGACATTATGGAGGTGAGAGAGATAGTATTCTACCTTACTAAGAACTTTGAAAGCTTACTAAGGTTTAATATGAATTTTAGAATGTGAAGGGACATTCTAAATCTATTTTCATCTACAGGTGATCTCAACAAGTTCGTATGAGTACCTTAACTCCCTTCTTTGTCATTAAAAATCAATATTATTACTTCTTATTGAATTTTTAACTACTATATATATTTTGTATAATATTTTTCAAGTTTAAACACGTGTCATTTATGGATAAATAACCTTGTTGGGCCTTAGTATACATTGGAGTTAGTAAAAAAACCTCTTTTTCCTTCATTAAACTTTATCTTAAAGTTTTCAAAAGAAATTTAACCTTTCCAAAACATCATGAAATGCTTAAAAATGGTTATTAAGACATAAAATTACCTTTAAGGACACCTTAAGACCTATTCCACCTCTTTTAAAAGTATTATCACTCCATGACATGACTAGGCTAACATTATTACCTTATTTTTATCAAATTAACCTTAAACAATGCTAATAAGGTTTTAGAAAGACCTTTTAGAGACCATATAAGGAATGCCAAGAATTTGAACTAGGTTAAAAAGACATGAAACTCAATTTTTTTCCTATATGGGTTGACATTTTGACCTTGGAGGTCATAATTAGTCAATAATACCCGAAGTAGTTTTTTACCTTTATCTACTAGAAAATTCCTTTCTTTTCTTCCTCTTCTCCTTTGTATGCCATGACTAACCTCCCAAAATATAATAACTCCATTATCTTTATTGTTTCCAAAATATATTTCATGCATTTTGAATATCCCTAATATCATGGAAACCCATTCTCTTCCATAATTTCTCCAAGAAAGACTCTATCAAACCATAAATTCCTGACATGCTTCCCATATCTCCTAGGTCAACTTAACATAATATGCCTATAAGAGGTTATGAAGTCAACTATTAAAAGTATAGTCATTCAAAGACAAATATACAATTGAAACATTCTAAATTATTAGCAACACAATATTCATAACAAATAATCATAATTAAAAATAAGAATGATTAGCATCAAAACACCGATCTAGACCATATTAGTACATATAAACATGTGTTAATCAAACATAATGAATATTAAAACATTCATGCAATTATTGTTCTATTTGGTGTGTGTGGTTTCATTGTCGAATCTCAAAACCTCCAACATTTCCATCTATAACATCCTCCCTTATGAAACTCTCTCTCTATATCTGAATAGAATGTAGAATATCTCCTGCATCCACCTCATAAATGAAAATGATAGTTATATTTTAATGATGAAAATTAGTAAAAATGATACTAAAGCATAAAAATATTGAATAAGCATAATCCACATGTATATAAAACTCACATACAACAAAAAAACCAAGTAAAAAGTCACAAAAAATAATCATTAGATGTCTATCCATATATCAACATAATGAAAATAGTTTTTCTAAAATATTAATTAAACAAAATTAACCCCATACTATCTATTTAATAATCAAATCATGTTTAATGAGGAAATAAAGATGTAACATCCTTCCCCTTAAAATTGATCACCATCTTGATAACACTTATTTCAAACTAAAGTTATGAAATCAAATAGCATATAGTAACAAATCAAATAACAATAGTAAATGGTCAAACAAATAAATGTGGAAACAACATATAGAATTCATCATAGTCCTTCCATGTGGCACTATCCTTGGAATATTGGTCCCACTAGACCTTACACTGTGACACTTATCTGTTACCCAAACTAAGTTTGTGAGTGTCAATTATTTATATTAGTTCTACTATAACCACCCCAAGATATAGAACCTATAAATCATTAAAATCAAATACATGAGAAGGATAAACTACATACTTTTTAAGATAAGATACATGAAAAACATTATGTAAGAGAGCTAGATCTAGTGGCAAGGAAAGTATATACACAATAGGATTGATCACTTTTAAGACCTTGAAGGGTTCCACATATCTTGCTAAAATATTCCATAATTTACCAAAATTAATCAATCTCTTCTGAGGCTTAACCCTCAAAAATACTTTATCATTAATAAAAAACTATCTTTTTCTCCTGTTTAGATCAACATAACTTTTTTGTCTATCATTGTCTTAAACCAACCTTTTTATGATTAACTTGACCTTTTTCTCAATTTCTATAAGCATTTTAGGAACAAAGACCTCCCTATCTTCAAGATTGTTCCAAACTAATTGGTGTTTAATGCCTCCTTTTGTATAATGATTCAAATGGATCCATTTTTAAAGATGATTAGTAAGAATTATTATAAACAAACTCTACTAGTGGAAGATACTCTTCTGACTTGTATTTCTAATCCATGCAATACATTCAAATAAGATCCTATAACACTTGGTTTAATCTCTCTATTTATTCATCTATTTTTTGATGGTATGTAGTTCTAAAATTCAACTATACCCAAAGCTAAATTTAGATTCAACCAAAAACTATATGTCATCCTTAGATCTCAATCTAAAATGATCTTATCTATAAACCCATGTAACTAGTACACCTCTTTCATGAGTCTTTTCTCAAGCATTAGTGCATCATTAGTCAAATTAGCTAGTATAAAGTGAGCTACCTTGATTAGTTTGTCAACTTCCATAAAGATCATGTCATGTCAGTTCTATGATAATGGAAAACCTTGGAAAAAATACATAATAATTACCTACCACTTCCATTCTAGTATATCATGAGGATACAATAATCCTTTCATATGCACATGTTCATCTTTCACATGTTGACACACCAAGCAATGAGACACAAAATCATTTGCATCCGTTTTAATTCCTTTTCATAAATAAAGAGGTTTTATCTCAACCATGAGATTAGTCAATCTAGGGTGACTTGAATAAGGGGCATTGTGCAATTATTTTAGCATTATGATCCTCAAATTATCTCTATCAATTACATATATATTCTACCATTGTACCTCAAAATACCATCATTATCCAACTTGAATCCTTTCAACTTAGGATTTTGAGTATCCTCTATCAAATATTTTCTAACTTGATCATACAAATCATCTATAGGGGAGAATTTAATAACTTGATCATGAAAGGTACCCCTGTTAGTAGTTAAAGTTATTGTGGATTGTAATCCACATCTTTGTATTTTAGAGAAGTTATCTTTTTATCTGGGGAAAGCTTGGGGAGTTCAAAATTTTGTGTTTTAGCCTCATCTTCTTCCTTGATTCATTTTTATATTTTGTATAAGTCTCATCTTCTTTCTACTATATCCACATGATATCCCAACGCTCATTTAACATGAAAAAAATATTAGCCTCTCCAAGAGAAGTGCTAATTTGACACATGACATCATGGTGCTTATCCAAGATAGGAACCTTTTTTATAGACCTTAAAGTAGCACCGTTGGCTAATGGAGTTAAGAATGGTACCCATGGTATAGTTACAGAGAGGGACATAAAATTTCCACATGGTGCCCTTATGCTCATTTTTACAAAGGAATGCTCTACTTATCCAAGAGTAGCATCAACTCTCCACGTGGATTCATGATGCTCCTTGGGAACAAGGGTGTCTTTTATTAGGGCTATAGATTATGTTATTAGCTGTTGAAGTTAAAAATGGGACCCACTATGTAGTTAAAATGAAGAGGAAGTGAGTCTTCCATGTGGCATCATGGTGCATGTCCAAGGTGAAGTTTTTCATGTTAGAACATCAAGTAATGCCATTAGATGAGAGAAGTGGTCCCTCCTTTCCTAACAAGCATTCCAAAGGTAATAATTGAGGTAGACACATGTCCCTAATGCAGTTCTTCTAAGCATCATGGGAATCATAAGGTGTTTTAGTTGTGCCATATATGAGATTTTTGAAGACTGGTTGCATTCATAAGATAGATTTCCCTAATCATTTGCAATGGCCTCATCATAAGCGTGAGTGCCTAGTTCTAGGTGTCACTTCCTTGAGAGGATATTGTGCCTATATAAGCATAGCTCTTTTATTTTTTAAAGGGATAGAAATTTTAGATAACTATTTACTACTAGATAAACCATTGTAATATTTAGTTCTTGAATAAAATTATCAACAATATTTTTTGTTCTAAGACATTAGCGGGTGTATTTGTCCTTTTATATGGTGTTTTCCACCCAACAATGAAGAGGATGTGTTATTCTATGTTAAACTGAGTGGAAATTTAATGTTGTCTTTTATTTATTTTCCATGTTTCTATATTATTGATTCTTTTTTATGTTATGGAATTTAATTCATTTTTATGCTCCTCTAATAGTGTGTGATGTTTGAAAGGGATCAAGCTATTTTAAACAATAGTAGTTAGATACATTAAAATCTTGGTGCATCAACTTAATTAGTTTATTTTAGTTTATTTGCATTTATTTCTTCCCCCTTTTCATCTCTAATTTATTTGAATATATGACTTTTAAAATCCAAGAGGTTGCTTTATAAACCACAAATTTATCCCACAGCTATAAATATTCCCATAGGAAGACTATTTTCTGAGAGTGAGAGTTTTAGGCATCAACAATTTTTCTTTTATAGAATTCCTAGTGGGACCAAAACTCATAATCACTTGATTAGAAATTAGAGTTTATGAGCCATATTCCTATCATAAGGTCATAAATAACTAAGAATCCTAGCTTGTTACTACCACCTTTGGTAGCTACAACTCACCAAAGAGCTATAGGGTTAAGTGCAATGCAACAACCATTACAAATGGCTATCCCAAGACTACCAAGAAACTTTGTAGAATGGAATAGTGGTATCCTAATCATCCCTCTAATGGCATAAACTACATGGTATCATATACATGCCAATGCCTTAAAGGCACTCCCTAAATTCTCAAGGGAAGATTTCAAAAGTGTAGCAGATCATCATCAAGATGTTGCCTATATTTTTACTATGCATTATGTCATATAACATAATGTATCCTTAAGGCTACTATCTACCTCTTTCAAAGGGTGAGCTCTTGACTGGTATTGGTCATTTTCCCCCAACTTCATCACCACCTAGGATGACTTGGGTGATAGATTCTTCAAATAATTTAATGAGAAAGTAGATCGATCATCTCTCCTATAACAACTAATCACCATTAAAAGGGCCCCATAAGAGGATATTATAGATTTTGATACTAAGTTCGACAAGACCTAGAAAATGATCCCAATAGTGAATCAACCTCCCATAGGTATGGCCATTGTCTTTTACCTCAAGTCCTTTAACTCATACACAATGGTTATGATTCAGCCCTTGGGAGGCCAAACATTATCAGATGCATAAAACTTAGCATTTAAATTGGAGAATAATCTAATATATGTTGGTAAGCTTCCCCCTTAACAACCCATGCCAATTATCCCTGAGATATCCATGACACCATACAAGGAGGTTTTAAGTACCTCACAAGTTCTTCTCTCCATGTATGTATACCCACCTACTTAGATGAGTGAAACCTATTCATCTTTGTTAGTCACAAAGATGAATGCCATGAAGAAAATCTTGAGGAACTTCTCTAATGAGATCATAAATCTCAAAAGGTAACAATCCATGCTTTTAAAGCCCCCTTACTAAAAATACCAAAATAGGAGGGTGCCATATCAACAAAATCAATACCAAGAAAGGCAGAGGCTGAATCATCAGATATGGAATCATTAGGTACCAAACCATCAAGTGTGGATTATAAACCAAATCATCCTAATTCCTCATCCTTTATAATTAGTCTCATCAAGTTGTAATAGAGTGATGGTCACTATCCAAAACAACCTAGTGGATGATTCTAATTTATGGTGCTTCCCATACAAAAATATGTATATGCCTTAGAACTACCCAAGAGGCAAACTAAAACAAAAAAGTTTCTAAAAAATAAAGACAAGGGAACACCCCTGACTCAACTCCTTACAGATATCAATCCCTAGGTGTTGAAAATGTTATCCTCATGGCCCAAATTCAAGGAATGTCTTTAGATAAAAAAGAGGATATAGCCCTAGAGCACACATTTTCTATTAGGTAGAGGGTGAAGATATAGTTTATGGAAATGAGATCCTAGTGATGAAGTCCCTATGAGTCTAATCAAACTATTATACCTGATTTAAGAAAAGACTGGTAGAAACCCAAGAAACCTTCACAAAGTTTAAAGTTACTTTCAAAAAGAGTTTAGGATACCAACCACCACCTCTAACATATCAAAAATAGAGTGAAATAACAAAGAACAAGTTAAAATATTAAGAGGTCTAACTAAAATGGTCATTTAATGTGGTAGAGAAAATAAAGAAGGCCCCAACAAATGTATCTCTTAGGGATGTCTTATCTATCCCAAATCAAAAAAATCTACTATAAAAATCATTGGGAGACCAAAAGAACCCTATGCAAGTTATCCTAGATATGGATCCCACACAAAATAAGGGAAAGGAAGCCAACACAAGTGCATAACCTCATGCACCCTCCAAATTCACCAACTCCAATGCAGGGGTAAGTAGAAATCCCACCCCATTATATCTAACTATCATTATGGGAAACAAAATGCTACATTATTCTATGATTGATTTTGGCACTAACACCATGGTGATACCCAAGAAAATTATGGATACACTGTAACTTTAGTATGAACCCTTAAATAAAAGGGTAATATAGTTAGTTAAGAATAAGGTTCAGACCATAGGTATCATCATAGATCTTACCTTAACCTTGTATTCTTGTCTCAATATCATAGTTACCCAAGAAGTTGTAGAAATTGACATCTTATTAGTCTTTAGGTTATGTTTGTGAAGAGATTTCACCACCAAGATAGGCTGATACCTATCTTTGGATTGGTCCCACTTGATCCTAAAGACCAAATATGGATTAAAATTTAATGTGTTATCCAAACCATTGCATTTAAAGAACATATACAATGATGTTATGATGAATTTCAAAGCAACACACACTTCTTTCTCAAAGAAAGAGATGTATAATGTAGAAATGCTCAAGGAAGAAAGGGTGACAGATAATAAGAACTTAGAAGAGGAAGTCCTAATTAATGAGTTCATTAAGAATAATCCATTTGTAAACTTTGACATCATCAGCCTCAGGACTTGTGTAATTCACGATGAAGATCAAGCCATCCTCAAGGTTATAAAGAAATAGGAGGATCAAAACAAGGAATCCAAAAATGAGTTCAATTTTTGGACTCTACACTTCGATGGTGAAAAATGGAAAATCAACTATGAAGTAGGCATCTAATTGGTATCTCTATTTATAAAATAGAACCTATGAGCATTATAATTCTATTTTTCCTACACCAATAAATAATCTAAATATGAAGAGTTGGTCCATGGCCTCAGTCTCATTGAGTATGTGGATGTAAAGTAGATAAAAGTGTTTGATGACTCTAAATTAGTTTTGAGATAGGTGAGAGGGGTCATGGCTATGGAGAACATCTACATGAGATATTACCACCATTATATATGGGATTTTATTTAAGCATTCAAATTACTCAATATCCAAATCATACCCAAGACCATGAATGTAGAGGTGGATAAAATGGTGGTAATCAATTCCTAGTTTTATTTGATGATTGATTTATTCACCAATGAACATGCGATGTGCATAATTATTAGACCTACCATCCTAGACAATAATTAGAACTAGTAAGTGTCTAAAATCAATGCCTATATTACCATGTTTTTCCAATAGTAATGCAAATTTGTGGAACAATTGTAACCAAATATCAAAGAGGCCTATGAAGATTAGATCATGTAATTAAAGTCCAACAAGCTTATTAAAGGGATAATCACCTTGGAGAATCTATTTGACTCTGATGATGCCCAAAATGATAAATTAAATTTTGTTATAGATAAAAGAGACTAATTCGAGCTCAATATCAGAGAAGGAAGGAAACTGAAAGTAGAGAAATAAGTTTCCAAAAAGGATAAGGAGTAATTTATATCCTTCTGCAATGACTATAGAGGCATTATAGCTTAAACCTATGATTATTTAAAATGATATGACTGTGAGGTCATCTATCACACCATAGACCTAATTTAAGGTTCCAACCCTGTCTGACAAAATTAAAGACTGATAAACTTGAAATTGAGTCTCTTATTGCTCAAAAACTAAAGACATTGATCAACTCAAGGATTATATACCTAATCAACAATTCAACTTGGGTATCCAACCTGGTCTCTATGAGGAAAAAATGGAGAGATTAGGCTATGTATGGACTTCTTTTCTTCTATGGAATATATCCTTCAAATATTGGTGGGTGCAAAAATATTCTCTCTACTAGATGGGTTTTTGGGATACAACTAGGTGTGGGTTAATGAAGAAAACTAACATAAGACTACCTTCACCATAAAGTGGGGGGATTTCACATATGTGAAGATGTTGTTCAACCTTTCTAAGATATGTGCTACATTCTAATGAGCCATGGACATAGATATCTAAGGCCTAATTAACAACATCATCCTTATCTATTTAGATGATTTGACTGTATTCTCCAAGAAAAGGGAAGATCACTTTGATCATTTAGAAAAAAAAATTCAAAAGTGTCAAGAGTTTGGGGTATCTCTCAAGCCCAAGAAATATGTCTTCAACATCCTACAAGGTAATTGAATGGGATATGTAGTATCCAAAGAAGGCATTTCTATTGACCTAGATAGAGTAAATGACATCAAGGATTTGACCTTACTAGTAAACAATAAGGGAGTCTAATATTTCTTATGAAAGGTTAATTTCATCAGTTGATTTATATCCAACTTCATAGGGCTGGTGAGACTAATCACATTGATGCTAAAGAAGGATCAACCTTTCAAATGGTCCCCTAAATGAAGAACAACATTTGATAAGATCAAGGATGTAATATCTATTGCCCTTGTACTAATCAATCCTAACTTCTCCAAAGACTTTATCATGTATGTTGATATGAGTGAGCACAACTTAGTGGTTGTGTTAACATAAAATGAATATGAAGGGAAAGGCAAGCACCTAATTTCCTTCTATTTAATAACCTTGTATGGGTATGAAACCAAATATAATTTCATTAATAAATAGGATTTTTCCATTGTCAAAGGTCTAAAAAAGTTCAAAAACTTAGTGTTGGGAAGAAAAATAATGGTATATGCGGTACATTTTAGCATCAAAGAATATATAATGGAAGGAGAAATCACTAAAAAGAGGGCCAATTAGATCACCAAGATCTAGAATATGACATTGAGGTTAGACCAACCAAGGTGATCTAAGGAAGAGGGCTTTGTGAGTATCTAGCCCAATGCACAAATGCCTTGATAGAAGAACAAAATACATCAGAGATGGTTCTAGTGAATCAATATGAAATTGATGGGTATTGGGTTGCTGATAGGACCCATTTTATGTAAATTGGATGATATCTAAATGGCCTCCTTGTGAATAAAAAGATATTCTATAGGATATAAGGAGCTAGCTACACACTAATCCAAGGGGTCCTTTTCAAGATAAACTTTAATGGAGAGCTACTCAAATGCATTCATGACCACCAAGCCAATAAGATCCTACAGGTTATGTATTTCACCCCTTTGGGTAGGCATTTCTCCACAAAGATGACTTCAACCAAAATCATGCACATAGGATATTACTGGCCAACCATGTTCTCTGATTACCATTTGGCAATAAAAAATGCCAATAATGTCAATTATTTACAAGAAAGTGAAAGAATTCAACCATACCACTGAATCTAATTATGGATGATAATATTTTTACATAGTGGGGCTTATATTTTATTGGGATGATAAAACCTATATCTAACACAAGCCACAAATGGATACTCTTTGCCAAATATTAATTTACAAGGTGGACTAAAACAACCCTGATGAAGGAGGCAACTAAGAATATGATCCTCAAATTCCTTGAGGAACTGGTAGTAAGGTTCAAGCCTCCCAAAATGATCATTTTTGATAATGTGAAGGCCTTCCTTAACTCTAAGATTTATGAATTTACACTCTGAAATGGTATTTTCCTTAGGACTTCATCCAACTATTACCCACAGGGGAAAGGGTTGGATGAATCAACTAATAAGAACCTCATGAGGTTGATCAAGAGAATGGGTGATGATCAATAGCAAGAGTAGCATACGCATTTGAAAATGGCCCTATGGGTCAATTAAATTACTCCTAAGTATATTTTAAAGACATCAATTTATGAACTAGTATACAAGAAAGAAGTGATAATTCCCATATCAATAGAGTTTCCCACATTACAACTTTTGAAAGCTATTGAAATAACAAATAATAGAGTGATGGAAGTTAGGTTGATAGAATTTATTAGCCTCTAGGAGGTAAGATAATTATCTAGTAATGCTAATCTCACTTGTTAACAAGTAGTAAAGCAGTGGTTCAATAATAAGGCATCTAACCTAGTTTTCAAAATAGGGGACATGGTCTTGAAGTATGATGAAAGGGCTATGAAGCTAGGCCAACATGCAAAATTTTATTCCCTATGGAAGGAACCATTTCACATCATCAATGATAGGCAAGGTAATACATTTGAGTTGGAAGATACATAAGGAAATGCCTTACATATTTTGTTAATGGAATCCAATTGAAACACTTCAAATAATTTACTGGTTCTCCCTTGTACATAGTTAATTTTAGTTAGTTTCCATTTTATTTGTTTATTTTCCTTTCCTTTTTGTTATTTCCCTTAAATAATAAGTGTCATTAAAGTAAGTTGTTTATATTGTTACCAAGTGTCCATGCCTTAACTTCTCTAATTTTGAATCATCCATAGATAGATGGTTATCTACCCCACTCCCCTTACCATTAATGACAAATGTTCCTATTGGCCAATTTTGGCCCACATACAAAAAACTCACCTAGATGGATCAATTTTTGGAAGTCTTAGTTAGAGTAGGTTTTCTCAAATTCTTAAAGGGCTCTTCAAAACTTTAAAAAATAAAAATATGGCAAGAGCAATTCTAGAGGGACTAGACCATCATGGCACATCATGTAGGAATGAATAGGTTAATCTAGTTGTGCATCTCATAAATGTAATTTAGAGATCAACTAGGGTTAAAGAATTACATGGAAATGATTTTTTTCATGCCTAGATCATCCTCTACAAATTTGGTGTCTTGATGGTTTTTTTATCTCAAGATACAAGCATTCAAAGTTGAACAAGTAGAATGAGATGTTCATAGGGATATAAAATAAAAATCATGATAAATAGCCATTTAAATTAAAAAAAACACCAATGATTTTGAAGATAAATGTAAAGTTCACAAGTGTCAAAATATTGCTTGATTAGATCATAGATCAATGACACATGGGTAGCCAATAGGTCAAAATGTCCCTGGAATGAGTCGAATGATATGCATTCATTCAGATCAAAATATCCAATGGTGAGCAGGTTAGAATTATGTAAATGGGTACCAAAGATATAAAAGAGCATTTTTAATCATGTATTCAAAGATTAATGGTGAGCATTAAGTCAAACATTTAGAGGATCCTATTGATGCCTTTGATTGTATAATAGGTGTCCTTAGTGTTCAAGAACACTTCTCATTTTATAATTCTATGAATTTAGAGAATGAGTAGTAGGTTTTGGTAACTTACATTACCTATGGTGAAATAGAGGTAGATCAATGATAATATATTCCAAAAAATTTATATTTATTGATAGTTGGGAGCCATCATGGACCAAGTCTTTCTAAATTATAAGTATCTTTACTAATAGTAGTGAATTATGATCAAATTTTAAATAACAGACTAATTTAAATGGATATTTATAATGAATTCTAAATTAAAGTGATATGGTTTTAAAAGAATCAAAAGAGAAGGGTAGGGCAGAAATAAAACAAGTGATTATTGATCTTTAACTCAAATATCATGACAAAGTTTTAATTAAAATTGAGCATACATTTAACTAGCACATAGTGCAAAATAGCATAATCTCAAATCTCATTATATACCAGGCAAACCTCAAAGGATAATATGAATAATTACAAGTAAGAACTAAATTTACTCTAAAGATTTGCTACCTCCCTCAAATACCATGAACACATCTGAATACAAAACAAATTAAATGAATCAACTTCAAGATCCTTCAACTAATCTAGGTTAAGTACAAATTATCAATCCTATAATAAAAGATGCAACTCAAAATTCAAAAAAACTATTCAAATCTAAGAATTCAGACTAGCAATTAAGACAAAATCATGTAACAATTGACAAAAAAAAATATGGATAATCCTTTTAGAATTAATTGATTGTATTAAATGCTCCAAGTATACAAATTTTGCTCAAAACTCTCTCCCTTTATAATATGGTAATACTACCTTTTATAGAAAGACAAGGCAATATACAGATTAGTTATAAGATACAAAATGTATAAAAGATAAGGATAATTATCCTTCAAAAAGTTATAAAATACATTTTCTTTTCAAAACTAAACTGACCTCAAGGTAAATACACTAACAAAATAGCATATGCATTTTACAAAAGAATATTCCTAATTGAAATATTACAATGTTTTTACAAAAAGGAATATTAATTAATTGGTGGGCCTATTGTTGAAGAATCTCCCTGTTATTCTTGCAAAAGCTCCATAGCCCTTTGATGTTATTCCTTGACAAGATCTAAATCCACAACTGGCTTAAGGAGTCAGACATCTTCTTGGATAGTTAAGTCCTCAAAATATCTATCATCCCTTGCCATATCTTCTTTGATGCTTTTGGATTCTGTAGTCTTTTCCTTAGTAGTGAAGATCATACTCAAAATTCTATTATTATCTCTTCCTAATTGACACTAGATTTTGCCTTTTACTTCATGTATCACCAAGGTGACTCTATGCTTATATTTTGCATCATCAATAATTCCCAGGGTTGTAGTCTTGGTAGGATTAACCAACATGGTGCCAAGTCATTTTTTAATTTGAGCAATCAGCTCTTCATCATCTCTAAGGAGTCTATCTAAGCTTGTTAACCAAGAAATTAAACTTTGAATTTTATCCACCACTATCCCCAATATAACATTTAGGTGGGCTAGGCTAATATTTTTGAATTTATGAAACCTATTCCTAATCAATATATTGATGAGATCCATTATCTTGGTCTTTATATCTTGCCATTCTACTATCAGTCCTTTGACCACCTCACTATATTGACTCAATTCATCTGGTCTTAGTTTCATTGATTTTTTAAAATAAAACATATCAAAAAAGGATGCTTCAAACATATTTATTATATCCTCAGGAATTGATAAAATGGCCAGAGTCTCTAAGTTCTCATTTTCTCTCTAAATTATGAATCTTTTGTTTCATTCTTCTGATGCCTAATCTAACTTGGGATAAGTGAACCTCTATTAGGATATCAATATCTTATTCATGTATGGGTATTTCACTAGGATATTTACCTCCAATAGGAATTAAATATGTAGAGGGTTCAACCTTATATAATGTGATCTCTTCAATTCATACCATGGCCTTCTTTATTGTCACTCTCTCTAATCTAGCTGTGTCTAGATTAAACTACACAATCATAGATAACTTTGTGTATCTTAGAGGTTCAGGGATCTCTACCCTTGTGTTAATTAATGCTCTTGGATCATCCATTTGTTTTCTTTTTGACCCTAGAGTGGTCACTATTCTTCTTTCCTCTTGCTTTTTCATTAAAGACCTTATCCATGTTTTGATATCCTCATAAACATCAATGTTAATAGTCTTGGTCAAAGCCCATGAGTGGGAATAGGAAGTGGTCTTCTGCATCTTTCCATAGATGAACCAATCATGGATGATTGGTCCATGAATGGGGAAATCCTTATGGAACAATTTGATCTCACATGTGGGATGAGTGAGAGTCACTTAGCTTTTTTGTCCAATAGGGATAATTTCCATTTCTATTTTCCTCTTCCTTGGATGTGCCATTGGGTCTAGATCTAGGGTAACTTCCTTTCCTTTATCTTCATACTCAGCCCCTTCTACTTGATCCTATGGATATTTAACCTACTCTTCTTCTCCCTCAGAGCCATATACATTAGTGAATACCTTGAGGGCATCCTCCATTGTCTCATTTGGCTCTAAGGCAATCATGTCCAAGTGTTCAACAAGGGATGTTGGCCTTGGAGGGAGAGTTGAGGATGAAGGTCCCTCACATGATCTCTCCTCCAACTTCTCCTTACCATTTATTTGCATAATCTATCCATGGGGTTGTGAAAAATCCACATGAGATTATTATTGAGGTGGCCTGAAAGGTCCAGGCAATAAATGGTAATTAAGGGAATTTATTTTCCATATGTCCCTTGGATTTTCATCACTAGTCAACCTGTGCATAAATTTGAGGTTTTTTTTCTTGAATCTAGCCAATACCTCCTCAAAATTATTAGCCTTAATGTGGAAGGTGTCATAAGGACCAAGTTGATGCTTATAAATTGGCTTGGGTATCTATTTAATCTTTAAATGGTTACCCATTACATTATTTAGATCCCAATACCTAAGGTCATCCAATTAAAACACAAAAGAATCCCTATACCTAGCCATGGTGTCTACTTATTTCCAATATTGTAAAACTATTTTTCCAATTGTCAAAGGAAAGGGATGGAGGAGGCCATTCCTTTTCTCCTTGTAGACTCCATCAACACCATGAAGGAGTTGAGATGCAATTTCCTTCTCTACTAGCTTGTTGGGAACATAGATAGGTAATCTGTAGGGTTAGGTCAGAATTCCCTTAATTCTAATTATATTGAAATCTAGATAAATCTAGATATCTTCCATTGGTTTCACATATTTCCTAATTATAGGGATTACCTTAGGCATAGGGATCCCTATGATGGCTTCCACCAATGCAAGATAGACATAGTCATAGATGAATTATATGCAGTGTCTATACTTGAATATGTGTAGCTTCAAATAATGATGGGAAATTATGGTTCTACCCTCAAAAGACTAGTTTTTGATGTTGGGGACCTTAGTGGAATCTATCAAGTCATCTAGTAAATAATACATCATGAAGAACTATTTTCTAGTCTTCCTCTTGATGGCAGTAAATCATTTCCCTAAGTGGATACTAATCATAACCCCAATTGGAGGAATGATCTCTTTCTCTACCATAAAGTAGACATAAGACACCCAACTCTTATTGACATATGTGATTGTAGGGGTTCCAAATATTCTATTTAATAGGGTCATGATTACCCTAATTCCCTCCCTAAACTAGACAATTGGGATTCTTCCCTCAAAGTCCTGGAATGCATGGTTCCCTTGTAGCAACCATGGCTTGAGGATGGTATCTAGGTTATTCTTACTAGTTCATTCCTTTATTTTGAGAAAATCCACATGGGGCTTTGGAAATTTATAATATCTCTCAAAGGCTAGTGGGAAAATGTAAGAAACTCTCCTAGAGCTCCCCTCATGAATGATCCAATCACTATCAGTTCTATAATCTATAAAAAATGGAGTAAGGATGTCAATGCAGTGGAGTACCTCTAGTTTGGTAGTAGCATGATGAAGGCCATCCATTTGAACTGCAACTAGGTCATAATATATTTTTCTAACAACAATGATCCTCTGCTCCTCCTTGGTAATGGATTTCATCTCCTCTATGGTCCATAAGAGTTCAAACCAATTATTGTTGCCATTATTTAGGGATGCAGTGTCTAGTTTAGTATCCTTGAAAATTCTTCCTTCACTATTTGTGGATAGGTAAAAATCTATCTCATCTCTCAATTACTATCTATGAGCTACCATAGCTTTTTATGTTTGAAAATTTCTCACAATTTAGATTGTAATTAGTCTCTATGCTAACTCTTTCATGCTCAAAACACAATTAAGATTTTTTCATATTTTCTATAATCAGCTGAGTTTACTTAGGGTCTATTTTATACATGGTTTAGGGATTTGAAGCCTTAATGGTGATATCTCATTTGGGGTTCAACTCATACATGCTTCAAATTTGATTTAGACCTTTTCCTTTATATGTTTACATTTTGAGCACACAAGATCTCTTATTTTATCACATTGTGATTACATGGTTCTTGTTTGGTGTTGATATGGTATCTTTCATAGCATTTTTCATAAATGCCTTGGGAACACTAGTTTTTGGCATTTAAGAAATGAATTTTGCTTCACACTATTGAATTAAGACCCTCAAATCAACATGGGCAATTAATTATGATATGTGTCCTTGTTTATTATTGGTTCCCTTTATAATAAGCCCTGCGGTCATGCCAATTAGCACATTTTCATGCCTTTTGGGCTCTATCATCTTTGTTAATTGCATATTCATCATGCATCTACCACACATCAAGCTTGTGGGCTCTTGGAGCTTTGTTGAAAAGTCATCAATGCCTTCATGTAATTGGATCATCCTTTCATGATGAAGTGTGAGCCATAAGATCTAAAATGATGCACATGCTTTAATCAACACATTATTAAGGTAGGTAATTAAGTTTAAATATCTTAGGCTAAGGTTTATTTTATATTTATTAAATGTGAAATAAACTTTAGGCTAAAGTGTTTATGCTTAAGTTTTTGGAATTTCTAAAAAGGGGACCACGACCAAATATTTTAAGCCAAAGTTTACATTGTGTTTAATAAAAAAACACATAATTTGTGATAAAATAATTATGTTAAGCTCTTAGAATATGCTCAAGGGGTTCAAAATGGTATAAGGACAAAAAATGCTAGATTTTGACATAGGGCTTTATTGTATTAATAAACACAATAAAATATTTGGTTGGAAGCATTTGGGCTGAATTTTATGTCACAAAGACCCTTTTAAAATAAGACTTAGTATAAGTCTTTAGTCTAAGGTTCATGTCATTCAAACAAATACAATGGGGAACTTAAGATATAGATTTAGACTTTTTCATTTTTGCATATATTTAGACTATGAGACCATTTCATTATTTATAATTTAGAGATTTAAAGTGATTAAACATCCTCAAAGAGGTTATATTAGTCTAGAAATGTAATTCATGAGATTTCTAAATGGTATTTTGAAGTATATCTTGGTCTTGAGAAAAATGATCCATTAGATTAAATTTGATGGTCTCACAGATGTCAAATATGTCCTCATGAATGCCAAATGATGATCACATGAATGCCAAATTTAGGCTCAATAAATTCTTAGTTTTTATGGGATTAAAGTTGATGATATTGCATATGTCAAATATATCCTCACAAACATCAAATGATGGCCGTGTAAATGTCAAATTTAAGCTCATCAAACTCTTGTGACCCAATATGAGAGTGTGATGTGGTAGCTTTACGAGGTCTTCTAGGATCTCAGACTCAATTTGCTCCATCTAATTGAAAATCATGACAAATCAAGATCTATTAGATCATGATTCAAGTAATCACACATGATTGGTTATTTTTAATAAGTGGGGTCCTTTTCTTTTAAGTCTTGAATATGAGTGTCACTTGGTGAATCCGCAAATCTCCTAGGCTTTTGAATTTTCAATTATTTCTTCACTTTGTCTAATATTTGATATGTGATGAAGTGAGAACATTTGATCATGATCTAAGTGCTTGAATGTGATTGGTCTAAATGACTAAGCACTCAGTTTTACTAGGATCTCTTTGCATTGTCTGATTTAAAGGCCATGAGGAAACATAGATCATTAGATCCTACAAGATCATGATATTTAAGTCAGGACCTGAGATGAAATAAACTTAGGCTAAAGAATTTATACTAAGGTTTTATTCATATTAATAAATATGAATGGGGCTTTAACATTAAAACTTTAGGCTACGTAAGAAATAATAAAGGGAACCATGCTAGAAAATAAAAGGGACCCTGCTTGTATAAAATTAGACCATGGTTAGAAATATAATAAACATAAGGGGGAAAATAAAAATGGACCAAGACATATTTTATACTAAGGTTTGGTTATGTTAAAAAAAACATGACCATGCCTTAACAAAAAAATATGGCTTAAGTCCAAAACAAGTTTAAAATATTCTCACCAATTTGCTCCTGCCAAATTCAAATTTGAACTTGAACCAAGGGTTTATGCTAGGGATTTGGAACATTAATATTTTATTAAGGACTCCATGAAACCTATAACTTAAAGACATAAAGACTAATCATTAGCAATGTTAGGCAAGCTTAAAGTAAAACATAACTCAGTAAGCTAATTTTATCAAATTGGATGATCTTGAAATTCTTATAATGATAAAAAATAGGCCATGCTTTCAAGGTTAAGCTTCAAAACATCTCAAGGGTCCTAATTTTCAAAAATTTAGGTATGTTAACCTCAAAAAATGGTGACTTCTATGGGAAACATAGAAATATGTTAGAACTTAGAGATTTTAGGTCAGATAAACAACTAAGTCATACACTCTATTTGATCAATGTTATTATCTAGATCTTTTTATGGTTGAAACAAACCTTGAAATTATAGAATTGGGATAAAACATTAAGACATAACCATGTTGTGTGTGTGTTTTGATTCCACTTACTATATTCCATGGGATTCAGGGGATAACTTCTAGGTTTCATATCTTTAATCGTTAACACTAATTTAGAGCATGGTTAGATATTCATTAAGAACCATGCTTCTAGTTCAATAAAGTCTTGGACATTGCTCTAATACCAACTAGATATCCATAACCCTAAAAAAGATGCCTTTAGATCTATTCATGGCCTTGCTCCACTTCCAGCCAAATATCCATATCCTCGATGGAGATTATTAGAATCACCTATGCTTGAAAAGCTTTTTATTTTGCACTGAATTCTTATTTTTGTATTTTTTAGATCTTTTATGCTTTCAATAAGTTTGGTAACTAGAGTATCTAGGTTTAAGGATTTGGTCAAGTGTTTGATCCTCAAAAATCAATTGAGGCTGCAACCATTATCTTAGGAAAGAATGTTTATTAAGGGCAATCATGACTGTGCTTCAAAAAAATAATATTTTATCCTATAAGTACAAATATTTTTAAAACTAAATTTAGGTTAAGACAATGTTAAATTTCTCATAAAATAGTTAACCTATTCATCAGTCTTTACCAGTTTATTCAAATCGCAACATTAGGATCATATTTTAGATCAATGGTTAGCACATGTATTAAGTTCATACCTTCATTCCTAAATCTTGGGATTTTGAGTAAACTAAATAAAATTTAAGCTCAGGGTTATCTAAAAGGATTTATTGTAATCAAGGAAATAGGCAACAAAATCAAACACAAAACAACACAATGAGAAACAAAAGGAAAACAATCAAACATATACATACTTATATACAAACAAGGGATAGGAAAGAAAGAGCTGGAAGGAACTAACTAGCCTACCTAAACTAAATCTAACCATTTTATAATTTATTCCATAAATACCTCAAGAGGAGCAATAGAGAAGTAATTCTTGAGGTAATACCCATTGGTTAATAGTGTGAACTCTACACCTTGTAGATATTTGAGCTTGAAGGTGTTATTTCCTAGTGTATCTACAATATGATATGGGCCTATCTACAAAGGTGTGAACTAGCCATATTTACCCTTAGGCTTAGATGCCTTATCCCAAAGGAAGACTATGTCCTCTTGTATAAATAACTTGATGTTTGATATTTTGTTAGACCATCTCTTCACTATGGTTTGATGTCTTTTAAAATCAAAAAAAGATTTTTCCCTTGCTTCTTTCATCTGAATGATATCTAGCAATCTTGAATTTTTAAGCTCTTGTATTTCTTCCATATATTATTGCATTAATTTGTACATAGGCAACTTAAGGGTGATAGGAAAGATGGGTTCTTGGCCATATACCAATAAAAAAGGTGATGTCTTTAAGGCTTACTTCATCCTTATCCTATATTCTGATAAGGCATACTTGAGGAGTTCGTGCCAAGTCCTAGGCTTGTTTACAACAGACTTTTTAATTTCCTTCATTAAGTTATTATTGGTAGATTTAGAGACTCCATTTTCTTGGGGATAATGGTTGGATGAAAATTTAAGACAAATGCCATTATCATATGCCCATTCAATCATCTCTATGAATGTAAATGCATAATCATTGTCACACACTAGAGATGCTAGAGTGCCAAATGTAGTACAGATGTTCTCTAAAAAATTGATCACTTCTTCCATCCTGCATTGTTTGGTGGCTACAACTTCAACCCACCTTATGCAATAGTTTGTGGTATTCAGGATGAATTTGTGACCTTCATATGAATTAGGGTTGATTATCCCTATAAATTCCAACCCCCATTATGTAAATGGTTTGTCAACCATAACTAATTACAAAGGGATTGCTGCCTTAGGCTCCTTAGTGCTAAAGATTTGGTAGGAGTGATATTCCCTCACATACTTATGAACATATTTTAAAATAGTTGGAAAATAGTAGCTAGCTCTAAGGATTTTATGGGATGTAGTCTTCCTAGATGGGTTTCCATTACCAAACTTCTCATGTAAGGTGCTCATCATTTGGGTAGCTTCCCTTTTTAAGACACACCTTAGGTAGAATCCCTCAAAGTTCTTCCTATGTAAGACCCCATTCTTGATCAGATAATGGGCTACCTTAAGCCTCAAGGCCCTCTTTTGCTCCTTTGTCAGTCTTTCATGATAGGTACCATTAATTAGTAAATGGATAAGGGAATCATACCACTCACTATCTTGAAAGTTTTTCTAATCAACTTACATAATACTTAGCCTAGGGATGGTATTGAAAATCATTTAGATCAAACCTTGACACCTTACTAATTTTGTTATTTTCATTTCTATGTAATATTCCTACAAAATTGATAGCCACTTACCTCTACATTCTCTGAGCTCATTTTGGATTACCATAAGCTTTGTGGTAGGGTCAGGTAGAATAACATGCACCTTATTTCTAAGGATATAGTGCCTAAATTTCTTTACTACCTTAACTAGTGTATATGCCTACTTATCAATTAATGAATAATTCAATTCAAAATTTTTAAAGTTTGTACTCATAAAATCTATTGGGTGATCACATCCATCAAACTTATGAGTTAAAATTGAAGCCATAATATGGTCAGATGTAAAATGATAAAGATAAAAGTCCTTTAAAAAGTCAAGACTTATCAGTACTAGAGCTTGGCTAATTACTTGCTTGACGTCATTGAATTCCTTCCTAGATTCTTCATTCCATATGACCTTGACATCCTTTTTGAGTATGTAATTAAATGTCTTGATAATCATTGAAAAACCAAAAATGAACTTTCTTACAAAGTTTATCTTACCAAAAAATGATTTTAGCTCTTTTCTATTATTTGAAGGCTGTATTTTGGATATATTCTCACTCTATCATGATCTATAGAGATCCCATATTTAGATATGACATGACCCAACAATATGCCTCCAATAACACAAAAGATAATTTTATTAGGGTTTAAAGAGATTCCATACCTTCTACATATCTCAAACACTTGTTGTAAATGAATAAATTGATCTTTCCTATTTTTAGAAAAACTATTAGATCATCCATATATATAATGATGCATTTACCTATCAGACCTTGGAATACATGGTCCATGGCCCTTTGAAAAGTGGATCCTATGTTTATTAAACCAAAAGGAATTCTCTTATATGCAAAGGTCCCCTACTTGGTTGTGAAATTTGTCCTCATCTTGTCTTCCCTATCAACCAACACTTGGTTATAACCTAAAAATCCATCAAGAAAAGACATCATGGTTGATCCTAAAACAACTTAAATTACCTAGTCAAGAGAAGGAAGAGGATAGTTAATATTTTTAGATGATTTTTTCAAGTTAATAAAGTCAATGCATAACCTAATATCACCATTCTTCTTCCTAACTAGAACCAAATTAGCCACCCAAGTAGAATCCCTGATGGGGAACACTATCCTAACATCTAGCAGTCACTTAACCTCCTTGAAGATAATTGGTTTTAGAAAAGGGTTTACAGGTCTTTGTTTCTACCTAAAAGGTTTAAAAATTTATTTAAAGGGTATAGTATGGGTGATGACCCTTGGATCAAATATATTTAAGTCATCATAAGACCAATCTATGATATCCATATACTTGGTTAACAACTCCTTGGCCTTCTTGTTCTCAATGTTTGTGTAAGATTTTCTCACATTGACTAGCTAGGGTTAATCTTGAAGTACAAGATCAATATCATTGTAATATTTCCCACTTACCTTGGGAATATTAGAAACCTCAGCCAACTTCACTTGATCAAATAGTTTCTCTAAAGCAATCATCCCCTTAGGGATCTTATTTTCATTCAGCTGAATGACTTTACCATCAAACTTATCCTCCCTGAGTATATTTTCATCAGTCTCATCAATAATATGAGCATAAAATACTCCATAGTTAGTCATGAAATCTAAAATCTATTGATCATCACTAAAGCCTTGAAAATAACTAACATTATCAGGCACTGAAAGACAAGGTATCAACTCAATGCTGAAGTTGGGGAAGTCTTGGTTGGGCATGAGATTGGCTGCAACAGAGGCTAACTCATCAATAAACTAGTTCTCCTCTCTTGGGATGGAAATAATGGTAAAAGTATCAAAAGATTCAATTATATCTTAGAACCTAAACTTATACCTCTTAAGGTATGATATTTTTCATTGATATTTACTTCTCACTTGGTTGAATATTAGTTCTAAATCCACATAGACTAGCAGTTCCTTGACTTTATTCTTTATAGAAAATTGTAGACCTAAAGTGAGGGAATCATAATCAACAAGGTTGTTAGTGAAAGGGAATTGGAGTCTATAAGAAGCATGATATTTCTTACCAATAATATTAGTCTGAATAATGCCTACCCTAAATCTAGCCTTACACGTAGCACCATCAAAATGTAGCTTCCATAGCCCAATAATAACATGAGTACTTTTGTAATCATGTACCTTTTTAGTCTCTAGGATGAAAACCCCTAAGTTTGAGTCAATTATGTTAACCCTTTCATCGATGAAATTGTACTTAGTGATCATGTGTTTCATCCTTGACTCTTTCTCAACCTTGATCTAGTTTGGAACTCCATTCCAAGGTAACCACAAATGTAAGTAATGTGTGGACATGTATCCATTTAGAGGTTTGGTTTATTTCATACTAAAAAGAAATTTATATACATTAGGAATGTTAATAACCTAAATATCAATAAACTATTGTACTCTAGGATCAGAGGCTAACTATATATGAACATTTAATAACTCTCTAACAACCTTAACTGTAGATTTGTCTACTTGGGTGATAACCCTATTAGATTTAATTGGTGTTAAGATAATTTATTTGCATATACATGTAGGCATGATATTGGTAGATGCACTAGAATCCAATAAACAATTGTGAAAATTATTACCATACACCCTGAATATGAGAAAGAAAGGAGGAGATTTTGATTTAGCCTTATGCATGGTTAAATTAGCATTGTCAGCTTTAGATGGTCTGTTGGGATTTTTTGATAATGAGTCCAGCAAGAGGTCTCTTTGCTATGTAATCTATGTTAGTTCATGAAAAGTGATATTAGCCTTTATCTTCTTCATGTACTCAACTATATTATAGCCAGCCTTGTTTGAAGAAATAGAAACATCAACATTAGGTTTGGAGGTACTCCCTTTGGGTGGTTCTAGATTATTACTTGAAGAAATGTCTAAAGGAGTTTTAAAGTTATTTTAAGGCATTGAGGTAGTCAAAGACTGCCTCTACTCTATATTACTCAATGGATAAGTCTTATTTAAGAATTATTGGAAGGCCTAGATCTCCTTAGGGACATCATCATGTTCATTCTACTCTTGATAAGGGAAATTAAAAGTCTTCACCATGAAGGCTTGATAAGATGATTTTGATCCAGAGGTATCTACACCACTATCCTTTTTAGGGATCACTTCAAATATGTATAACTCTTCCTAGAAAGCCTCAAAAGCCTTATAAAATGTGATGTAGTTAATTTCACCATGCTTGGATGTACAATGCACCCTACAATAATCAAGAAATGCAATATCAATTAGATTAATGTCCATAGTCTTATTTCTAGAAGATGGTTCATTATCCTTGTTATTGTGGAAACTGTCATTATAAAACCTATTGTTTGGCCTATTAAACCTTTGAAATAAGAAGTTCTTACTAGATTTTTATCTAGTATTTCCTACTTGTTTTTGTAGCTAAAGGAAATCAATGCTTAATTTTTGGACCATTTTCAAGATAGACTCATTCTTGGGTGTTTCAAAATTGTGAACTTGGTTATTGTTAGTACCAATAGATGGTACTAAATCTCTTTGATCATTTGCATTGAAGCTATTAGTATGATGATGACTCAAGAATCCTAGTTTTTGATTGGGAGCAATATGACTCAAGGGTAATTGATTTAGATATGGGAGTTGGTTCAAGGATAGAATGTTCTAGTTGTTATTAGGAAAGATGTTTAGAATGGGCATATGTGGGCTAATATTTGGGACTAAGTAGGCCATTTATCCTTGGGGCTACATTTGATCATTAATAATCACTACCTTAGAATAAGCCCTAGATAATGAAATTATAGATAGAATAAATATCTTCAAAAATATAGAGGTCATGGGATCTAATACATCCTTCTAGATTTTTAGAGCTAAAACATCATCAAGTTTATAAGGTTTTATGGTCTTGCTATACATTTTTTAAAAATTGACATTAAAATTACCCTATGGGCTTGCTTGCATCCCTCCTAATGGTGGTGAGCTGATGGTATATGACACATGGACTAAATTTTTTACCAAAATGATTTATGAAACCATTAGTGAAACCATCCCAACTAGTAATATAATTGTCAGGCAGATTCAAAAACATTCATAAGCAACATGTTTAAATGTAAAGGGAAATAATATGCATGCAACATCTTCATACACAACATTTAACAACCTTAAATCATCTTTAAAATATTTAATGTGATATTCAGTACTTACAATACCAATTAGACTAAATGTTGGAAAGTATTTTTTAGGGTTATGTAGGAGACCATGTACCATACCTGGTACATTGATTTAAGAGTCTCCCAACCAATCCATACTTGGATTAAGGTTGAAGGCAAAGGTAACTTGAAGAGGTGAAGTTGGCAAATATTTGGAATGTCTACACCTACCTTTATCATGCTTGGCTCTAATGTGAACCTCAAGTTCAAGAAAAGTATCACTTGAGAGTGATCTTGTTTAAATCCTTGATAATTATTGTTTAAAATTTGAAAATCCTGTTTGAAATATGATTTATCAAGGTAACATTTATAAAGAATAAGGATTAAACCTGCACATTAATTTTATTTTGTAAATATTATGTAAATAAAAAAAAAGGACATAAACCTTTGACTAAGCTAGCTCAAAGATGTGCCTAATTATTTAAATATGGTCTATTTTTATAAGTATATGCTCAAATAAACTTAGATATATGAAAAATGTGCCAAACTTAATCAAAACAAGTTGTTCTAACCTCAAATACTATGGATTTTCAAATCTTAAGCCAAATGTACTAAAATCAAGCATCAAACCTCAAAGAACTTTGATATTTGTCTAAGGAAGAAAAAAGATAGGTCAGCGACCACAAATATTAATTATTTTTACACTTCTAAGTAAGGAATTACTCAAAAGCACAAAGATAACATGAATCTTAGATAAAAAAACATACTAAGATAAACAAAGATCTAATTAATTCACAAAGAGGCCCTCCTTTTAACACCAAAAAAGGCTTTTTGATGCCTTTTATTGTGTCATAGGTATCCTTAGTGTTCAATAACACTACTTATTTTAGAATTATAGGAATTCATATTATGAGTAACAAGTTTTGGCAACTTATGTTACCTATGGTGAAATAAAGGCAAAATAATGATAATCTATTCCATAAAATTTATGTTTATTGATGGTTGGGAGCCATCATGGACCAATTATTTGTAAATTATAAGTATCTTTGCTAATAATAGTTAATTGTGATCAAAGTTTAAATTATAGACTAATCTAAATGGACATTTATAATGAAGTCTAAATTAAAGTGATCTGGTTTAAAAAGAAGCAAAAGAGAAGGGTAAGGTAGAAATAAAACAAGTGATTCTTGATCCTTAACTCAAATATCAAGACAAAGTTTTAATTATAATTGATCATACATTTACATATCACATAGTGAAAAATAACATAAGGTCAAATCTCACTATATACTAGGCAAACCTCAAAGGATAATATGAATAATTATAAGTAGGAACTAAATTTACTCTAAAGATTTTCTACCACACTCAAATAGCATTAGCACATCTAAATATAGAAAAAATTAAATGAATAAACTTCAAGATCCTTCAAATAATCTAGCATAATCACAAATTAGCAACCCTACAATAAAAGATGTAACTTAGAATTTTAAAAAAACCATTCAAATTTAAGACTTCAAACTAGCAATTGAGAGAAAAGCATGTAACAACTGACATAAACAAATATGGAAAATCCATTTAGAATTCTTTGATTGTATTAAATTCTCCAAGTATAAATTTTTTTCTCAAAATTATATCCCTTTACAAAATGGTAATACTTCCTTTTATAGAAAGACTAGGTAGTATACCGGTCAGTTACAAGATACAAAATGTATAAAAGTTAAGGGCAACTGTCCTTCTTCAAAAAGTTCTAGGAAAGGAAAATATGCTAATAGACTAGCATATGCCTTTTATAAAAGAATATTCATATTTTAAATATTATAATGTTTTTACAAAAAATAATATTAATTAATTGTTGGGCCTATTGTCGAAGGATCTCCTTGTTGTTCTTTCAAAAGCTCCATATCCCTTTGATGTTGTTCCTAGACAAGCTCTAAATCCACAATTGGTTTCAACAGGAAGACACCTCCTTGGTTATCTAAGTCCTTAAAATATATATCATCCCTTGTCATATCTTCTTTGATGTTTTTGGCTTCTACAATCTTTTCCTCAATAGTGAAGATCATACTCAAAATTATGATTTTTTCACTACCTGATTGACCCTGGATTTTGCCTTTTACTTCCTACACCACCAAGGTGACTCTATGCTTATATTTTGCATCATCAATAATTTCCAAGGCTATAGTCTTGGTAGGATTATCCAACATGGTGCCAAGTAATTACTTAATCTAGGAAATCAACTCTTCATAATCCCTAAGGAGTATGTCCAAGCCTACTGAACAAATAATTAAACTTTTGATTTTATCCACCACTATCCCTAATATAGAATTTAGGTGGGCTAGGCTAATAGTTTTTAATTTAGTAATCCTATTCCTAATCAACATATTGATGAGATCCCTTATCTTGGTCTCTACATCTTACCATTTTGATATGAATCCTTTGGCCACCTTGTTGTATTGACTCAATGCATCTTGTCTTAGTTTCATTGATTTTAAAGAATAAAACATATCAAAAAAGGATGCTTCAAACATATTTATTATAGCCTTAAGAACTGATAAAATGGAATGAGTCTCTAAGTTCTCATTTTCTCCCTCTAAATTAAGAACTCTCTATTTCATTCCTCTGATACCTAATCTGACATGGGCTGAGTGAGCCTCTATTAGGCTCTCAATATCTTCTTCATGGATCATTATTTGACTAGGCTATTTCCCTCCACTAGGAGTTAAACCTATAAAGGGTTCAACCTTTTTGAATGTGAACTCTTTATTTCCCACCATGGCCTTCCTTGTTGTGACTCTATCTAATCTATTTGTATCTAGATTAAACTACATTGTCATAGATGACTCTATGTATTTTGGAGGTTCTAGGATCTCTAACCTTGTGTTGATTGATGATCCTAGAACATCCATTTGTTTACTTTCTGACCCTGGAGTGGTAATTATTCTTATTTATTCTTTCTCTTTCTTTAAATCCCTTATCCATGGATTGTTATCCTCATGGACATTAATATTAACAACCTTGCTCAAGGCCCATGAGTGGGAATAGGAGGGGATCTTCTACATCTTTCCATAAACAAACCAATCAAGGATAATTGGTATATAAATGGGTAAATCCTCACTAAACAAGTTGATATCACTTGTGGGATGAGTGAGAGTCAACTTTGGCTTCTTTTATCCAACATGGACAATTTCCAATTGTAATTTCTTCTTCCTTAGATATGCCAATGAGACCAAATCTAAGGAAACTTCCTTTCCTTTATCTTCCTACTCAACCCCTTCTACTTGAGCCTATGGTTCTTAAAGCTACTCTTCTTTTTCCTTAGATCCATATGTGTTAACAAGGACCTTGAGGGCATCCTCCACTATCTCATTTGGATCCAAGGCAATCATGTCCAAGTGTTCAATAGGGGATGTTAGCCTTGGAGTGAGAGTTGAGGATGAATGTCCCTCATATGGTCTCTCTTCCAACTTCTCCTTACCAGTGCTTTGTAAAATATATCCTTGGGGTTGTGTTATCTCTATCTAAGTTTATTCTTGAGGTGGCTTGGAAGGTCTAGGAAACAAATGATATTTAAGGGGATGCATCTACCATATGTCCCCTAGCTTTTCATCGCTGGTCAACCTATGCACAAGTTTGAGGTTGCTTTTCTTGAATATAGATAATACCTCCTAAAAATTTTCGGACTTGATGTGGAGGGTGTCATAAGGACTAATTTAATGTTCATATATTAGATTGGGTAGCTATTTTCTATTCAAATCATTTCCCACTACATTATTTAGATCCCAATACCTGAGGTCATCCAAATAAAACACAAAGGAATCCCTATGCCTAGCCATAGTGTCTACCTATTTCCAATCCTATAAAACTATTCTTCTAATTGTCAAAGGAAAGGGATGGAGGATGCCCTTCCTTTTATCCTTGCATATTCCATCAACACCTTGAAGGAGTTGAGATGCGATTTCCTACTCTGCTATCTTGTTAGGAACATAGCTAAGTAATCTATAAGGTTGGGTCAAAATTCCCTCAATTATACTTATAGTGAAATTTGGGTAAAGATAGATATCTCTCATTAGTTCCACATATTTCCTTATTAGAGGGCTTACCCTAGGCATATGGATCCCTATGATGGCTTCCACCAATGTAGGATAGACATAGTCATAGATGAATTGCATGTGGTGTGTATACTTGAATATGTGTAGCTTTGAATAATGGTGGGAAATTGTGTTTTTACCCTTAGGAGACCAATTTTTGATGTTGGGGACCTTGATGGAAGCTACCAGGGCATCTAGAAAATAAGATATCATTAAGAACTATTTTCTATTCTTCTTCTTGATGGTATTAAATTATTTCCCTAAGTGGATACTAATCATAACCCTAATTGGAGGAATAATCTCTTTCTCTACCATAAAGTATACATAAGACACCCAACTTTTATTGACATATGTGGTTGAATGGGATCCAAATATTCTATTTAATAGGGTCATTATTACCCTAATTCCCTCCCTAAATTGGATAATTTGGATTCTTTCTTCAAAGTCCTATAATACATGGTTCCCTTGTAACAACCATGGAATGAGGATAGTATCTAGGTCATTATTACTAGTCTATTCCTTTATTGTGGGTAAATCCACATGGGAATTTGGTAGTTTATAATATCTATCAAAGGATAGGATGGAAATGTAATCATATCTCCTATAGCTTCCCTCATGAATGATCTAATCACTATCAATTCTATAATCTATAAAAATTAGAACAAGGATACCAATGCAATGGAGTACCTCTAGTTTGGTAGTAGCATGATGTAGGATAGCCATTTGAACTAAAAATAGGTCATAGTATCTTATAATAACAATGGTGATCCTCTAATATTCCTTGGTAATGGATTTTATCTCCTCTATGGTCCAAAAGAGCTCGAACCAATTCTTATTATCATTATTCAAAGATGCCTTGTCTAGTTTAGTATCCTTGAAAACTCTTCCTTTACTATCTATGGATATGTATAACTCTATTTCATCTCTCAATTTATATCTATGTGATGCCATGGCTTCTTATGTTTGCAAATTTCTCATAATTTAGATTGTAATTGGTCTCTATACTAACTCTTTCATGCTCAAAACACAATTAAGCTTCTTTCAAAATTTCTATAATTAACTGAGTTCACTTAGGGTCTCTTTTATGTATGGTTTAGGGAATTGAATCTTTAATTGTGGTAGTTCATTTTGGGTTCAGATCATATCTACTTTAGATTTGATTTAAACCTTTTCCTTTATACATTTGCATTTTGAGCACACAAGATCTCTTATTTTGTCATTTTATCCTTATGTGGCACTCATTTGGCATTGATCTATCACCTTTCATGACATTTTTCATAATTGACTTAGGAGCACTAGCCATTGGCATTTAAAAAATGCCTTTTGCTTCACACCATTAGATCAATATCCTTGAATCAACATAGATTGTTGATTGTGATCTGGCTCCTCACTTGTTATTGGTTCCCTTTGTACTAGGTCCCATGGTCATACCACTTGGCACCTCTATGGATATTTTGGGATTTGGCCTTTTTTAATTACATATTCACCATGTGTCTACCATGTGTCAAGCTCATGGACTCTCAGAGCTCCATTGAAAAGTCATTGGTGCCTTCGCATCATTAGATCATCCTTCTATGATAAAGCATGAGCCATAAGATCTACAAGGATGCATAAGCTTTAATAAACCCATTATTAAGGTAAGGAATTAGATTTAAATATCTTAGGCTAAGGTTTATTTCATGTTTATTAAATGTTAAATAAACTTTAGGATAAAGTGTTTATTCCTAAGTTTTCAGGATTTATAAAAAGGGGACCATGATCATATATTTTAATCCAAATTTTACGTTGTGTTTAATAACCCAATGCATAATTTGGGATAAAATACTTATTTTAAGCTCTTAGAATATTCTCAAGGGGGTTAAAATGATATAAGGACCAAGAATGATAGATTTTGACATAGGGATTTATTGTATTAATAAACACAATAAAATAATCAATTAGAAGCATTTGCACTGAATTTTATGTCATAAAGACCCTTTTAAAATAAGACTTAGTATAAGTATTTAGCCTAAGGTTCATGAAATTCAAACAAATGCAATGGGGACCTTAAGATATGGACTTAGACTAAATTCATTTATGCATATATTTAGACTATGAGACCATTTCATTATTTATAATTAAAAAATTTCAAGTGCTTGAACATCCTTCGAGAGGTTCCATTAGTCTACAAATGTAATTCATGAGATTTATAAATGGAATTTTAGAGTATATATTAGTCTTGAGCAAAATGATCCATTAGCTTAAATTTGATGGTCTTGCAGGCATCAAATACATCCTCATATATGTCAATTGGCAATCGCATGAATGTCAAATTTAGGCTTGGGAATTTCTTAGTTTTGATGGGTTTAAAGTTGATGGTCACATGAATGTCAAATACATCCTCATAAATGTCAAATGATAGTCACACAAACATCAAATTTAAGTCATCAAACTCTTGTGACCTAATATGAGAGTGTCACATGGTGGCTCTATGGGGCCTCCTAGGATCTTAGACTCAATTTTCTCCATTCGATTGAAAATAGAAGCAAATCGAGATACATATGATCATGATTCAAGCATTCAAACACCATTAGTTTCATTTAATAAGTGGGGCCCTTTTCTTTTAAGTCTTGGATGTGAGAGTGTTGTGTGATGACTTTGCAAAGCTCTTGGGCTTTTCAATTTTCAATGATGTCTTCACCCTATTTGAGATTTGGTCTATGATTAAGTGAGAACCATTGATCATGATCTAAGTGCTCAAATGTAATTGGTCTGAATGTCTAATTTCTTAGTTTTATCAAGATAGCTTCATATCGTCTGATTGAAAGGCCATGAGGAAGCATGAATCATTAGATCCTATAAGATGCATGATATTTAAGTCAGGACCTAAGATGAAAGAAACTTAGGCTAAGGAATTTAGACTAAGGTTTAATTTGTATTAATAAATATGAATGGGGCCTTAACATTAAAGCTTTAGGCTAAGTATGAAGTAATAAAGGGAACCATGTTAGAAAATAAAAGGGACCCTACTAGTATAAAATTAGACCACAGTTATAAATATAGGAAGCATAAGGGGGAAAATAAAAAAAGACCAAGGCATATTTTAGGCTAAGGTTTGGTTGTGATAAAAAAAAAACATGACCAAGCCTTAACATAAAAATATGGCTTAAGTCCAAAACAAGTTAAAAATATTCTTGCCAATTTACTCCTACCAAATTCAAATTTAAACTTGAACCAAGGGTTTATGCAAGGGCTTTAGAACATGACTCTTTCAATAAGGACTCCATGAAAACTATAACTTAAAGACATGAAGACCACTCATTAGCAATGTTAGGCAAGATTAAAGGAAAACATAACTCAATAAGCTAATTTTATCAAAGTGGATGATCCTCAAAATCTAATAATGATATAAAATAGGCCATGCTTTTAAAGTTAAGCTTCAAAACATATCAAGGGTCCCAATCTTTAAAAATGGGGGTATGTTGACCTAAACATATCCTAAGATTAAATACATCAATGACAAGTTTCATGATCATAGTGACTTACTAGATCAACAATACACATTTGATTAAGTAGAATAAAGATCAACAACACATGTTCACCAAGAAGATGAGATAAAAGGTGCAAGAAAGGTCAAAAATCAAGGATCTTAGATTAAATATGAGTCCACCATGTAGTGAAAGCATAAGAATCACTAAAATTAATAGAAAGATCTTGAGGATCGATGTAGAGTTGGAAAGTGGCATGATATAAAGCCTAGATCAAGATCAATAACTGATATTAAAGGTCAAATCTAGGAGACTTCAAATGGAGATCGAGTGTGACTTAGGTAAAACTAGGGCAAGTATTTCAAAGGGCATATACCTCAATTAGATTTTAGTTGAGCACCATTAACATAGATATCCATATAGTCAAGATTTTTAATAATAAAACTCTATCACCATTAAGCTTAAATAGGACCTTTGGTCGATAATTTAGAATTTGTTGACCCCATTACCTAAAAGTTATAGGATCATTCCATTGGTAGGTTTATTAATCTTTTTAGAAGGAATATCCTTGTTTGCAGTGTATTCTTGGCCCCCATAGTGTTCAGAGGCATAATAGGTTTATTTAAACCTAATTTAGTTTAGAATAAGGCCATGCAGTCTATGGATCTTTATCAATATAATGACTATACAAAAACCAATAAATTAGATTGGTTTTCAATATATAGTAAAGATATATGTTTAGGTTAGATTAGATACAAAAATAAATGAGATATGGTAGTGTCTCATACTTTGACAAATAGGTACCTACAGCCACTAAAATCAGATCTAAGAATGGCTCTGTCAAGTCCATGGATATGAGGACTTTGTCCTCATAATGAAAGAAAATGGGTGATGGAATAAAATATCAAAGAAAGGGGATTTAGGGATTAGAGAGTATAGTGGAGCATTCAATTCTTTTATAGAGCCTTTAAGGTTTTCTTTCCTAATAGATCATGACTTATCATCTACAAAATATATTCTTGTCTTATAGTGTATTTCTCAACCAATGGGAAGAGATTGAAGACTATTAAAGAAAATGAATGTTAGATTGTTGATAAAGGGTTAGTCTTGATTGGATAAAAAATGGTTCAAAATTTAAGAAAGGTTTTAGCTCAATTAATGATCTCCGATGGCATGCTCCCCCTCTCTCCCCTTTCTCATATATCTCTTATTTTCTTCCACATTGTAAACACTCTCTCTTATATTCTAGACTCTCACAAGGACCCTTTGATCTTAAAGAGTAGGGGACTCTCTAAAATATTTAAAAGTATTCTTATCTTGATTAGGCTAAACCCTATCAAGTATTTGTAAGGACTACCTCTTGATGTAATAATAGACTTTCTTTACCTATCTCTTTCCTTGGATCTATTTTGAGTGAGTTATGCATGATGGCATTATGAAGGAGAATCTTCCTCATCCATGGTTCGCATTTATAAACTCCTTTATGGTGTTTTCAAGATATTTTAGGTTTGGATTAGTTTTCTACCTAAACTTAGTCCATGAAACACTTATGTAATTAGTTGGTCTGTGAGGTTGTGTGAGTTAATGTTGTCTTCTATAGATATATTGTGGGTTAAATCTTATGGGAGTTTCCAAATTTTATTTGGTGCATCACCTTTTATCTTTCTTAAGATCCCTTTTCCCCCTTTATAACTTTTTCCCCTGTAGGAGCATTAGTTTTGGCGATCCATCAAGAGGAAGCCAACCTTCTCTAGATGTTCAATCCCATTATAGGATACCCACAACCTAGGGTTGTTCCCATATTTTGACTGGGAGTGGAGGATCCTAAATAACTCCTCCATAAGGGTGAAATATCACATCATAATAGTTATTGATTATATGATTTCCCATGAGAATCATCACAAATATATTGTGAGTGAATAACTCCTCAAGTGTGTGTGCCACCCTTAAACATTTATGGGGTGCCCAAATTCAAAAATTGAATGATGATCATAGTAAAAAGAGTTGGATTATAAATACCTCTCTCCTGATCAATCCATACACTTAAATGCCTAATATTTTCCAAGAGAATTGAATGAAGAATTGAACAATTAAATAGATCACCTTGATCTAAAAGAATTGAGCAAAAAATTATGAATAGTTATGAGTAGAATGTTGATATCTAGTGTTTTCCTTAGAGGTGAGTGAATTTTTAAAGAGTTTCAAAATGGAAACTTCTACATCCTAGTTCGATAGTGCAAGGAATCCTAAGAAGTAGAGGACCTACAGATCTGGTGGTCATAAAGGCCTTCTATATAGTATGCAATGAGTAAATCATATGATTTTACATTTGTGTAACTAAAGACTAAAGTTCCAAATGTCAATATCATCACCAAGGGGAATTTAAAGGAACCCTAATTGGTCCTTGATTATGAAAATGAGATATTTGATCCTAAATTAGCCAAGAACCCAAAGAGTCTGAGAGACGCCAACACCTAAACACTCAAAAAGGTTCAAAATAATGACTTTAAGTCATTCGTATATATAATTTAGAGCTCTAAATTGGCCCAATACATGGTGCCTCTTGTGCACTAATTCCTAGAGATCATTTCCTTATGTATGGATATATATGATGCCAATACTAGCATTATTGTAGACAACAACCACCTAAAGGTAGACATCAATGCTGATGTAATAAGGGAGATGCTTCAACTCCCAAATGACCCCACTATAGACATTTATAGCATGGAGATTTTACAAAATGTTTGGGACATCAATGTCCATAAGCCAACATTAATTAAATCACTTATTTTCATAAATTATGTAGAAGCACCACCTCTGCCCATCACTCTTAGAAGATTAATGGCATAAGACATGAAATATTCCATTTCTATGTTGGAATTGATATTCAAGATGGACTTGAATGATAACACCCATGATTTTAAATTAGGTTTAGTCTTAATTTTGAATATGATAAGCAAGGAAAAGACATAAAAGATGGACTTTATGGATGCCACCAACACCACTATTCATAATGATTTGGAAAATTTCTCAACATAAAATACCTTTAGGTATTCCTCCTCCCTCCTCCACCTAATTATATATCAAAAATCCTAGTTCTTATCTCCATAATTTACCTTCAACACCATTTAAATGAGCACCCTACCTAACATGGTGATCCCCATCTCCACATGGACTTACATCCTATTGTCCATACAAGATTACTATGAGTTTTCAGAATGCTTCCTATCTCTAGTCCTCATCAACCTCAGTCAAGAACCCATCACTTTCAAAATGATGGACCAAAAGAGATCATGGATCATTGGTAGAAGTATTTTTATTAATTGGTTATTTGGGGTCCATTTTACATTCATCTGGGTCCATGGATTCAAGGAAGAGCCATTCCAGCTCTTGTGCCTACTTATGGACTAGACTCTAACCCTGGAGTTGGTTCACCAACTCAATGTAGTTGATTCTATTTATGGCACATGGAAAAAGAAGAAGGCCTTGTATGATTTCCCCTTATCAAAAGGAGGCATCTTAGTGGTGAAAATGTCATAGGATCACATACTTGCACTCAAGATAGTAGAGCTCAACTTTAACTAGGTTAATGATCAGTGGAGCTATGAACTGAATGGTCATATTGCCATTCTGAAGACCACTACTCATTTTAGCCAGAAACCCCAACCATAATTTGAGGAGTGAAGGTCACTAGTGGAGTATGATATCAATTATTATGTGTATCTATCTAATATCCTATCAGACACCTACAAGTCATGGGATTCCTTTTAAAAATTAATTCAAGAGTTTGACCCCATAAAGAAAATGGCTAGGGGGTTGAGAGTGTATCTCATTCAGAGGTGATCAAGAAATGAAAATATATATGCCTATTATAAATATATAAAATAAATTTCCCCATGAGAGTGAAATTTTGAGGACTAGACTCTGATGAGACATTTAAGAACCTATGGGATGAGCACTATGAGAAAGAGGCTCTGGCTCAAGAAGTCTCAATCAAAGAAGAAGAGGAGGATAAACCTTTGGAGGAAGATGAAGACACCCCTCTAGAGAAAGAGGAAGAATTTTAAGTGGTTTAGAGGCCTTTAAACTAACTTTTTACTCTATATCCATATCCAATAGCCTTGTAACAACAACAAGTATCTTTAGTGCATCTCGATGTGGGGTCATCTTAGTCCAGACATCTTAAGGCAAAATCATCCATCCCTCCATCATAGACCCTATAGAAGAAGGTATGATTTTATCACCCCCTTCTTTCTACTTCTACCTCATTTTTCACTCAATCTTTACCCTCCATAGTTTTCACTAGATCATACTATTCTCTATTTCCCAACCTATCACCTCATTCACACCATTTTCCTCCACACATATAATCACCTCCCTTGCACCACTCTTCAATCCTCCACCTTCATTAACCATAAGCACATATATTATGGCACAATCACCTCACACCTTTATCCATGACCTCTCACCTTTCTCTCCTTCCACCCTGACCCTTCACCCGCTTATCTCTATGGGAATGATGTCCACTATTTCACATCAACAAGTGAACATTTATTTTGATCTACCAAAAGGATCCCCATTCATGATGGAAATGATTCAGTCATAGGAGTAGTTTTATCAGTAGTTGGAGACTACTAAAAAAATTGAGAGGATTAGGTAGAAAAAAGAAGAGGAAAATAGGCCAAGGCCCTAGTAGTGCCTCATATGTGATCATTCTTTGACCTAACACAATAATATATAATGATTGAACACATGGAACCCAAAGTAATAAAGCCCTAAGAATAGATGAAATCATTGGATTACTCAATACACACCATCATACTCAACCTCATCTAGGCTAGACTGAGAATAGGGTTGAGTTGATGGAAGAAACTTAGAAGTCTATCACCACAGACTATATCAAGGCTAATCAATGGTTGCATAAAAAAGAACTAGAAATTTCAAGGGTGAAAGATATGATCAAATGCCTAAACATAGAGACCAAGTTAAAAGATATGAAGCTCATTAAATGAGTTCTAACCTTCAAAGCCACATCACCATTGAGAGATTTTAGGTGGAGGCTAGTCAAAAGGCCCAACTTGGATTCAAGTAGCTAAACTAAAGACTAAAATAAATGGTATAAAGAATAAAAATTATGTATATAAATCAAGTTGTATGAGAAAGAAATAAATCTCACATAGACTTATAAGAATCTCTTATATTCTACCAGCATGTAGCAATAATTATAGTAATAGATGTAGTAGGAGTCCTCAACCAAAGACCAATAAATCTAAAAATTAAAGAATGACCTCACCACCCATTCCTAGACCATGGGCATCCTCCCCATGGTCTAAAAACTATATGTATCATATTGGGAAAGGATAAAGAACAAAACCACAAACCTAAATTTGGTTCTCAATTCATCATAGACTCATAGCAATTGAGCACACAGGTGAGCATATCCATGGAATAGGTCCTTTCCTTTGGGTCCCCTAAGATTCAAGATTTGTAGCTCCTCATATAGAAGCTATATAACACTATAGATAGTATGATTTAAGAAGTATGGGTGGCCAACTAAAGGTAGGTGGTAGTGAAGGTAAAATAATTTTTGAGATACAACAAGGTAGTGACAAAGTGCAAGGCATTTTTAGATGCCTTAGAAAAGGTGGTTTAGGATATGAAGGATCATATCAAATAGCTGGTCTAGTTAGAACTCCCCTCCTTATTCTTCATAGATAATACCATCCTCCCAGAGGATAAAATAAAAAATCTATTGGAGAAGAAGTAAAATGACCAAACTATTTTTGTGGCTCTCAATTATGTGCCAAGTATCTTCGAGGTGGATACCATGCAACCTATTACCCAACTAGAATTCTAGATGTTAGTAGTAGTTCAGGGTTTGAGAAGTATCTCCTTTAAGGAGATAATATATCTAGATAAAGCCTTGAGTCTCTAAAGAAGATGACTCAGCCCAAGGAGGAAGAGTGGATGCCTTTGAAGGTGGATCTTCAAAACCTATAAGTTCATGGGCCTTCCTTTTTTACAAATTTTGCTTCGACTAGTTTGGGAAACTATAATTGTGGGTTTTTTAAATCTATAAGCAGATTCCCCTGTAAGTCACCAAGAATTATGGATTGTAATCCCCATTTTGTATCTTGAAGCAATTATTTTTTATTTGGGGGTTATTTTGGTGAGTTTAACATTTTATATTTTGGCTTCCTCTTATTCCCTAATTCCCTTTTGTATTTCAGCTAAGTCTCAACTTCTTTCCACTTCTACCACATGGTAGCTCGATGCTCATTCAACATGAATAAGTTTTTGGCCTCCCTAAGAGAAGTGCTAATTCTAAATTTGGAATCATGACACTTATCCAAGATAGGCTCATTTTTGATAGACATTCAAGCATTTCCATTAGTTGATGGATTTAGGAATTAGACCCATAGTGTAGTTATAATAGAGAGGGACACAATCTTTCCACATGGCACCCCCTCACTCATTTTTTCAAAATAATGCTTAGCTTATATAAGAGTAACACCAAATTTCCACATGGATTTAAGAGGCTCCTCAAAATTAAGGGTTTATTTTGTCAAGTCTCTATATTGTGCCATTGGTCAATGAAGTTAGAAATAGGACCCACTATGCAATTACAATGAAGAGGAAGTGAGTCTTCCACATGGTGTCATGGTGCTTGTCCAAGGCAAAGTTTTTCCTATCATAAATTTAAGCAACATTATTAGATGAGATAAGTGGGCCCCCCTTTCCTAACAAGCATTTTAGAGGTAGTTTTGGAGGTAGATACGTGTCCTCACTACTCTTCTTCTAAGCATAGTGGGAATCATAAGGCGTTACAATTATACCATATCTAGGATTTTTGAAGACTGACTACATTCATAAACCAAATTTCCCTAGTCAGTTTTAATGGCCTCATCATGAGTGTGAGTGCCTAGTTCTAGTTGTTTCTTCTTTAAGATGTTGTTTTGCCTATATATATGCATAGCTCTTTTCTTTTAATTTTAGATAATTGTTTACTACTAGAGAAACTATTGTAATAGTTAGTTCTTGAATAAAATTAGCAACAATTTTATTTTTGGTTCTAAGACCTTAACAAGTGCCCCTAATGGGAAGGATTATACTGTATACTATGCCTTCAGCCATTTGTATGGTGTTTTCCGCCCAACAATGAAGAGGATATGGTGTTTTATATCAAATTAAGTGGAAATTTATTAATGTCTTTTATTTATTTTCCATGTTTCTATAGTATTGATTTTTGTTTATGTTAGAGAATTTAATTCATGCATATGCTCCTCTAATAGTCTGTGATGTTTGAAAGGGATTAAGCTATTTTATGTAATAGTATTTATATACATTAAAATCTTGGTGCATCACCTTTGTTAGGTTATTTTAGTTTATTTCCATTTCTTTATTCCCCATTTTCATCCCTAATTAGTTCCATTTCCATTAGTTCCATTTTTGGGATTAAGAAACCTCTAGGATTTCCATTTCTTTCTTCTTATGGGAAGCTTTACAATGTCTAACTAACATTACTTTAGCTAAAGTTTTTAATATTTATTGATACATAAGATCAATCAATTTCATACACACCACTTGATCTATTACCTTCATCTGGAATTGTGATGATAATAAGCTAATGAATTATATCTCACTACTTACTCATTACCAACAATGCGAGATTTAGTTAATATAAATCTAACCATCAGATTCATACAAATTACTTCTTACTAGTAGGCATAAAACATGATAAACATAGAAATAATCAAAATGCATACATTTAATCCATCACATGTATGAATGAATCTCAATAATATTATTTATTACATAAATAATAAGAAAACAAGTATAGGTTATACCAACCAGGTGTAATATATATTAGGTTACATATTATATTTTTTGTAAGCAGATTCAATACAACACTTTCTACTAGCAGTCATAAAATATTTTAAACATAGAAATAAATAAAATGCATATATTTAATCCATCAAACATATGAATGAATATTCAAAATATCATTTTGTTCCCAAAATTTGTCACTTGTTTTTGGGGACAACATATTAACTATTTTCCTCCTACAGGCCAAAATTCTCCCTTTTATTTTTTAAAAATGTTTTGAGCATCCAAGTTCTCTAATTATTCAAGCATTTTTAGTCAAGGGACTCATAGGTTCAACAACTTCAATAGGTAAGCTCTCATAAAGGAACAACTTCCAAACACTTAGGCAATTTAAAGGCTGGTTGAACATCGAGGTTCAACCGAAAGGTCCATCGACAGGCTTCAAACAAATGGAATGAACCATTGAACCATTGAACCCCACCTCCAAAGGTTTAAAGATTAAATGGGTTTAAAGGTTTAATGACATCAGTAGACTTAAAAGAGTTAAGTGCTTCAACAAGTTTAAAGTTCAACCACTTTGAAAAGTTTAAATGGCTTTAAAAGACTTAAACAAAAGAAGACTTCAAAGAAGAAAGATTGAACTGTTGAACCGTTGAACCTTGAACCAAAAGAGTTCAAAGTTCAAAGGTTCAATGAGTTCAATAAATTTCAATAGAATTAGAAGAACAAAAGATTTGAAGAGCAAAGAATGAACCATTGAACCATTAAACCTTGAACCAAAATAGTTCAAAGTTCAAAGGTTCAATGAGTTCAATATAAAAGAAGAGGATCTAGAAAGTTTAAAGGACCAAAAGATTCAAAGAAAGAGAATGAACCGTTGAACCTTGAACTAAAATGGTTCAAATTTTAAAGTTTTAAAGGTTCAAGGAATTTAAAAATTTGAAAGGAAGATTTGAGTGAAGGAAGGAAGTGGAAGATTCCAGAGACAAGTTTAAAGAGATGGTTCAATGATTGAACCAAGGAACCGATTGAACCAAGGAGCCAATTGAACCAAGGAGTCGATAGGATTGCCTAAACTATTAAACCATTGAACTGATGCACTCTCATGGTTCAAAGGTTTGAGGTTCAATGTGGTTCAAGTGACCAAGTGACCAATGACATCCTTGTAGATGTCAAATTTAAGGTAATAAAATGCCTATTTATTTTCAAATATGGCATGGAACCTGAAGAACAAACTCAGTGACCAGCCAAAGAAGGAGCCAAAAAAGCTAGCTATAAGGGAAGAGATAGCTTGAGAGCTCAGATCATGAGGAAGAGATAAAATGTGTTAAGAAAAGAGGGAACACGAGGGAAGGACTATAAATATCTGCAAGAAAGTTATTCTAGTAGGTGGAACAGTCCACCAAGTAGACATCAGTGCACAGACACTCAAGGAGGCAACCTATTTTTCTCCATTGAGTAAAGGTGAAATGGATAGCTGCACACATATCAAGAAGAGGACCAGGTGGCCCATACTTTAAAAGTAGACATTTGAGATGAATTGGCATGACACAGTTAAGGTTGATGCCCTATTCCAACATGGCCCCTTCACAAAACTAAAAATGCATTCAAGGCATTAAATGCAACATGGGCCATTCCATGAAACAAAGTGCCCAAGTCTTTCTTAGAGTGTTATATATTATAATCTCTTATTTATGCAAAAGAGATCTCTCTATTATAGAATCAAAACTCTACCCAAATTGAAAGGCATTTCCTAAGACTTTGAGCTCAGATTGTTAATCATATTTATTTAATTAAATGAGAAAATAAGTGACCTTTCAGACTTTGTGCTAGAATAGCTTGTGTTATTTAAGAAATTGTTATTATGTCTATTTCCTAGAAGCATTCTTGCCCATTTAATTTAACAAGCAAAACTAGTGGAAGTAATCAGGAAGGTGTCCTAAAGCTGACTGTAGAGAGATTTTGTGTTGCCACAATGGTCTTTAGTGTGTTGTTTTTTGTATTTGTGTATAGGATCTTGGGATGAATTTATTCCTCCATTCTCCTTTATATATTTCAATCTTTGGCAGTTGAGGTGGAGACTTTGTGCTACACTTCATTCTACTGTTATATTGTGTCTAGTTACTTTTACTACCCAAGAAGGAATCTGGCTGTTGACTAAGTATTACTTTTGAAAGAAGAGAAGTACCTCCAGAAATCACCCAAGAATTCTCCTATGTCTATGAAAATAATCTCTAAAAAAAGAGAAATGGATGGTGTTATCCTACCCTAAGTGTTATTTTTAGCGTATTTATAGTATATAGTACCTTATAATTATAGGGAACCTCCCCTTAATGAGAGGAGAGATTTGTCCCATTTTGATGTGGTAAACCTGCATGTTTTGGTCGACTAATCTCCCTATGTTGTGGTTGAAACACCTATTTTTCCCTCAATTAGCTGGTGACAAAATATTCACCCAACAGTTTTTGGTGACTCTGTTGGGGATCATTTTGTGTAGTTTAAAGACTCAAGATTCAAATTGAAGTAGTCCCTATCCTTATCCATTTCAATTTTACACTCTAGAAGATCCATGGTATATGTGAAGCCAGAGAGATAAAGGGATTATCGAACCTATATTTGAGTTGGTACAATAAAGTGATTTTGATCCTTTCCCTTCACCATCTCACCTTCAGTGAACCAGGAGTTTTCCTCCTATAAAAGTCAGGTCTCCATTACTAGGCAAAGCATACATTTATACTATTAACAGAGCTTTGTCTATACCTACTCCACCCAGAATAACCTTGTGATTACTCCTTTAGCTACCCCTAGGATAATAGAACCATTTTATGTTTCCTCACTGATAAATGGACACCAGATGAACAACTACATAATTGACTCAGGTGCATCTGACAATGTCATGCCCACCAAAGTAGCAAAATCTCTTAGACTCACACTGAACAAGACCTTTGGGAGATGTTTCTCTATGGAAAATAAATAAGTACCTTTGCTAGGAAAAATTAAATATGCCTAGTTTGGATTCAAGGCCTTTTTAGATAGGAGAATTAAAATGACAGTCCTGGTGGCTGACGTCCCAGCCTCATACAACATTCTGCTTGGATGAAATTTCTACAAGGATGTTGGTGGAGAATTGAGCATGGACCTATCTGAGGTAAGGATCCATATGAAGGGAATCATGTAGAGGCTACTTATTGAGAAGGAGTTGAAGTACATTATCACCCAAATATCAGCCCCTAAAGCTTAAATTCTATTTGAACCTTCAGGCGTGGGTAATTACTTCTCATCCAAAGAGGAGGTTCATATGGCATCTAAAAATTGATCTAGATAAAATAGTAGAAGAATTAATAGAGCACAGTGCAAGCCCAAAGGAATCCTCCCCTCCAAATGAAGAAAAATCTAAGGAAAAATTAGTTTTTGATGATGTCTAGATTTTGGAATTTGATGGTAGCTATTCCTCTACCAGTTCTAGAGCTGGGATTGTGTTGATACCTTAAGGAGATATTTTTCCTTCTTCATATAAGTTGTAATTCAACAACACAACAATACTATTGAATATGAATCACTACTACTCAGATTAAAGACTACCTAAGACAGGGGCATCAAACTCCTTCATACCAAAGGAGATGATGAGCTAGTGGTTTGTTAGGTGAGGAACTTATATCAAACCAAAAATGGAAGATTGTGTCATTACTACAATCTAGTTTGGGATCAAATTGAAAGCTTTGATGCCTTCAGTATCTCTATAGTACCTAGAGAATTCAATGAGCAAGTTGATGCATTAATAATTTCAATGAATCTCTTAGTTCCTCACCAAGATTTTGAAGGAGACAAGTACACCATTAAACTGGTTTTTTGACTAAGTTTTCTTGACAATGCCAATCATTGGCAAGTGTTTAATAATGAAAACTAAATCATCACCTTTTTGGAATAAAAGGATAGCTTTAAATAGATTGATTTCGAAGGCAATGGACCACTACCATAGAAATCAGCTCAAGAAACAATTCCAGATGCAGGTGAAGAATTCTTATAGGTCAAAGGGAATAAAATCTCAAAAGGACTAGTTTCTCTTGAGAAGTTATTTGATAAGCATGATAGGTTCATCAAGCAGCAACAAAAAGATTCAAGCTCCTCCCAGAAGTTTGATCAAATAAAATTTGGTACTAAGGAAAATACCAAGATGGTGATCATTGGGAAGTGCTGCACTCCTGAGGAGAAGCTCAAATTTACTACCCTACTTTGCCATTACATAGATGTTCTAGTGTACTCCTATGATGATCTGAAATCACTTAGACTTGAATAAATTTGCCATGGGATTCCTCTCAAAATTGATTCATTACCTCACAAGTAGAAATCTAGGTAGTACAACCCAAAGATATCAGGTACTATTCTATCTAAAATTCAAAAAATGTTAAAAGTAAGGATAATTTTTCCAATCCATCATTCCACATGGATTGCGAACATAGTCCCTGTGAGAAAAAAGAGTGGCAAAATTTGCCTCTGCATGGATTTTAGGAATCTGAATCAATCCTCTTTAAAGGATAACTACCCTCTACCCATCATGGATCAAGTCCTTCAGATAGTGACTAGTTCAAAAATGTTATCAATGCTGGATGGTTTCTTAGGGTACAATCAAGTGGAAGTCGATAAAGCAAACCAGCATAAGACTACCTTCACCACGCCTTGGGGCACCTTTGCATATTGAAGAATGTCATTTGGTCTAATAAATATTGGCAACACTTTATAAAGAGCAATGGACCTTGCTTTCAAAGATGAAATGGGTAAGTTCATTGTGGTATACCTTGATGAATTGACTATCTTTTCCAAGCATCACCCTAATCATATGCACTATTTGTAACAAGTGCTAGGATGATGTCACCATAATGGCATTTCTCTAAATCCCAAGAAGTCTATTTTCGGAGTAACATAAGGGAAACTTATCAGACATATTGTATCCTGAGAAGGCATAAAGATTGACTCAGAAAGAGTCAAATCCATCCAAGAGCTTACTCTGCCCATAAGTAAGACTGCAGTTCACTCTTTATTTGGAAAGGTGAATTTTTTACGAAGGTTCATTCCTAAGTTTTTTGAGAAGACTCACCACATTGTGGACATGATGAAGGGAAAGTCCACTTTTAGTTGGATTGAAGAAGACAAATTTAAATTTTAAGACATCAAGAGAGCTATTGCCCATGCCCCAATTTTGGTTTGTCTAGATTACACCAAAGGCTTCATAATGTATAATTATGCTTCTGAACACACACTTTCAGCAATTCTAGTTTAGCAGGACAAAGAAGGTGTAGAGTCTCCCATATCCTTCATGAGATGTCCTCTCAAATCTCATGATATGAAGTATTCAAACATAGAGAATCATGATTACACAGTGGTAAAGGTGGTAAATCACTTATATTTTTACATCCTGAACTCACACACTGTTATTATGGTTCCTGATACAACAGTCAAGTCCATATTAACTCAAAAAGAGTTTAGAACCAAAAGGGGCAATTAGATTGCTAAAATCTAGGAGTTTGATCTAGTTTTCAAGCCAACAAAGCTTGTGTGGGGAAGGGGCCTCTGCCAATTGATTGCTGACAACATACCAAAAGAAAAAAGGCATGAAGGAATGGAGGTTGAAGACATGCCAATAGTCCTCTTTGTCACCACCACGAATGAGTGATATTTGAATATTACTCATTTCCTTACCTATGGTGAGTGTCCTACTCACCTATCTCATAAAGAAAAGAGGACTATAAAGTTAAAATCTACCAATTTTGTCTTGTGGGAAAATGGTCTGTATAAGAACCTTGATGCAGTATTCCTTCACTATGTGGACAAAGTGCAATAGAACAAACTTTTCGAATCCTTCCACAATTTGGCTTGTGGAGGAAATTTTTATGTGCCTATGACTACCCATAAGATTCTGTGAGCTAGGTATTATTGGCCTACCCTATTTCAAAATGCATACAAATGGGTATGTAAATATGAACTTTGTCAACAGTTCGTTGGAAGACCTAAATTGGTTGTGCTACCTCTCAAACTTGTAGTAATAGAAGAACCATTTAAGCAATGGGGAATTGATTTCATAGGTGATGTAAACCTACCTTTAAGTGGTGGACATGATTATGTCCTCACAACCATAGATTACTTCACCAAGTTGGTGGAAGTTATTCCAGCCAAGCATGCTACTTTAGAAGTAGTATGTAATTTCCTCAAAGAAAACATCATTTCCAGGTTTAGGGTCCCAACCAAGATTGTGATAGATAATTCATCCTATTTCTCTTCCCATGAGATTAATCAATTCTATTTTTATTATGGGATTACCCTCTCCCACTCTTATGCCTATTTTCTACAAAAAAATGGCCAAGCAGAATCGAGCAATAAGAACCTGGTCACCATCATCAGGAAGCTGGTAGATGACAATCAAAGAACCTGGCACAAAGCATTATTTGATGCTTTATAGGTAGACAAAATTATGCCCAAGAGAGTGACAGGTATGTCACCTTTCTAACTTCTATATGGTCTTAATACAGAGATACCAATCACCTTGGAATTACCAACATTGAAGTTGGCAAAGGCATTAGAAGATTCAACTTTTAAAAATGCCATCGACAAGAGGATCATATGCCTAAATGAGCTTGATGAGTAGAAAATTGTGGTGGTAAACTAAATTACTGCCCATCAAAGTCTGTTAAAGAGGCTCTTTGATAAGAAAGCAAGGGTCCATGATTTTTATATTAGAGATCAAGTTCTATTATGGGACAAGAGAAGATAACCAAAGGGAATGCATGGGAAATTTAATTCCTTATGGAGAGGCCCATTTACTATTCATTAGTTCAATGGTAAAAATAGTTTCCTATTGAAGTATCAAGATGGCACACCCTTTTCAATACCTCACAGTGGGTAGCATCTGAATCACTTCAATCCTTGAAGTATTAGATGAAATCAGTTATACATATGTATATTTGTATAGTCTTTAGTTTTATTTGGTGCTTTTTATTTTTGTTTCTTTTTGGTGCCTTTATTTTTGGGTAGCATGACTCTATAGCCCAATGGCATACTTAAAGGAACTAGAGATTCTAGATTTTAGTCTCTTTCATTATTTTTACAATCAATGGAAGTTCCCCAATTGGAGCCAACTGTTGTTCCCAAAATCCATCACTTGTTTTTGGGGACAACATATCAACTATTTTGGTCTTGTAGGCCAAAATTCTCCCTTTCATTTTTAAAAAATGTTTTGAGAATCCAAGTTCTCCAATTATTCAAGCATTTTCAGTCAAGGGACTCACAAGTTCAATGGGTTCCATAACTTCAACATGTGAGCTCTCACAAAGGAACAACTTCAAAACACTTAGGCAATTTCAAGGCTAGTTCAACATCGAGGTTCAACCAAAAGGTCCATCGGTAGGCTTCAAACAAATGGAATGAACTATTGAACCATTGAACCCCACCTCTAAAGGTTTAAAGATTCAATGGGTTCAAAGGTTTAATGACATTGATAGACTTAAAAGAGTTAAGTGCTTTGGCAAGTTCAAAGTTCAACCACTTTGAAAATTTCAAACAGCTTTAAAAGACTTAAACAAAAGAAGACTTCAAAGAAGAAAGATTGAACCATTGAACCATTGAACCTTGAACTAAAAGAGTTCAAAGTTTAAAGGTTTAATGAGTTTAATAAAGTTTAAGAGGCTTAGAAGAACAAATAATTCAAAGAGCAAAGATTGAACCATTGAACCGTTAAACCTTGAACCAAAAGAGTTCAAAGTTCAAAGGTTCAACGAGTTCAATAGAAAAGAAAAGGATCCAAAAATTTTGAAGGACCAAAAGATTCAAGAAAGAGAATGAATTGTTGAACCTTGAACCAAAATGGTTCAAAGTTCAAAGGTTCAAGGAATTTCAAATTTTGAAAAGAAGCTTCGAGCGAAGGAAGGAAGTGAAAGATTCTAGAGACAAGTTTGAAGAGATGGTTCAACAGATTGAACCAAGGAACTGATTGCACCAAGGAACTAATTGAACCAAGGAGCCGATAAGACTACCTGAACCATTGAACCATTGAACTAATGCACTCTCATGGTTCAAAGGTTTGAGGTTCAATGTGGTTCAAGTGACCAAGTGACCAATGACGTCCCCATGGAAATCAAATTCAAGGTAATAAAATGCTCATTTATTTTTAAATATGGTGTGGAACCTAAAGAACAAACTTAGTGACCGGCCAAAGAAGGAGCCAAAAAATCCAGCTATAAGGGAAGAGATAGCCTGAGTTAGATCACGAGGAAGAGATAAAATGTGTTAAGAAAAGAGGGAACAAGAGGGAAGGACCAGAAATATCTATAGGAAAGTTATTCCAATAGGTGGAACAGTCCACCAAGTAGACATCAGAGCATAGCCACTCAATGATGTGGCCTATTTTTTTCCATTGAGTAAAGGCAAAATGGACAGCTGTGCACATATCAAGAAGAGGACTAGACAACCCATACTTCAAAAGGAGACATTTGAGATGAATTGACATGCCACAGTTAAGGTCGATGCCATGTTTCAGCATGGGCCCTTCATATAATTGAAAATTCATTAAAGGCATTGAATGTAACATGGGCCATTCCATGAAACAAAGAACCCAAGTCTTTCTTGGAGTGATATATATTGTAATATCTTATTTTATTCAAAAGAGATCTCTCTGTTATAGAATCAAAACTCTACCCAAATTGAAAGGCATTTCTTGAGACTTTGAGCTCAGATTGTTAACCATATTTCTTTATTTGAATGAGAAAACAAGTGACCTTTCAGACTTTGTGCTGGAATAGCTTGTGTTATTTAGGAAATTGTTCTTATGTCTATTTCCTAGAAGCATTCTTGTCCATTTAATTTAACAAGAAAAATTGGTGGAAGTAATCAGGAAGCTGTCCTGAAGCTGACTGTGGAGAGACTTTGTGCTGCCACAATGGTCTTTAGTGTGTTGTTTTTTATATCTATGTAAAGGATATTGGGATGAATTTGTGCCCCCATTGTCCTTCATATATTTCACTCTTTGTCAGTTGAGGTGGAGACTTTGTGCTACACTTCATCCTATTGTGTTATTGCGTCTAGTTACTTTTACTACCTAGGAAGGAATTTGGTTGTTGACTGAGTATTACTTCTAAAAGAAGAGAAGCACCTCCATAAATCACCTAGGAATTCTCCTATGTCTGTGAACATCATCTCTAAAAAAATAGATATGGCTGGTGTTATCCTACTCTGAGTGTTATTTTTAGCTTATTTATAGTATATAATACCTTATAGTTATAGGGAACCTCCCCTTGATGAGAGGAGATATTTGTCCTATTTTGATGTGGTAAGCCTACACACTTTGGCTAATCAATCTCCCTATGTTGTGGTTGAAACACCTATTTTCCCCTCAGTTAGATGGTTACAAAATATTCACCCAACACATTTATAATAGATATAATAATTACATTTTGTACCACCTAGGTATAATATACATTTAGACTACAATTTTGTAATTCTTATAAGTAGTTTTTAAATACAATACACTCTATGACAACCCATAATATCATAGTTCATTGTTCATGAGCACAACTAATCATTTAAAAATAACCAATTTTATAATTTCAAAATTTAAATGTCTCATAATCTTAAATAATAAGAAAACAAGTACAAATTATACCAACTAGGTATATCCTATGTTTAAACTATATATTACATCTTTAGGAGGTTGTATGCACATATAAGTAGTTTTTCTTTCCTCAAAAATTTATAACTTAGTTTTCCAATAAAATAAGTAAAAGTTATAGTCACACATCATGATTCACTAATATATGAATAACTAAGGAATAATCAAGGTTTAAAAGGAAAACTAAATCCATATGATAAGAATCCATCTTACCATAAACATTATCAGTTATATGCTCTCAAAACACACACACACACACACACACACACACAATTCACCATATATAAATCAACATGCAATAATTACTTTAATACTAGTGTTAGAATTATTATAAGACAACTTAGATGCCACTAATTAGATTATTTATGTATCATAATATCCTCTGATATAGGTGAACATAATATAGATAAGATACCTAAAAGACATATTACATATTATATTACCCATCAAAGGCCCTAAATTATATACTCTCAAATGAGAAAATAGAACAACCAAGAATATGGTTAATATTAATTTTACCTATTAATTTGTATACAAGTAAAACCATATGATGAAAATATAGTAAGTATATATACTTGGATTCATCAATATAACAAGCAATATGTTCAAATGAAGGTATTATCCCATAGTTTCACTGGAATAATAATTTTCACAAGGTATATCTCCCATACTCTCCAAGTGTGAATACAACATGTGTAGATCCATATATATATTTTATAAAATGTATATATATATATATATCCATGTATATAAAATATTATATATTGTATACATGGTTAAGATCTATAGTTTGCCAACCTAGTGTTACATATGTACTTTTTCTATATGGCCTTCATAATCATTTTTATACAGTATGAAATCAATTTATACAGCTTGTTGATTCTTATATGTTATGAATTATACACTTAAATAGATATAAATGATAATTTTATTTTATATATAATCTTCTCTTTGGTTGGGTGGATCACTATGCAGGTGGAGAAACTAAGTCATTGCATATTTTTTAATTTAATTGATCATCAATATAAGTCACTGCCTATATACAATTATGCCATTGTCTCAAGACCTACACAATTGACATCCTTATCACCACTCTTAATAGTAGGTATATATACATATATGGTTTTTTTATACATATAGTCTAGTAAAGCTATATATCTAAGTCACCCAAGTCAGTCTCCTTGCTATGTTTTATTTTTTTTATTCCTAAGTCACCTAGGTTATTATTCTGTGACACTTAACATACCAAGATATTTTCTAAAACTTATATAAATTTATGAATTCACCAAATTTTATATTTAATAAAGGTCAATATCATAACATGATATTTATAGAGTACATCTCACACATAATTTTTACTAGTTTACAAAAAATTACAAAACTGCACTTACCTTTTATCAGCTCTGACTAAAATAGATCAACTTAGAATACTTTTACATAGCTTCATCTAATATTTCTTCTCTCTTCTCAACATCACCTTATCCTTCTTCACTTTTCTCTCCTCTTTCTCTTTCTCCTCCATCTCCTACACCCTTTTTCTTCTCTTCTCTTCTCTTCTCTTTTATCTGCACCCCTTACCCCTTCATTTCAAGAATATATCTTTTTTAAGCCTAATCCCTTTTCTCTTTTATGATTTTTATTTATTTTTGTTTTATTCTATTTTTTCTATCTTGATATTTAAAAAAAATATAAATATGTATTTTATAATTAATGCCTTATTTCTTAATTATAAAAATCAATACAATTATTTTATCTGTTCTATTCCCTTTTTCCACTTTTTCCCTATTTATACATTTATTAGAATATATTTACTAATTAATAATAATATGAATTAATGATATATAGTAATTTTAGTACATATAACTAAGTATAACAACTTAATATCAACAAGTCATTAATATTATTTTAATACAAAATGGTATTACACTTGTTATTATTCCAATTTGAACTTATAGCAATCACAACACAAATCCTACAAGGTTAGTTACCCATAAACATAAATTTGAAATAAAATAACACACATATTAAATCATCTAAATGCAAACAATCATCAATAAGTACTAATGCTAACCATTCAAGTATGCATAAAACATGTACTAACTAATGTGGTGTGTGTAGGGTTATAACCATTCCTCTATCATCCCCTAATATCTCTATCTATGTCACCCTCTCTAATGATGATCTCCCACCATCATTATTTAAGGTATAATTCTCTCTTGCATCCAACTCATGACAAGTAGGTACTTAATCCATAACATCATGACATATATACATCATGAAATACTATTGAAATAATAAATCAACATGATCATGATGTTAAAATATACACTAACACTAACTCATAGCAATGCAAATATATAATAAAAATAATATTCAATTGTCACATAACAACATATAACTCATAGCTTAGTTAAAAATATCCAAATAAAATTTATAACTATAAATATCCATGGATAATAAATTAAGTTCACTTAGTGAGGAATTGGGAGGTAACAACCTTTCCCTGTAAAGATGGTCATCATCTAAATGACATTTATTCAAACATAAGTTTTAAATTAAAAATATTATTTATTATAAAAATAACATAGTATGAAGTATCAAATTAATAAAATAAATTTGGAAATCACCTATAGAACTCATCATAGTCCTCCCAATAGTGCTATCCTTAAATTATTGGTTTGACAAGACCTTGCACTGTGACATCTCCCTATTATGCAAATGAAGTTTGTGAGATTCAATTAATTTGATTGGTTCTACCATGACCACCTTGGGGTCTATAACCTTTCAAATCATTTCAATCCAACACATATGAAAGATAATATATATACTTTTTAGGATAAGAAACATGGAATACATTATGTAATTTAGCCATGCCTAGGGGAAATGCAAGCCCATATGCTACAAGATTGAACACTTCTAGCACCTTAAAGGGTCCCACATATCTTAGTGATAATTTCATTGACTTTTAAAAATTAATCTTCAATCGTAATCACATGAAGACATCATAAAACCTACAAAAAATGGCTAAAGAGAGTTACACAAAGCATCCCATCCCCTCTACACACTTCTCTAATCTAGAGAGTGTTTTTTTCATTCTTTAGAAAAGTGTTTAGGGAACCTAGCAAGAATTATGGGTATAAGTCAATACCATTAATACCCTACATATATTGAGAATTATCCTATGTTAATACTACTTCGACTCCACATATCTCTTGATAAGTATTATGATGAATAGGAACTAGAAATGATACATTTCTAATGTATACAAAATTAAGGGATAAACATTCCTTAGTATATAGGCATATGACCATATGACTAAATTTGATAAGTCCCCCTTTCCAAATTCTATATTCAATAATCTCCCCTTATTAGATCCAAACTTAGTAACTACTGAGTCAATGTGACACCAAATACTTACACTCCCATCTCTTAGTACTTACATTCCTAATTCACCACTCATGATTTAGGTCTCCTTGACCTAATGATCTCCAAAATGTGCACATGTTTAAATAAATCATAAATACATACTAACAAATCCTAGAGTGCAATGATATCCACTAAATAATTTAAGATGTATCAATATCCATCACAAGAAAAATCATACAAACATTCCATAATTGCATCATTTTGCCATTAACAAACATAACTAGTATCAAATTTCATAGCTTAATCCATATCTATTATATTCATAGTTAGAAAGAAATAATTTTAAAAGTAACATAAAAACAAAGGCCAAGGATCACACTATCCTTACCACCTTATAAAGGAAACAAGTGAGAAAATTCCTCCTAGATTTTTTAGCTAGTTACACAACAAGTTAAAATTTTATCTCAACCCTTTAGACTAACAAGATGTTCTAAACATCTTATTCCATACTTTCTCTAGGTGAAAGGTAAATAAATGAATCATAAAAATAACATGTTTTTTTTATCAATATGATAATAATGCCACTTGAATCAAGGTTGAATTATAACTTAATGATTATAATAAAATTATAAATATTAATCCTAAACTAATACAAATTTAAGGTTCACCAATACACATAGTCAAGTTCATAAATTTAGATAAAGTAGCACTGGAAAGTGTGACTCTAAAATTCCATTAGTGGAAATTAGTGAACTAACATCTCAATAATAAAACCCTTATATACTCTCACATGGTATGAAGAAAACATCACAACCCAAGTTACTAAAATCACTACACATTTACCAAACCTGCAAGTGTAGTATCACAACATAGTTACACAACCAAAATGAAAAATATTAACCACATAGATTAATTAATACATTCCATTCCTACTTACCTATAAACAAGAAATATAATAAACTATCCCATTATCTTCAGGGAATATTGTCAAAACAATATTTTAAAAATAAGTTTTTGATTAAGGGAACACTTAATCAATGTCATGAAAATATGAATCCAATTAGTGGGTTTATAATGATGTCAAAGGAGGGTGGGAGAGTAATAATTCACCTCTATGCTATCTATGTGAGATGGCACCTCTTTACAATTCATATATGGGGTGTCAATCCATTGATAAACTCTTAACACATAAGAATCCTCAACAAAGATAACTACACTCCACTACAAGGAAAATTCCCACCACACTAGGTGGTAACAATCCATAAGCAGTCTTTTAGGATTTCCTCCCCTAGGATTAATGTACATAATACATAAAATTATATATAAAATTCACGTTTTCTTAAGTGAGAAACATCCCATGCTTTTTCAACACTCACAAATCAAAACACAAGTGGTAGAGGTGACTTGATTACCAAGTAAGGATGTAATCATTCTCAAGGTGTTCAATCTAAGTGATCAAAAATATTGTAATAATATCTTATTCATGACTCATGAAATATGATATGAACTTAACTATCATTACCATCGAGACACTCGATAACCAACCCTTTAACAATTATAAGAGGGTACAAGTACTCCTAAAGTACAAACTCAATGTAACACACACATTCATCCATATAGGTAAACATCATTCTAAGAATCATGGATTTATATTACCTACACAAGTAACCAATATATACATGAGTATACACCAAATCTCTCAACACTAATCATGGTGTATCATGATTCTACATTGAGGCAATACAAGTCCAAAATACACTTCAATTAACTAGTACAATACTACCTATATTATTACGTCCTGAGGGTTTTCCTACTCAACGAAATGATATTTAGGTACATCCTAGTATTCTTCCTTTTTGTGGCCATGAACTTCCTGCTCCATGGTTGAAATTCAATCCCTGGTCTCATTCATGGCGATGAAAATCAAATCTAACTTTGTTGATTTCTCAACAACAAATCAATTAGGATCAAATGGAGGGTTATTGTCATTGACTTTTTAAGGACTCACACTAGATACTCAAACTTTCACCATTCTATTTTTTGATAAACATAAGGATAAAAAAATGTTAATGGACACATTATGTCTTCGAGTTTGAGCCATAACTTTGACACCACATGTAACATCCCCATTGGGATCCACTTAGAAATATATGATTTTATTTAATTTAAAAAACATATTATTTTATTAGACTTCATCATGAAAATCTAATTAGTGATCTAGATAAAATAGTCTAAATAAACCAACTATAAAATAAGCATGTGATATCTATCTGTCACTGATCACTATTATCAAGTGAATCACATCATAACTAAATATAGAAAGTAATTAGAAATATCTAGCCATAATTGGTATAATGATACAACCATTGATATCAAAGTATATATAAATAAATAATTACATATCATCAAGGATAATGTCTCAATAATAATATATACAATATAATGTACATGATACAAGATATATGGCTCCAAAGATTATGAGTTCCCCAAACTCTAACATTTATGTCAATGTTAAGTTTCATATCTAAATGTGTAATTATATGGGGATGGAGAGAGCATCATCCAAGTGATTTTTCACACCAACCATGGACCATCAATGTCACACACAATTCCCCATCAAGAAATGTCCCTTCCTTTAGGGATGAGTAGATAATGATGGTGTAGGGATATAGAGAGACAAACTAGTACCCATGTTATGTATGATTTTTAAGAACATACAATGTACCATAAATAAATTAATTCTAACATGATATCATACAAACATGTAAATCATACCCATGAAATGATAATATCTAACTAACATTACTTTGGCCAAAGTTTTCAATAGTTATTAATCTCTAGGATCAGTCAATTTCAAACACGCCACTTGATCGGATTGCCTTCATATGATATTATGATGCTAATAAGATAATGAAATTTATCTCACTACTTACTCAGTACCATTAATGCAAGATTTGGTTAATATAAATATAACCATGAGATTCATATAGATAATTTCCTACTAGCAGTCATAAAACATGCTAAATATAGGGATAATCAAAATGCATACATTTAGTCCATCAAATGTATGAATGAATCTCAATAATATTATTTATCACATAAATAATAAGAAAACAAATATAGATTATACCAATTGGGTATAATACATATTAGGCTCCATATTCTATTTTTTGTAAGCAGATACAATATAGTAATTTCTACTAATAGGCATAAAATGTATTAAACATATAAATAACCAAAATACATACATTTAGTCCATCAAACATATGAATGAATCTTCACAATATAATTTATAATAGACATAACAATTATAGTTTATACCACTTGGGTATAATATATAATTAGACTACAAATTTCTAATTCCTATAAGTAGTTTTCAAATATAATACACTCTGACAACCTATAATATCATAGTTTATTGTTCATGAGAATAACTAATCATTTATGAAGAACTAGTTTTACAATTTCAAGATTTTAATGTCTCATAATAATAAATAATAAGTAAACAAGTACACATTATATCAATCAGTATATCCTATGTTTAAACTACATATTACATCTTTAAGAGGCTATGCACACATATAAAATAGTTTTCCTTTCCTTAGGAATTTGCAACTTAGTTTTACCAAAAAAAAAACTATAACTTATAGTCACACATCATGATGCACTAATATATGCGATAAATGTATAAGCATTTGTACATATTCATTTACTCATAATATGTAACACAAACAATTTTTCATTACTATATGTATATATATCAATAGTTAATCATGATATTTTCAAAGAGTCAAATAACACATAACCAAGCTATACCTCATATGAACATAATTCAAATAATTTATTACATTTTTAAGAGACTGTATTCATATGGTTTCCTATCCCTCAGACTCCTATGACTTATATTGACAATCTATTAACTTTAGGTATAGGTATATGACCCAATACACCCATATAAATTATATATGTATATGAATTCTTAAAACCATATGTAGATATATTTCCTATATATACACCCTTGTGTAGATTAATTATATTTGTACTATGTATCACATATAAGCAACCAACAATATATAAATATTGTAGATGTCAATAGTCATCTAAAATTCTAATCAATGAATTCATATGATTTCAACAACCAATCATAATAAAGAATCTAACACATTCTTTCTTTTAAATAACTTGTTACATTTTTAAGGACTGGTATTCATATTATTTTTTATTTAAGAATCTAAAAAATACTTTTATTAGATAACAAAACAATAAAATCGCATCCCCTAATGTACTAGTATATATAATATAGGCATATGATTACTTAAATATTCATATCAATATATATTCCATATAAATAAAAGTGCTAACCTTTTTTATCTCTAGCCAAAAAATGTACTCAATATCCCATATCAATTATAATTTATACACTTTGCATTCAGATATAGCATGAAATTAATTATGTCATAACATCATGTTTTAATCAATATTTTTCACATAGATTTCACATTGTCTTAAAATAATAATCTATAACAAATATCCTAAATATAATTACTCTAAATTCCTCAATGTTCTACTATGATAAGCCAATATCATTATTAAAGTTGACATGGTTCATTATTAGAAAATTTGTTGCATGATACAAATCTGAATATACAAGTCTATGAATAACCAAGTGATAATCAAGATTTAAAAGGAAAACTAAATCCATACGATAAGAATCCATATTACCATAACCATTATTATTTATATGCTCTCAACATATATATACATATATATATATATACATACATACATACATACATACATATACATATATATATATATATATATATATATATATATATATATATATATATATATATATACATACATATATATATATACATATATATATATATACATATATATATATATACATATATATATATACATATATATATGAATAAACAAGTGATAATCAAAATTTAAAAGGAAAACTAAATCCATACGATAAGAATCCATATTACCATAACCATTATCAGTTATATGCTCTCAACATATGTGTGTGTGTGTGTGTGTGTGTGTGTGTGTGTGTGTGTGTGTGTGTGTGTGTGTGTGTGTGTGTGTGTGTGTGTGTGTGTGTGTGTTGATAGCATATAACTGATAATGGTTATGGTAATTATATATGTATACATACATACATATATCACCATATATAAATCAACACACAATAATTACTTTAAGATTGGTGTCAGAATTGCTATAAGACAACTTAGATGCTACTAATTAGATTTTTCCTATATCATAATATCGTATGATATTAGTGAAAATAATATTGATTAGATACTTTAAAGATGTATTACATATTATACTACCCCTTGAAGTCCCTAAAGTATAACTCATGAATGAGAAAATAGAGTGACCAAGAATATGGTTAATATTAATTTAGCCTATTAATTTATATATACGTAAAACCATATGATGACAATATAGTAAGTATATATACTGGGATTCATAAATATAAAAATTAATTTATTCAAATAAAGGTATTATCCCATATTTCCATTGGATAATAATTTGTATATGGCATATCACCTATACTCTCCAAGTGCAAATACAATACATATAGATCCATATATATATTTTATAAAATGTATATACATCCATGTATATAAAATAGTATATAATTTATTCACGGTTAAGATCTATAGTTCACCAACCTAGTGTTAGATATATACTTTCATTTATAGCTTTTGTAATCATTTTTATATAATATGAAATTGCTTTATACAACTTGTTAATTCCTATATGATATGCCTTATATACTTAGCTAGTTATAAATGATAATTTCCCATTTTCTGTATAATCTTATCTTTGGCTGGGTGGATCATTACATAGGAAAAGAATCTTATTCATTGTATAATTTTTTAATTTAATTGATCACCAACATAAGTCACTACCTATATACCATTTTACCATTGTTTCAAGACCTACACATTTACCATCCCTATCACCAATTTTAATAGAAGGTATATATACATACATAAATTTTTTTTTATACATACAATCCAAGAAACCTATATATATATATATATATATATATATATATATATATATATATATATATATATATATATATATATATATATATATATAGGTCACCCAGGTTAGTTTCCCTACTATGTTTCAATTTTTTTCTTCCTAAGTCACCCAAGTTATTGTTTTGTGACACTAAACATACCAAGTTGTTTTATAAAACTGATATAAATTTGTGTATTCACCAAAGTTTCTATTTAATAAAGGTCAATATCACTTCATGATATTTATAGAGTACATCTCACACATAATTTTTACCAGTTTACACAAAATTACAAAATTGCACCTAACTTTTATCAGTGCCAATTAAAACAACTCAGCTCAGAATCCTTTTACACGTCTTGGTCTGATCTTTCTTCTCTCAGCTCAACCATACCTTCTCCTTTTTCAATTTACTCTCCTCTTTCTTAATCTCCTCCATCTCCTACACCCTTTTTCTTTTCTTTTCTTCTCCTCTTCTATCCATGCCCCTTACCCCTTCCTTTTAGGAATATGTTTTTTTTTAAAGCCTACTCCCTTTTATCTTTTATGATTTTTATTTATTTTTGTTTTATTCTATTTTTTAAAATATAAATATGTATTTTCTAATTAGTTCCTTATTTTCTAATTATAAAAATCAATGCAATTATTTTATCTATTTTATTCTCTCTTTTTTTCTTTTTCCCTATTTATACATTTATTAGAATATATTAATTAATTAATAATAATATGACTTAATGATATATAGTCATTTTAGTACATATAACTAATTATAATGACTTAATATTAAGAAGTCATTAATATTATTTTAATAAAAAATGGTATTACACTCATTATTCCAATCTAAACTTATAAAAACCACAACACAAATCCTACAAGGTTAGTTTTGCATAAACAAAAATTTGAACAAAACTAACACACATATTCAATCATCTAAATGTAGACAATCATCAATAAGTAATAATGCTAACCATTCAAATATGCATAAAACATATACTAACTAATGTGGTGTGTGTAGGATTCTAGTCATTCTACTATCATTAGCCAATATCTCTATTTACGTCACCCTCTTTGATGATTCTCTCCTTCTATCATGCACTAAGGGATGAGTCTTTCCTACTTCCAACTCATGACAAGTAGGTAACTAGGCCATACCATCATGACATATATACAACATAAAATACTAATAAAATAAAAAATTAACATGATCATGATGTAAAAATATACACTGTAGCTAACTCATAATAATGCAATCATGTAATCAAATCAATATTCAACTATCCCATAACAACATATAAATCATATCTTAGTTAATAATATCCAAATCAAATTGATAACTATAAATATCCATGGATAATAAAATAAGTTTTCTTATCAAGGAATCAAGATGTAACACTTAGCACAAGTGTAGATGTAAGCCTCCTTTTCAACTCTTGAAAATATTTCTTGCACTTGTCTGACCAAACAAAACTCTGATTTATCTATTGAAAAGAGGTAATTGGATTAGCTATTTTTGATAAATTTGGAACAAATTTCTTGTAATACCCTTTTAGTCCCATAAAACTTCTTACCTCATGCACATTTTTGGGTGTTGACCACTCCATAATGGCTCTTATCTTCATAAAATCAACTAAATTATATATAGAGAGATAACGTGTCCCAAATATTTCATTTTTCTCTAAAAAATGCACATTTGTATACCTTACCATAAAGTTTGTGCTTTTTGAAATGTTGCAACACCAACTCTAGATGTTATGGATGTTCTTCTTCATTCTTAGAATAAATGAAGATATCATCCAAAAAAACCAACACAAAGTGATCTATATAGTCCCTAAACACATTGTTCATGAGATTCATGAATGTTATCGAATCATTAATTAACCTTAAAGATAACACTATAAACTCATAATGCCCATACCAAGTTTTGAATGTTGTTTTATGAATATCTTCTTCTTGAATCCTTAACTGGTGATATCCTACTCAGATATCTATCTTCAAGAAAATTATTTCCCCATGTATTTGATCAAAGAGATCATTAATGTGAGGTAATAGATACATGTTCTTGATTTTCACTTTGTTAAACATCTTGTAATCAATACACAAGTGAAGAGTACCATCCTTCTTGGTAAACATGACTAGTGCACCCAATGGTGACACACTTGGTCAAATCAAACCTTTAGATAACAAATCCTATAATTGAACCTTCAATTCAACCAAATCTATCATTGTCATCCTATAAAGTGCCTTGGATTGTAGTTATGAACTAGGTATTATGTTAATTGAGAAATCAAACTCCTATTTGGGTGGTAATGTCAAAAATTTCTCTAAGAACACATCCTAAAAGTTCTTAAGGAAAGGATAATATTTAATGGATGATTCATTTATTTCATCCATATCATTTATTTCAATAATAAATATATGACATCCTTTCTTATGAGCCTTCTTAAGTTGAATTGTATAAATCTACCTAAGTTTCAACTCATTTTTTTCACCTTGAATCTGAGTCTAATTCCAAAAATCATGCTAACATTATAGCTTCTTTAGATATAAATCTACATTCACTTTATGATTAGAAAGCCAATTCACCAATAATATTACATCATATGACCCTATTAGAGCTATTTAAAGATATACTATAGTAGTGAATTTAGGTAACTCAATCTTAGCTTCCACTAAACACCTATCAACTTTAACCTTAACATAATCTCCAAATTGCACTGACCATGCATTTAACATTAAACCAAATTTCCTAGATAACTTAGAAAGCATATGTGGATATATAAAAAATTAGTAGCTCCAGTATCAATCAAAATTAAAATAAGTTGACTAAAATTATTACCTAGAATCTCAATAGGTGAATCTTGAAAATTATCTTGATGATTACTAGTAGTTACATGGACTCTCTACTAAAATTTCCCTTACTATCTAAAACCCTTAGATTTTCCTTCAGATTTCCTTAAGTACATTCCTTAGCATAGTGATCACCTCAATAGATGAAACATCTGCTATGTGGTCCTTTCTTTTTTGACTATTGGTTCCCCTTAAAACTATATTTGAATCCACCTTCAAATTTCTTGCTACCTGGGAAGTTACTAAACTTAGCATTATGATTCCTAAATCGATTCTTGGAATTTATATTCCTTTTCCAATTCTTCTTCTTAAGAGTTATTTTGGAATGTCCAAACCTATTCTTGAAATTCTCTCTGACCTAAACAAGATACTTTAGTTTAGACTCCTACTTAACTACCTTCTCATAGATTTGATCCATCACATATGGCCCATGCAAATATACCTCACATCTAATTTGAGCCTTTAATCCCATAATAAACTTTTAGATGTGAAACCTTTCATCTACCTAATACTAATGAACATATTTTAGGATCTTAGTAAACTATTCCCAATACTCATTCATTAAAATATCTCCCTACTTCATATTCTAAAATTTGGTTAGCTTCTAGTCAAAATAAAACTGGGGCAGCCATCATAAGCTAAATAAAACAATGAATTGCTCCCATGTGGTGGTAATGAAGTCAAGGTTCATCTCGAGCTTATTATTTTCCCACCATGTTGTTGCTTCTCTAGCAAGTTAATATACTCCCAAAACTACCTTAGTAACTTCTGAGAAGTTTTGTATCTCAAAGTAATTTTCCATTTCTATCAAACAAGTTTCAACACCATCCCCAAATATAGTTCCATCAACATTAGGAGTATTTAACTTATTCATGCCCCACGCAAGTTCTATAACTATATGATCCCTCACATCCTATGGTACCTCATCATGCCTACACTTTTTATGAGTCTCTGATTGAGATTCTTGCTAAAAAGAGTGATCTTTAGCCTCTTCTTGGTTGAATTCATCAAAATGAACATGTATTTCTTACTCTCAGGTTATGATTCAGTCCCTAATTTCATGCATGGCAGTGAGAATATGATCCAACTTTGTAGTTTATTGTACATCAAATTGGTTTGGATCTACTGGAGGGTTGGTATTTGAAGTAGCCTCACTTTTAGGTCTATCATGCACCATTATTTTTTATAATTAATAGGATAATATGAATACATTAGTAGATGTTAAGTTATGGAGCTAAAAGCTTCACCAGGATGCTAATCAGGGGGTTGCTGAGTTCAACCAATAACCAACATCAACAGTATTGATGACGTCGGTCATGTAGGGACCAAGGATTAGCCGACGTTGGTCAGGAGCAGATGGATAGCAACTGATGTTAGTCACCTATGTGTGTGCATGCGTTTGCATGCATTTCTAGAATGCGTTTCTAGAATTAGACTCATCTAATTTTAAGAGGTCTGAAAGTGCATGTTGAAGACTAATTTAAGTCTTGAGTCTGTGTTTCTAATTATTGTAATTATAAGTCTAACTATTATATGCTTGGGATCCTATTTAAGAGACCCATGAGGCATGTATTTTAATTAAGGCAAGTAAAGCATTGAAGTAAGAAAGCAAGGTCAAAGGAGATCTACAAGGTGCAAGGTCAAGGAGATCAGCTAAAGCTATCAAGGAGGGGATAACAACTTAGGTTGTTGAGTTAGTTGTGGTTGAGAAAGAGAGAGAGAACTCTTGAGTGGAATACTGTACACCCAAGAAGTGTGAGGAGGAGAGGAAGATTTCTTTATTGTATTCAAGAAGAGTGTTAATATAGATAGTATTGTTTCTCATATTCTTTTCTGTTTCAAGTTTCTAGTTACTTAATCATTCTGGTTCAATTTTGTGTTTAATTGCTTATAGAAAGTAATCAATTATGCTTCCTAGATCCCGACAAGTGGTATCAGAGCAAGGTTGCAGGAAGTAAGTTATTATTTGATTACAAGTCATTCTCAAGGGTTTCTAATTGAGTGGGAGTACAACAATGGCAATAGAAAGTAAGCTACAAATGGAGAAGTTTAACGGCAAGAATTATCAACATTGGAGGATGCAGATAGAAGATTATCTGTATTAGAAAGATTTGTACTTACCATTGGGTGGGGTTGCATGCAAGCCCACAGATATGAAGGATGAAAAATGAAATGTTCTTGATCGGAAGGCTCTAGGATCCATAAGGTTGAGCCTTGCATCGTCTGTGATTTCCAACTTATCATAGTGTAAGACAACAGAAGAGTTGATAGAATCTTTGGCAAATTTATATGAAAAGCCCTCAGCTTCAAATAAGGTATTTCTTATGAAGCAATTATTTACTTTGCAAATGTAGGAAGGTGGATCGGTATATAGTCATCTTAGTGATTTCCATGGTTTGGTAAACTAGTTAGCTTCAGTCAATATTGTTTTTGATGATGAAATAAAGGCTCTCTTAATTTTATGCTCTTTACCTGAAAGTTGGGACAGTTTGGTAATGGCAGTAAGTAATACTGCATCTGCTTCTAAAATCTTAAAAGTTGATGATGTTGTTAGTGTAATCTTTAATGAAGAAATTAATAGGAAAAACACAAGTGAATCATCAGGGAATGATCTAAGTGTTGAAAGTAGGGGAAGGCAAAGAGAGAAGGTCGAGCAAGGGAAATCAAGTTCAAAGATGGGAAAGAGATCCAAATCCAGAAATGGAGGTATCACCTACTGGAATTATGGAATGAGAGGACACACAAAGAAAGATTTTTGGTTAAAGGATAAATAAAATCAACATGAAGGTAATGAAGAAGCAAAAGATGCAAGTATTGCGGCACAGGATGCTCTCATACTTTCTTTGGATAGTCAGGTAGAATCATGGGTTTTAGATTCTGGTGCTTCTTTTCATGCAACCCCAAATAGAGAATTGTTCCATGAATATGTCCAGGGAGACTTTGGAGAGATTTATTTAGGGGATGGTATGCCTTGTAAAATGGTTGGAAAAGGGAAAGTGCAGCTGGAATTGCAGATGGGAAACAAATGGGTGTTGAAGGAGGTTATGCATGTCCCAGTCCTGAAGTAGAGTTTGGTTTCTATAGGAAAGTTAGGTGATGAGGGATGCATAGTAACTCTCACAACAGATTCTTGGAAGGTTTCCAAGGGTGCACTTGTTTTAGTAAGAGGTAAGAAAGTAGGTACTCTTTATCTATCTACTTATATTACTGATTTTACTTCTGGTTTATCTACTTCAGCTGTAGATTCAAATATGTGGCTTAGTAAGCTTGGTCACATGAATAAGAAGGGAATGGACATTCTTAAGTCAAAGGGTATGAGTTCAGATTCAGAGGGCATAGATCGAGTTCATTGTAGGAAATAGAAATTTGATGTTTTTGACAATAATAGGGAAGCCTTGGTGTTTATGGAGGAGATAATAGACAGAGATCAGTCACAGGGGCTGAATAATTCTGAGCAGGGCAATATGGATAGGGTTTTGATCCAAGATGAGCTCGCAGGTAAAGAAGTCATCACTTACAAGAAAACACAGTTATCGACATCAGTCACATGGAATCGATGTTGATTAGGTAGGTACCAACATCGGTCATGTGCAGATTAGTAGAGTCAATAGTGTCAGGCAAGTGGAATCGATGTCGGTCAAGTAGGAACCGATGTCAATAGACAGGTCAGTCACATGGAACTGACGTTGGTCAGGTGCAGACTGAGAGATGGCTGAGATCGGTCACTGGAATGGATGTTGGGCAGACAACAAGCTGTTAAGGAGTCTCAAACACCCATATGGAGGATTGAAAGGGTAAGTGGACCTCATATTTATTGTTCACCTTTATATTACTTGTTGCTTACTAATGGTCAAGAACCAGGAAGATGTGAAGAGGCAATGCAGGTAGAATCCAGGAAATAGTGGGAGCATGGCATGAATTATTTGGAAGAGAACCAAGTAGGAGTTTTGGTAGAGTTTTCAGTGGGGATAAAAGCACAGACAGACAAATGGATTCCCAAGGTAGAGAAGAGAGTGGATGGACACGTGAGACAGAAGGCCAGGGTATATGGTCTTGAGCAGGCTGTAGGACAATGGAGGTTTAACCATTGTGTTTTCTTTTACCAAGTTGGATAATATTAGCTACATTATCCTATTATTATAGTGTGTATGTTTGTTGTAGGGTTACACATGCAGAGAGTTGCTAAGCTAAAGGTAAAGTTAGTTCAGATGGGTGCCATGAAGAATTTGGGAGCAGCAAGATTCTTTGGCATAAGTATGTCTAGAGACATGGAAGATCACAGGTTGATGTTGCCTCAGGATGATTATGTGAATAAGGTAGTGGTGAGGTTCAAGATGTAGGATGCAGAATAGGTTAGCACACCTATGGATGGATAGTTCATAGAATAGTTTCCTAATTCACATGATGAGGTTAAGTACATGGTATGTACTAGACCTGAGTTTTCCCAAGCAGTGGGAGTTGTCAAAAAGTTTGGAGCCAATTCAGAAAAGGAGTACTAGAGAGCAGTTCAGTGGATTCTCAAGTATTTGAGAGGGACCAATAGCAGGTATTTATGTAGGGTCAAGCACTTCTCTACATGGTATGTAGGTTCGGATGTGGCAGGTTACTTGGATGATAGGTGTAGCATCACAGGATGTGTGGTGGTTGGTCTTCAAAATTAAGCTTGAAGATGGAGGTGCCTGAGATGGTTAGTGGAGGTTGCTGTCCAAGTGTAGCTATTTATCTCCAAGTGGGATATTGTTAAGTTATGGAGCTAAAAGCTTCACCAGGATGCTAATCAGGGGGTTGCTGAGTTCAACCAGTAACCAGCATCGGCAGTATTGCTGACATTGGTCATGCAGGGACTAGGGATCGGCCGACGTCGGTCAGGAGCAGACAGACATCAACCAATGTTGGTCACTTGTGCATGTGCATGCATTTGCATGCGTTTCCAAAACACATTTCCAGAATTAGACTCATCTAATTTTAAGAGGTCTAAGAGTGTTTGCATGTTGAAGACTAATTTAAGTCTTGAGTCTGTGTTTCTAATTATTGTAATTAGAAGTCTAATTATTGTATGCTTGGGATCTTATTTAAGAGACCCATGAGGCATGTATTATAATTAAGGCAAGTAAAGAATTGAAGCAAGAAATCAAGGTCAAAGGAGATCTACAAGGTGCAAGGTCAAGGAGATCAACTGAAGCTATCAAGGAGGGGATAACAACTCAGGTTGTTGAGTTAGTTGTGGTTGAGAAAGAGAGAGAGAACTCGAGTGGAATACTGTACACCCAAGAGGTGTGAGGAGGAGAGGAAGATTTCTTTATTGTATTCAAGAAGAGTGTTAATACAGATAGTATTGTTTCTCATATTCTTTACTCTTTCAAGTTTCTAGTTACTTAATCATTATGGTTCAATTCTGTGTTTAATTGCTTATAGAAAAGTAATCAATTGTGCTTCCTAGATCCTGACAGCAGACTCATTAATTCTTAGAGTTTGAGCCTCAACTCTGATGCCACAATTTTAGAACCTCACTAGGTTTACTCAAATAACTATAATTTAAAAAAATATATACTTTAATAATAAAATCAAATTATTCCCAATTAAGATATGTCAATTGATCTTTAACTAAATTCATATTTCATAATAAATAGTTATGATTTATTTATATAATGATCAACTAATCACATTCAATATAATTAAAAAATTAGTCTATCAAAAAATGTATAACTATTAAATAATAACTCAACCAAGTGCTAAAAGTTAATACAAAAATATTATACAATAAGAGTAGGTAATCTGCTATTTATCAAGTATAATAATACAATGTTTTTATGTGTATATAAATATATGTAATGTTCCATATAACTAATGAGTGTTCATAAGCTTTCTATATGCAAATAAACTAAAATCATAAGTAAAAGTCTCTATTAGCTAACTACTGGAGGAGAGGGAGAGCATCATCAAATTTATTTTACACAATAACCATGGAAAATATATCCCCCACTAAATTCTTAAATAGGGAATGGCCCTCCCTTTGTATATGAGTAAATGATAATGGTACATGTATCGAGAAGTCAACTAGAACTCATGAGTTGTAAGATTATAACTACATGGAACATATCATAAATAATTCTGTTCTAACATGATATCATACATACATGCATATAATAAAATGGGTGAAATGAAAATGTTTAACTATAAACTTTATTTTGGACAAAGTTTTCATATAGTTTAATGATCCATTAGATTAATCATAATCACACATACACTCAATCAAATTTCATTTATTCTAAGTATTAATG